>OZ023314.1:37062696-37375196 GCA_964007375.1 Ophion obscuratus
GTTTTATACCAGGGATAAACAACTTTCATTTTTTACTTTTATACTAATATCATGAATGAATGTGTACGACGAAGTTTTGAGCTGCGGAAGAATGAATGGTGTGAGTATTGGGATGTTGAATGAGATCTTGCTGTTGTTTCGTGAAAATTAATGCTTTTTGGGAAAAATCATCCCTAATGCTTTCAAAGGTTTTGAAACTGTTTTGCAATCAACTCTTAATGATTCTGCAATTTTAGCCAGCGTCTGACATGAGTCTTCATGGAGTAATGCCTCCAATTCAATATATCAAAAACATTATTTTCAAAGCGTCTAAACCAATCTCTGCACGCTGTTTCCGACAGAGCATATCGTCGTAAGTCTCAGCAAGAATTCTCTGTATTTCAGCTGCAGATTTTTTTTAAATAAAGTAGTGCAGTAAAATTTTCCACAAATACTCTTTTTGTCACGAAATTTGACATGAATTTGACACTATGAAAAAAAAAGTTGTTTACCCTTCGGCGAAATGACATACACTGATGTCAGTTTCAAGCTTCCTTATATATATAGTACTTCTTCATAGATGCGTTACCATCTTAAACTACACGCACGCAGTTCTGGTAACGACATCTATTGGAAAACAGCGAGAACTTATTCAACGTCCTAATACCTTTGTATTAGGATTGAAGGTTGTTCGCTGGGAACATATTTTTTTTCTTGTTTTTAACATTCTTTCAATGTAATATAACTTCACCAAAAGCAAAGTTAGGTCATGATCCAATTAAGAAGAATGGCGAGTTTTTCATCAGCGTCATTGCAGTCGTAGTGAGTTCGTAAATGATTAGATGTCAAATGAAGAAAAGGACGTGGAATCGGCTAATTTTGAACACTTCCGTACGTCGCAAGATAAAAGCAGAATCCTTATGGTAAAGCCTCGTTTATATATCTGCCTGGCTCGCCTGTTTCAGGTCCGTAACTGTTCAATGATTCAAGCTAGAAACGTGAAATTTAGTTTGTAGCCGGACTTTGATCATCTGCAGGTAGTTCGATGGTCTAAGGGTCTAAGAATAAAAATGTCAACCATGAAAAGCATAAAAAAATTTAAACGTTCATTTTTCATGCCACTACCCCATTTCCTCACACATGAGCACAAAAACTTGACAAAAAGTTGAGATTCAAGAATGATCATTGCAAGCGCTCGATAACTTCTGATAAAGAGAATTGTTTGTGTGTATACGTTGTACGGCACCCCCAGCGCACGAGCCAAGATTACACTTAACCAGTTTTAGTGAAATTTAGTGTACTCTAGACACGCATTCTTACAACGTACCCCTCAGAATGCACCCTTAAAAGATCATCTCCGCCATCTCTCTTTGCCTCTTTCTCATTCTCTCTCTACGCCGCCCTGCTCGCCCTCGGCCTCTACTCTCGATATGGGAAGATTAAGAAATAACCATTTACTAGGTGAGCCGCGGTCGTTGTAATCCTGTTGCACCATTTTAACTACTTCGTATAATCTTCAATTGTATCCAATGCAAATATATATCGTGGTGTCGGCGGTTGTACTTCTTTCGCCGTCGGGGGTGCGACATTTTCACAGGTATAGAACCTCGGAATGGTTCGAGTCCAGTAGCTTTTCGTGATAATTACGACAAACGAGGTCGCCAAGAACTTAAGTGGGAGATACCTTTAGGCGAGGAAAAAATAGCTGATTTTCATGATTTTTTTTAAAGGCAAGATTTCTTTATTATCTTTAAGACAACAAGTATGTTTTATTACTACTGTTAGCGATTACATGGTATTTTTTAAATTAATCTTTAAGAATGGCGGAGTTATGGCACGGTCTTGCGTTAGCGGAATTAATCTGCCAAAAACCAACAAAGATTTTTCTTTCATTAACACTCATACGCAAAATATGAACTAAGAAAAAGTGAAAAATGTTGAGAATTGATGAAATGGTGAGCTGTGAAACAAAAAAATTGAATTTTTCGGAAAAAATGACTAGATTTGGGAATAAAAAGTTTTTATTTTTTTTAGCTTCAAGAACATCTAGAGTCATGTTTTGGACGATAAGGTTAGAAAGATTTATACCAAATCTCATCAAAATTGGTCGATTAGTTTTTTTAGCTATTTGTTACTTCAGTTGTGAAAATGTAGTTTAGACGAACGTGATATACCACCGCCAATTTTAAAGATTAATTTTAAAAAATACCATGTAATAGCCAAAAGTAGTAACAAAACATACCCTAAATCTCAAAAATGGTGAAGAAATATTTTCTTTAAAAAAAAACATGAAAATCAGCAAACTTTTTCCCCGCCTTAAGGTATCTCCCCCCTTAACGAACGATGGAAACGGGTATAGCAACATGCCCCGAAACACAACCTATAAAGCATTTTTCGATGTATCCGGTAAAACGGATCTGGAGCCAGAAGATTTTGGATTGACAAAAGTAAGAAAATTCACCCGATTACGCGATTAGCTGGCTGAACTTATTCTAAGACAACGCCTCTCAGCTCCCACGAGCTCTCTTTTCAACACAAGAGGTGTGTGTATTTACGTTTCCATCTTACGGTCTAGTCGTGCAAATGGCGTACTTGTAATCCGTTCAAAGACAGCCAGCAGAAAATGCTCGCTTACCACTCCATCCATAGCCTCTTTGCGAACCCCCAAAAGAGATATGATTTAATCTCGAAAATCTCAAAAATACGCCGCATGCCAAGTTCATCAGCTTAGAACTGCAGTTTGTCGAAAAAGCTTTGTAGATACAGATGGGGAAACCAAATATCCGTGGATGAATTTACCCATTTTTTCACATGTGGCTTCAATTATAAATTTTCATCGATGAATAACTTCATACATTACATGTGTTAAAACGGCAATGTTTTATTTTGTGTTCCGATAACAAAGCAGCGGAATAGCCACCTATTAAAAGGATATGAAATAATCGCGTAAGCGGTTAGGCCACGGTAACGGGTATAAAATCATGTGCGAATTTAACAATTTTCTTTCGTGTGAAAAAGTGATTCACTCGTAAAATTAATTACACATCTATTTAGTATGAATATCTAGCTGTTAGAATTTTTTTTTCGATGAACAAAATTGCCGACTACTAATATTTTCTTTTGTTATCTTTTTTTAGGCGCTCCGCAGCGTGACATTTAGCATCCACCATTTTTTACCTAGAACAAAAAACAAAACTTCTCGTTAATCTACATTAGAATACCTAGAGAAGTACGTACGGAATTTAAAAAATATCGTTTTATTCACAAGTTGTAGGCATTTGAATTGAGTTGTAGGTATTTGAATGAATTTTCAGTGAAAAATTTCGTATAAAGCTGTTCATAAAATGAAAAGTTTTCGATTAATCAGAAATTCCGTACGTACTTCTCTGCGAAATGCAATTAGGAACATAACTTTGAAATTTGAAGTATATCGAGTGAAAATTGTTGAAGTCATTTGTCACGCCAATTGGAGAACAGCCGTTTCGAGAAAAACACGTTTAAAGTTTTAGGTACTCTATGGCCGTGCCAGAGGTGGGCTTGCGTCATGCGCTCAAAGTCCGTGAAAAAAAATGTATCTTGCTATAAATCGAATAGTAATATATTCTTATGATGATAAAGCACCATTTTAGGGAGAAAAAAATTGAATTTTTGAAAATTCTACAGTGGCTTTACCCCTTAAAACACCACGGGTTAAATCGTACCAGACGCAGAATTAATAGATATAGTAGATAAAACTTATAGCGCTTTATCAAAAACTAAACCGCTTTTAAGGAAGTTGGAGCGGTCCAGTCGAGTCAAATGAAGGTTTAAGAACTTTCTATTAAATGAACCTTTAAAAAAATGCGTACGAGGTATGCTGTAGATGCTAATTCTTATATTCTATATTCCGTAGATGCTAATTTTTCATAAAACATATAATTAAACGGGAAAATTGAACATTTTAATATTTTCATTACGTAAATAAGGAAAACTTTTGTGTTGCTACCAACTTGAAAAAGTATAACATTATCGATGATTATTAGAAAAAATTGCATCAGGGAATGTTTTATAAAACTCAGAATGAAATTTTCAGTCATTTCGAATGATGCCTATTTATATTTATGTCACGAGATTATTTATTGCTACCATTAATTAATATTAAATGTTGCCGAAATACGGCAACTTCGTGGACATTGAGGTTGGCAACAATGCTCTTCAATCGCCAGCCAAGATTCGTAATCTTTCATCAAACTTTCATGGTTCAATATTGAACATATATGGTTTTCGATGGCCAAGATGGTTTTTTTTCTGAATGGTTACAAATGTTTAGTTTGCGTTAATCCGTTGTGAGAAATAGTTAACCTTGATGCCAAAAGAATGTCATCACCCGTAGCATGAACGTCTTGCCCACCTAACCGCACGTAAAATTACATACATTAAACTATTTTTTCTCTCTGCTATTTCATGGTGCACAAATTTAAAAAAAACGTGAAGGCTCAGTATAGTTAAGCCAGTAACATATGTGAAAAAATCTTGGATTGTGGTTAACGCTCCAACGCCCTTAAGGGGTATGTATTACCTTGAAGTTAAAAAAACAAATCGATTTTCAATATTTCTTCGTCCCAGGTATCGGGATGATAAGGTCGATCTATCGCACACAGACAATCTTGACACGTCGCCGTTTTTTTTTAATTACAAAATATATACAGGGTAAGGCACACAAAGTGTTACTGAACACTTTGTGTGAGAAGGCCGTCATACTGGACCACCCTTTTTTTATCGGTGGAGGCGCTGAAGCTACGTCAAGGTCAACTCCACTTTTAAAAATGGGGCCATGTATTTTTTTCGATGACATTATTACCGATTTTAAGACGAATTCAGCGACCTAGAACTTTGCGTGACTAGAATGACACAAGGTCATTCTAGTCACGCAAAGTATGAAAACAGACAAAAAATCGAAAAATATCGGAACAATCACTTTCAAAGGATCCACTAACCTTGGTTTGGGTCTACCTACAGAAGATGCTCAAAGTGATGACCCTCGACTTGTAAACACTTGTTTGATGGCTGTTTTCATTTCTTACAATACCGATGTTTCCTATCGGCAGCGAGTACGCATTTTCTGTTGACATATCAGCTAGTCACGCATTATCTTCTAATGTGAGTACATCAGATCGCGAAAATGAACGATTTTCAAGAATCTTTTAATATGTTGATGGTGCTGGGGGAAAGCCGTAAACATTACAGAAACGCCCAAAATTTGTATACGGCTCTTTATCCGGATAGGCAACAAAAATCGCATATGGCTTTCAAGCGATTAACTGACCGTTTCTGTCGCTTCGGTACAGTGAAACAAACACGAGTCAACCGTCGACCGATTGTTAATGAAAATAATTCGGCTGCTATCTTAGCTTTCGCTGCACTAAATTCACATGCGAGCAGCAGTCAAATGGAAAGAGAGAGAGAGTGGAATTAGTCAGCGATCTGTATTAAGAATCTTACATCAACACAAGTTCCATCCGTATCGTATGTCATCACATCAGGATTTGTTCGGCAATGATTTCCTAAATCGCGTCAATTTCTGTTCTATGTTTAATAACGATTGTGGCGAAAAAGTGCAGAAGAAAGTTTGGAATAAAAGATGTTTCTTTTTTAATTGACAACAAAAAATGTCCCTTTTATTTTTTGCTAGCTCCATTAGTATTGGAGATATGAACACGGAACATTTTTATGAGAGATACGGAACGATGCGTGAAAGGGACGAAACGATGAGTGAGAGGTGATGCGATTAATTTTCGTCGCTAATATATCCATTACTAATGGAGCTAGTAAACAAATTAAACATATTTTATTAAAAATGTCTCTCTGTGAAATCCACTCTTTCGTCCTAATTGTTATTTGAAAAATTTAATTGTTAGAAAGTACCTTGGTGTAATGACTATTTGCTTGAGATAAAATTACAATTATTTTGTGTACCTTCAATCTGTGATTCCTGCACCGTATAACAATCAAACAGCCTGATTGGATAAAGTTATATCAATGCCCTCAAAAACCATACAATGCACCGCGCAGCGCTAGAGCCGTAACGCAACGGGACGTTCTGACCTGCTCCACTAAAATCATCATAACTCGGTCAATTTTTGTAATTTTCACAAAATCCTTGAACCAAATCAAAGTTAAGACGGTTTTTTTAAATTCCAAGGTTATGCAAACCCCTTAAAAGACTGTATTGCCGTCAGTCGACACTTACACAATAAAAAATATTCTTGAATGTTAAATCCATTATAACAAGATGTTAATTGGAATGCAAATAATCCCCTACGGAAATTGTTAGAGGAGTCTAATTGGATTCCCATATACTTGTCCGTATTTGCTAATAAGGATCCAACAGGTCATCGTGTTAAATCCCTATACTAAAACGTCACGCTCCTACATTGGATTCTATAGGGATTCCGCATTGGAATCCAATGTACGACTCTAATTGGGATTGGGTGTAGGGACTCTGAACTGAATCCGATACGACTCTTGATGAATACCAAAGCATTCTGTACATTGATTTTTCAATTAAAAAAAACGATATAGATTCTTAAGGCCGTCTTCTAGTGTGTCTGATGAAAAAAAAATGTTTTTTTCTTTCTTTTCATATTCTTATAGGTTGGGGTCGTGAGAATGTGTCTTTGAAATTTGAAAGTGAAATTCGTAAAAATAGCCTAGCTACGAAGGTTTGGAGAAACTTCAAACGCTTTTTTGTCAAAACAACATTTTCCAAATCGGGGGTGTATTTTTCTCAAAATCAAATGCGCCGATCGATTTGCAATTTTTTACTCGTGTAGAGTACATGTCAGGCTATCGTTCGGCTCTCCATCTTTTTTGTTGCCTTATAATTACTATTCTCCAGGTCGCGAGAAGTGATTTTTTCGTACAAATTGGAGTAAGGTAAATGTCCCAATTATTGAACAGCTAAGGATCTGGGGGAATGAATTCGGTGAGAAAAAGATATAAAATCAAGAAAAAACCATCGCTTTCAGGTTCAAATGATACTTTGATATTTTTACTTTCGAGAAATCACCCTTTGAATTATTTTTAAATGATTTCAAATGAACAAAAAGAATAACAATGTGAAGAATGCAAATGTCCCAATTATTGAACACTGGAAGTGCCTATGTCCCTAATATTGAACAGGCATGTCCCAGTTATTGAACACTCTCGAGAATTCTTTTTCCGTTCTAAAAATATTATTTTGGGTACAATATTAAGAAATAAAAGCAAAATCAAACACTTAAATAATCTTTTGTTAATCATGTAAAAATACAAAAATATATATGTAGTCTCTTTCGACAGGTTTTTGGTTCATTCGCATTTGGTTTATTTTTGCTTTTCAACTCGAACTTTATTTTATTTTTATTTCCAGCTTCCTCGTTTTTATGTTCTGTCTTTGTTTGTTTTTGTCACAGCTTGGCTCCCTGAAATATCGGAGAGCAAAAAATATTGAAACGTACATTCGTATTTTTAGGTTACATATAGGTTATATTCTCTTTTTACTTTCCTTTTTATGTTTATTGCACGAAAATACAAATAAAAAATATATTTGACCATCTTAGAGTTATTATTAAAAGAATAAAGGTAAGTTTATTCAGGAACTTACAGTTTTTGTTTGAATAAATCCGATTCACACGATCTGTCACACGTTAACTGTCTCGATGTTTTGATGGGTTTAATGACGCCAAATTGGAGAATTCGAGTGTTCAATAATTGGGACACACTGCATTTTTTATGTCCCAATGATCGAACACCGTATTTTTTAACAAATAATTAAATTAAGTTTTTTCATAAAAATTGTTATTTGTAACAAATTTTCTGAGGAACCTGAAATGCCTTTACTTTTTGAGATGCGACAGTTTTCGAATTTTTAATGCCCTTACGCATGAAGCGGCGCGTCTTAGCAAAAACGATAAGCAGTTACCACGAGACGTCAAATCGAGTCACCGTTGCTGATTAAATAATGTTTTTCTCTATTAATTAAACCTTTTTTGCACAAGTAAGGTAACATTTCGATAGCTAAAAGTTCCATATATGTAATGAAATTTTATAAATAAGTAAATGCATGCAGGTGAATGAGAAATAATAAAAATACAAGATAGTGTTCAATAATTAGGACCTGTTCAATAATTGGGACATTTACCTTACTTTTTTCAAACGCCATCATGTCGTAAATTTTTCATAATATTTTTTAATAGATGACCGAACGATAGCCACATTCGTGAAGAATGGTGTTACATTTTTTTAGATGATAAGGACACCCGCTATCACAATGCCAGACGATAAAACAATTTCGCGACACGGCCTGCGCGACGTAAAATATCCCGTAGAATTACGAATAAAAAGCTTTGAAAAAATTTAAGATGTTACTTCAAACATGTATAAACATAACTGTGAAATACTAACGAGCTGTAGATTTAACCGTTTCTCTAAATTTGATTTATATTTGGTACTCTCATGGCACACTCATATTTGGCCACGGCTTTGACACACTGGGTCAATTTGACCCGGATAGTACTTCACCCACCTGCCCTTGAGGGAGTTCTGTAGATACGCGCATGAGCCAAGAGTTTCGGTCGAGGCGTATAGTAACATCCAATGCCTGTACGATGCTGTTGGTTGTACATTTTTGACAGAGCTTGTACCCTCTATATGTCCCACACATTCGCACCCCATGCATAGATAGGTCTCATACTCGTATAGAGAGCGGCGCTGTAATCGTGGCAACAGCGCAATTTTCCTGCAGTCCCCGTGCAAAAATTTTGGCAGGGATACAGCTGGACTCTGACTTGTATCCCGGGCTCCCAGTTGGGATCTAGTCCGATATCGGATCAGATTCGAAGATTAAATGTAAGATCCGTAAACTGGATTCCATTAGGGATCCAGAACCGAATCCTTTAATGACTCTAAATAGATTCCCCATTGAATCATTGAGGAATCTGGGAAGGATCACGGGTGAATACAGACTGAAATAAAATGTCAAAAATGGAATTATGACATGTTAAATTTATTATAAAAATAAATAACATTTATAAAGATTTGGTGCATTAAACCATCAATAAAAAAAAATTTGTCCAAAGATTCAAATGGCAGATCGCGCTCATCGCGAGATTTTGAGGTGAATTAAAAAAAATTCACATCAAAATCTGTGAATACAAATGTATTGACAAGAAATTATGAATACAAAAAAATTCACAAAATTAGTTGTGAATTTTTTCGTATTTAAAATAAATTAAAATCAAATTCAAAATGATTAGATTGAAATTTGCGCCAAAAGTGAGTTCGTACTATTTTGAGAGAAAACATTGCCTCGAAGCAAAGATATTTTTGCACATAACTTTTTGTGCAAACATTTCTTTGCCTCAACACAATGTTTTCTCTCAAAATACGTTTACACTTGTGGTGTAAATTTTAATATAACTGTCGTGAATTCGATTTTTATTTTCTTCAACTTGAGGAAATTCACAACTCATTTTGTGATTTTTTTCATATTTATAATGTAATATTTAAAACTCACAACTTTTTTTGCAAAAATTTCTTTGCCCCGACGAAATGTTTTCTCTCGAAATACGTAAGAACTCACGGTTGGTGTAAATTTTAATCTAATCATTGTGAATTTGATTTTAATTTGTCTTAAATACATGTTTATACCCACCGACATGTCGGTGGGTATAAACAGAGACTTATTCCCCAAAACCGGTATCCCGGTTAGAATCCAACTTGCATCAGTATCGGAATATGTACGACGATGATGGCATAATTTTGAAAATTTTGACATCACATGTATTTCCGGTATTACTATGTAATTCCTATCTATAGATAGGAATTTTATAGATAGGAATCTATAGACAGAAATTCCTATCTATAGATAGGAATTCCATAGTAATACAGAAAATACACGTGACGCTAAAATTTTCAAAATGATGCCATCGTCGTCGTACATATGCCGATACTGATGCAACTTGGATTCTACCCGGGATACCGGTTTTCGGGAATCCATGACAAATCCTGATTGGGATTTGATCGGACATAGGGTATCCCGGTCCAAATTTCTGCACGGGTCATAGCGTTGAGCTTCCTACGATCCGTCTTTCGTGAAATATTTTATATAAATTAAAAAAAGGGCGAAAAACTCAACTCAAATGCGATACAAAGAAAAGTTTACAAGAAAAAAGGCGCTTGCTAAAAGACTGAAAGCTGTGACAGCCATGTGTCAAGCAAATGCGGCTAAACGCGATGAGAATAATCATAACCTCAACGATCAGCAACAAAAATTCAAAGGATGTCGGATCGTGGATTTACAACATCTTGCCGACAGTTTAAATTGTATTCGCTGTAACGAAGACAAATACATGCATAAATTGAACAAATTAAATTTGTTTGTAGAATAAATTTAGTTCACATCCGTCTCAGAATTACTAAAACTCGGGGGAAAAAAACACGCTTCGAGTTCCCAGACCACGCGCCGATCAGCTGGCTGCAGCGTATACTGTTGCCATTCCGTTACAGATGGTTGGGCCAGAGTTCGGGGTGGAATAAAATGACCACTTTTCATAAGTCGATATCCCCGAAACTAAACGGTCAAAGTTTGTCATTTTTTTAAGATCAATCTCACAATAGTACTGCGTATACGTGTGTCTTTATTTTGAAATCCTAAGATCCGTTTAGAACCTGTATCGAGAAATGCGAGCAAACTCCTATCGGTTTACGCGTTTGGTATAGGCCTCCGAAGTAACTTTCGTGGTGGCGCCGCGCAACGGCTGTCGGTGGCAAAACGTAGATTGGCGCATGGCGGTTAAGTCAAATCGGCACAAACACGTAAGAGCTAGGCTTGAGCAAGCATCATCGATTGTAGATCTCACATTGTGAATGGAATGTGCTTGTAAATAAAATAAAATAGTGTGATGGAACGAATAACAATTACTTGCGGATTTCAATGTATCCTCATGACTTCCTTTCGCCCTAAAAGCAAATCTTTACCAGGTGTGTAAGTATGAAACCGGAATTTGCCCATAGGTGGCGCTAGATGTCGATGCAGTTACCGACACATCACGTCAGCGGTGTCTTGTTATTGTATTGATATCCGACAAAGATTTCCAACTCACAATAACACGAGTTTCATTCAGTAGCATTAGTTTATTAGAGATAAACATGTCGAGTTTTGTGCCAACAAATTACGATTTGCCGACAGCACTACTTTTCTGTTTTCATCTGAAGAAAACCGCAGCCGAATCGCATCGAATGCTTGTGGAGGCGTTTGGTGAGCATGCTCTCGGTAAAACACAGTGTTTCGAGTGGTTCAAACGGTTCAAAAGTGGCGATTTTGACGTAAGGAACGAAGAACGTGGAAGACCACCGAAAAAGTTTGAAGACGCTGACCTGCAAGCCTTGTTGGACGAAGACGACGCTCAAACACAACAACAACTGGCGGATGTACCTACGGTAATGATATGATACTTTGTATCATATCATTACAATAAACGTGTTTTTTCTGTACAAAAATTCCGGTTTCATACTTACACACCTGGTAGGTATGTGACGAAGAGAATGTTAATGAAATTGCGTACATTGGCTGCACACAAATTTTTTTCTGCCGTACAGCAAATTTCTGTTTAAATTATTGTTTGCATCGGAAATTTATATAAAGGATGTTGTAATATAGGCAGAAAAGTTTCGATAGTCTACATGTATCGGAACTTCGCGAAATTATTGTTGCTGGTGAGAAAAGGACTGTGATGGGAAAAGCTCTTCCTCAAACACGCGTCAACAATCCCAAATATGACGTGAAACGCTGTTTTTACAACGTAAACATCACACGCGGTGCTGTCATTCACGCAAACACCTGATTTGAATGGCGACCGGCATACTGCACTAGCAGACGAAAACCAATCCAAGTTTTGCCAAAACTCGCCGCAAGGGCTGCGCCACTAGAGTTACTTCGGAGGCCTATAGGGATCGCGTACAAAAATACTCATATTCAATTGCAATTATCTCATGAACTAAACAATCAACTGAATTGAATTTTTGGGCACGACTCCACGAAGGTCATATCTACACCATACTTGAATTTCAGCCAATTCCTAAGATTTGACCAAAACTACAGAATTACCTTAACAACCCTGAGGTCGGTTTTTATTGAAAAAAATCAGGGATACGCTGTAAACATTTCTTAATATGTCTGCATGATTAAAATTGAATTGTGGTTAAAAATTATTGACATATAAAATAAATACACATAAAAAGTATTGACATATATAATTGAATTGTTGTTAAAAATCATTGACAACTTTCAATTTTGGGCAAGTGAGCATTTTATTTTAAATTCGTCCGGGTCAAAATGGCCCAGTGTGTCAAGGGAGGGTTAAAGAAGTATAAAGCGCTCCCTTTGCACTCGAAGCCTTTTTCGCTCGGATAGAAAGTGGAGGGTCACCTCTCGAGTGCAAAGGGTTAGTAAGTATATCTAAAAAATCGCTTGAATGACATCACTGAAAATCCACTGTAAGTATCGTTTGTTACTTATTTGACTGCACTTTGACATAACGTCACCACACATGCACACGCCCACCAGGCGTACAGGTTATGTTTCAACACACCAAGTTTTTTCTCGTGACGTTTCACACATTGTTGAACCGAACGTGATAATAATTCTCAAACGGCGTTCATAGGGGAACAGTGCAGAATCCAATTGGATCCCAATGAAGATTCCCTATGTGCCATATCCCTAACGCCTAAATCCCTATAGAGAGGTGGATGCGTCTTGGGACTCCCCAACAAAATTTGTGCACGGGTTCACGGCAGAATATTTTCTTCGAGAACTGACTAATTCTGGTTGAGAATTAAAAATAAAATATGCTCAAACGGCGTCAATTGGGAAATAGCACGAATCCACTTAGATTCCAATGCCGACTCTACGTGCGACGTCCCTATCAAATGCGAAACCCCTATAGAGATGCGGATCTAGGGATCTAGGGATGAGGATCTAGGGACTCCCAAACAAATTTTTGCACGAAATTCTGTCATTTTTCATATACACTTTTATTAAGAATTAATTCTCTCAATTGACGCTACCTCGGAAAGGAACTTATTGTTAGCACTATTATGTAAAAAAAAACGAGGTGACAGAAACATAATCCTTGACTCGTATAGGGTGTCTCAAAATGACCTGACATTTTCATTTATTAATAAAACGTATTATTTATCTAAAAGTACGAATATTTTCATTTTAATATAAGGTACAATCATGGAGGTTATGTGTGCAACACGCATCTACATTATGTTAGCTTTTACAAAAATAAACGCGAATAAAATGTTAAAATAAAATTTAAAAAAATAAAAAAGGGTCAGAACATTTCGATATATATTTTATGTTTTATAGATTAAGGGGCTATACCAGTGTGAACGCTGAAAATCTGGGTGATTTTCGGGAATTTTTTGGAAGAAAACTACTCAATTAAATGTTTCGGTAAATTAAGAATATATTTAGCTATATTTGACCTATATTACGTAATTTTTTCATAGAAAAATATTGAGATCCACGCGACTTATACGCTGCCTTCAGAGGCGCAAAAAAATGCCTCTACTGCTGACATGATTCCGGCCGATTGAGTAGGTGAAACCGAAAAAGGAAAAACGTCATTAAACTGGAAGGTATTTCCTGTACAATGACGTAGGATTTTCGAAAAATATCAACATCTAACAAAATGGCGTAGTTATGAAAAAAAGTCTGTTTTCTTGCCTATAAAATGGTCGTTTTTTTCAACGCCAAATCGTCAATTTTCATCACATTCATTTTCGATGTAGAGTAAATATGTTCAAGAGTACTCAGTTCAAATTTCAAGTCAATCGGATAATTGCTCTTTGAGTTATAATGTCAGCAAATTTGAAAAATCTCATTTCGAGAAAAAAACTCGTTTAAAGATTTAACTATCGATTTTTGCAAGACAAAATGATTAAAGATACGGCCTTGAAATTTTTACAGGATATTCTTGAAAGTATAAACTGTCGAAAAAGGCAAAGAATCGATTTTTTTTAATGTGCCACACTGTTATAGCCCCTTAAAATGATCATGGATAGATAGGGCAAAGCCCAGGGTATTCTCATGTTGCGCGTAACCAAACGTAATTTAGCTCAACGATATTTGCAAGCTCTTTCACACACCTATAAAATAGATTTTTTCCGAAAAAGTGAGCATACCGTAAATGCAGAATATCACGACTTTTTTCCATAAAAATAATGTAAACGAGATATGGGTGCAAGAGTGATAGCAATCACTTTATAATAAGAGATAAGATTTGTCCCGTAATGAAAAAGCAGTATTATGCTATAGGAATACATTTAGATAAATTTTTACTGCAAAATCCCGAACAATACCTTTTGAAAGATGTTTCAAATCCGTGAAAATGCCAACTGCCACTACGCAACTGTTAGTTCGCACCAACTCGTTTATTTTCAACACATCCAAACCCTTAGGTTTCTCCAGAGTTACATACACTTTCAAAGGGAAATTTCTTTGAATGAATTATGAAAACGAGATATTATTTTTCAAAGTACACTCACTTAAAATTCTTCTAAATAATTATAAACATGATTTTTCGCTACGCTTATTTTCTCAAAGTGAAGTTTGCACGTATTATGCGATACAAGTGCCTCACGGTTCACGATTCCATCATTGTCGCTTAATGATAATCCACTTAACACCGCAGCGGAAAATGGTCTGTGTCAAAACGCCTCGGGTCGGGTCGTTATGGTCATAGATGTGAAAAGCCCGCGATAATTTACGACACTAGCTCTCTCTCTTTTTCTCACTCCCACTCTTTTGCTCTCCCTCCCCCCCCCCCCTCTCTCTCTCTCTCTCTCTCTCTCTCTCTCTCTCTCTCTCTCTCTCTCTCTCTCTCTCTCTCTCTGCCTATCTCTCTTTTTCTCTCCCTTCCGCTCGAGCTCGGTGTGCGTCAGAAATTCGGCAATTGCCCCGAATGTTCTCTACATCCCACTGTCATTGACTTTCCTGCACTTTTGGCTGGTATACGGGTTCGTCACACACGTGGCTGTTCAGCTACAGCGGATTCGCTAATGGGCAATTTTCGTTCGGATATGTGTGCCCGACCCGAAAGCCTTCAACAGATGAACTATCCGCATCCATATACGACGATTTTCATTCTGTCCGCGATTAATTCCCGAAACGATTTTGCACTAGCACGAAAACGCCGTCACGCGACAAAGAATTACAAAGAATTACAAAACAAAAAGTCGAATTCTGCGCCCTTCGCTTCCTCATAATTATTACGATACATCGGGCATTCGTCATGAGATGGTTTATTCCCCAATTGGTTTTGGTTGCACATTTTTTTCTGGAATATTGTTCGGAATGTTCCGAATAGTCAAAAAGTAGCCTTTAGACTGAATGTCCGGAAATGTGTTGGTATATGCATATACCAACAAATATACCCGAGTAACAATGATTGTATATACTTAGATACAATTATATCAAAATGATATACAATCACCCGAGCAGAAATTTGTTCAGGGTGAAATCCGGACCGGATCAGGCTGCCACAATAGCAAATCCGGGCCGGGTCAGGCAAATTCAGTCCGGCCCTGATCAGGGATGTAACGCTTTTGCATATTCAGGTCCGGATCAGGCACCTTATCAGGCTCTGATCAGGCCCGGATCAAGCAACTTATCTGGCCCGGATCAGGCATCTTATCAGACCCGGGTCAGGCTTCGTATCCGGCTCGGATCAGGCACTATATCTGGCCCGGATCAGGCACCTTACCAGGCTCGGATTAGGCACTATATCTGGCTCGGATCAAGCAACTTATCTGGCTCGGATCAGGTGCCTCATCCAGCCTGAGACATGCGTGTCATCTGGCTCAATCATTTGATTAATTTTTTGTTTAACAATAGATCAACATGTATTAAATTATTATCGCAGTTACACGGTATCAAGTTTACTAACGTTATTAAAAATATGAAAACATTTTTTTAAAGTTTAAGTTTTTATTTTATTTGACTTAATCGTTTAGTTTTTGTTCCGGTTTCGGCGATGACCGTTCCAATCTTTCGCACTGCTTATGACCGCCGCTAGCCCATCCGAAATTTGTTTCTCTTTGATAGAACCTGCGTGGGGAGTACCATCATACTTTGTCAAGATTGCATCTGAAATATTTTGAATACATAGAAAAATCATATCTTTACATTAAGAGCATATATCAGTCGGACCTAGGGAGCGCCACCGCTCCCCTGTCGGGTATATCTATATTTATTATGAGTATAGATATATTCGACCAGGGAAAAGTGAGCGATATAGGCTCCGACTGATATATCCTCTTGAGATAATTAAATAATTAATAATTATTTAAAAATGGTGTACCTCGTAGTGGCGTAGCTCAATCTCTTTTCGTCGTTCTCGCATCATTTGTATATATATAGTGTTGTATATATATTATTGAGAAAAAAATGTTCGACGGTACGAAATGCAATTTGCGCAATTATTTCTCGTCATCTGGTCCTTGCACGTATGTATGAGTACATTTATGTACATATACGTATGTTTGTACTGTTGAATATTTTTTCTTCATACGAAATATATCACACTATATATATACAAATGGTGCGAAAGTGACAAAGTGAGGTTAAGCTACGCCGCATAGTCTTCGCCCATCAAGTCGTATTTTCTATATTATCACTGTTCATGTGTAGATAATCCACAGTATAATCGCAAATATACTTTACCTGAGATTTTGTATGCACTGCACTTTATTGAAGGGCTTGCCTTCGGGAGAAATTGACGAACCGAACGAGATGTGTCGATGTAGCTACGGCGTGGCTGTTGCGCTTTCTTCTACGTATATAATACGGGACTGGCTGCCCGTATTATATACAAAAGTTTTGATTCCAAATAACAATAATACAAAAAAATTAACATAAATATTTATTTATGATAAAAAAGATCTTGAAACAAATTTTGACGACACGCACTTTTGGTTGATAACAATTGTTTTCATATATTTCGCGTGCCTGCGTGTGCAGCTGTCAAAATATTTCGTGAGGCTTCGCCGACAGAGGCGCTGTCTAGTCCTAGAGAGGAGAGGTTACGGAGTGACGAGCTTCATGCGAGATAAGGCTTCTATCCGGCGCAAATCAGGTGTGCCTGACTAGGGTGCCTTATCGATGCCTGATAAGACTCCTATCCGGCGCAAATCATGTGTGCCTGATCAGGGCGCCTTATTGATGCCTGATAAGGCTCCTATCCGGCGCAAATCAGGCGTGCCTGATCAGGGCGCCTTATTAATGCCTGATCAGGCTCCTATCCGGCGCAAATCAGGCGTGCCTGATCAGGGCGCCTAATTGATCCCTGCTTAGGCCCCTGTCTGGCGCAAATCAGGCGTGCCTGGTCAGGGCGCCTTATTGATCCCTGCTCAGGCCCCTGTCTGGCTCAAATCAGGCGTGCCTGATCAGGGCTCCTTATTGATCCCTGATCCGGGCCTGATGGATCCTCAGGCAGCCTGATTAGATTTCTGCTCGGGCATATATATCATCCGATATAAATGTACTTCCATCAAATTTGATTTGATAAAATTATACATAGTTCGGTAAATAATAATATACGGAGATACTATTTTTGTAGGGAGTTTATATAATTAGATATAATATCATATACAGTTATATATAATTCAATATAGTGTTGTATATAATTATATATATACGAGAACATTTTATTAACTTTATATAAAATTGTATATGACTGTATGTGAGTACTTTTATTTTCTTTTGAAATGCATATAATTGTATAAATCTTTATATGGCTTCATATATGATTACATATAGAAAAAGTTTTCTTTGGTTTTATTCGCGTATGGAAGCTGGTAAATCAAAAGATTGTTTATTAAAAGTTAACAAATCATGCATTTATGCAATATATTTACCAAATTTGATTACAATTATCAAGTTTCTTACAGAGATAATTTCCAATTCGGATAAGCTGATTAATATTAGTTTTTTCTTGATATTTTACTAACAAAATGTCATCGCTTTCTTCGACTGGTATAATATGTGTCATAATAGCTTTTTTCAATATGACAAAACATATCGACGTATTTTACATTGAAACGTTGAATTTTAAAATGTCAAGTATCTTCAAATGAAAAGAAATGACGATTTGATCCGTATATGGGAACACTTTCGTTGTATTCCCCGAGTAAAAATGAATATATATATATATATATATATATATATAAACATTTATAATTGCATATTAATTGATCATATAATATACTCGTGATAATTGTATACAAAAATTGGCCCGATAGAATTTTATATATTTGTATATAAACGTATACAATTGTATATACTAATATACAGTTATGTACATTAGTATACGAGTATAATGTTCATATACTATCATACAGAACTGTATGTTAGTATATACAATTGTATACGTTCATATACAAATATATAAAATTCTATGGGGCCAATTTTTGTATACAATTGTATATGATCAATTAATATACAATTATATATGTTTATATATATATATATATATTCATTTTTACTCAGATAGACGTGTATGAATTCTTCCTTGGCAATACCCTAACCCCTGCGAATTGTATGGAATAAGGTTAATTTTCCCCCATTATCAATTCATCGTCAAGTTACTCTTTGAATGAAGGAGCGTATATTCTAGATACTTACGTAGGGCCACCCAAAACAAAACATATATATCACCGAGCCCGGATAATCATGTTACCTTCTGTGTGCCGCAACATTAAGGGCGTATTGTAAGGTGTCTGGTCAAAAACATTGGTGAAATAAAAAAAAACCGCTTAACATGACTTCTTCGATGCTGAAAAAGGTGTTTCGTACGGCCCTGGTATAGCAGACTGAAGGTAAATAGCTGGAGTCAGTGAATATCCATCCTATAAGTGTTTGAGAAACGTTAAACGCATTTTTCTCAAAACAAGATGTGTACAATTTTGCACACATGTAGAGTATATATCGGGCTATTGTTCGGTACTCCATCTTTTTTATTGTTTTATTATTACTATTTTTCCGGGTCGCGAAAAGTCATCATTTTATTGTTATAATCACAGTACTCTTTTTCAAACGCCGCCATTTCGTAAATTTTTCTTAATTTTTTTGTATTAGAGAGCCGAACGATAACCACATTGGTATGATTAGAATTATTAAAAATTGTTTATTCCAGATGACAAAGACAGTCACAACCCCCGACGATGAAAAAATTTCGCGACATGGGCAGCATCCGCAACATCAAATATCCGCAACATCAAATATCATGTACAATTTCGAATAAAATGCTTTGAACAAATTTTAAATATTACTTCAAACATGTATAAATATAACTGTGAAATACTAATATTGCAGATTTAAACGTTGCTCTAAATTTAATTCCCAAAACATCACCTTGAAAATGGGTGCTTATTAGACTGATTCAAAAAAAAAAATTTCCTTCTGGATTCTCGTGCTATTGTTGGGCACTGATAAAACAAAATTTCTCTAAAAAGATGGGCGCGGTCACTCAATTTTCAGAGGTGGCTATCTCGACTTTTTTGTATTTGAATTTTTTTAACGAACGTATTGCATTTAAGCATAGTCTTGGCTTCGGATTACGAATAAAAATCACATCCAGCAGCTTTTTCGTAACAAAAATAAACTCTAACAATTTGAAAAGGGTGCAATATTCACAATTCAAATCCAGGTAGATCAATAATGGCGTCTATACTACTCTCGTTATTCATGTAGATTTATTTATACGCATTAACATTTCGCACTTTTTACGAAAAATTAAATTATAAGCTTTTATCCATAAATCGTATATTTACATTTTCAAAATGCTACGCTTATATTATCTTCAAACTCATTTACATTTCTTCCCAGCCATTTTCAAGTTCGTTAACATTTTGGGCAGAACGAAAATGTGCAACGTTGAACAGTTTGTCCAAATCTCTCTTAAATTTACGCTCCTTCGATATTTGTGACGGCAAATTCTTTTTAACTCGATTTTTTTAAAGTTGTTCCCAGACTAGGTGGAGTTTTATTGATTTCAAGATTGCGTTATTCAATCGACGCGTTGGAATTTCAGCACATTTCCATTGTTCGAAAATTTCTTTCATCGTTTCGTGTGCACTTCGACGTATGGTCAGTTTTTCTCTGTTATGTTTGTAAAAGAACAAACTCAAAACTTTTCCGATTTTTATCCGTAATCCGAAGCCATGACTATGTTTAAATGCAATACGTTCGTTAAAAAAAATTCAAATACAAAAAAGTCGAGATAGCCACCTCTAAAAATTGAGTGACCGCGCCCATCTTTTTAGAGAAATTTTGTTTTATCAGTGCCCAACAATAGCACGAGAATCCAGAAGGAATTTTTTTTTTTGAATCAGTCTAGTGCTTATACTAGAATACGAAAACTACGAATATATGAATAGGAAAATAAAAAATACTGTGAATATTGCGTAAGTTTAGGCATTGCTGCACTCACTCTCGTCAAAGCACAATCACTAAACAGCCCTGCAAGCGATAAGCATCAAATATGTACAACGGGCCTATACATGTAAACTAGAGTAGCACACATTCGAGCTCTATTTTTTTTCCTTTCTCTCACCCTCCAATTATCTACTTTAAAGAGAAAAGAAAATTGTCGCGAAAGCTTCGAGAGGTCAAAAAATATTTAGAGGTCGCTCAAGCCTCCCAAAAATTCAAATTTTCATAGAAAAATCGATTTCCTATCGTTCACTTTTTACCTATGAATTTTACGCTTTATCGTGTTTAAATTAAGCTCTCGAAAGCTCTAGCCGGCCAATGAATTATTAGTGGTCACTCAAAAGCTTCGAAATTTCCAATTGTGGCGAGTTTTTTTTCTTCTCACTCATAAATTTAACACTTTGTAAAATGTTCAAAATAATGCATCCTTTTTTTCGTGAAAACGGATTCTTTAAATTTACCTCACACTTCTACCCGATGAAACGGGGAAACAGAGATCATAATTCTTGGGTTAGTAGTGTGAAGTAAATTTGAAAAATCTGTATTGAAAGAAAAATGATTCATTGTTTTGAAAATTTTACAAAGCGTCGAATTTATGAGCGAGAAGAGTAAACAAAATTGGCGATAATTGGAATTTTCGAAGCTTTTGAGCGACCACTAAATATTCATTGAACGGCTAGAGCTTTCGCAATGTTAATTAAAAAATTATAAAGCGTAAAATTCATGGGTGAGAAGTGAACAAAGAAAAATCGATTTTTTATTGAAATTTGAATTTTTGGGATGCTCGAGCGACCTCTGAACATTTTTTAGCCACTCGCAGCTTTCGTGACAATTTTTTTTTCTTTAAAGAAGACAATTGGATGATGAGTTGAGTAAGGCGTTGAGGAAAAAAATAGAGCTCAAATTTGGGCCACCCTAGTGTAGACGCATGTGTATATGTGACATACTAGAGATACACCAAACAGCTGATATACGCCGTGACTGTGAAGATAATAAGGTTGCCAAATTCATCCATGAAAGTTGCAATTACAAAAATTCATCTCCAAGCCCCACTTTTCCCAGTTGTATGGTAAATACTTTGTTTAAGATATATTTTTTAACAACCCGAATACTAAAAAATTAACTGATTTTCATCTACAATGAAGTAAACATACATTTCAGTATACTGGACAAATTTGGAGCCACGTTATTGAACTTTTATAATAAAATTACGACTTCAAAAATCGTTTGAAAAAGACTACTCTGATTTTTACAATAAAATGTTCACTTCTCGTGGCCTGGCCAAATAGTAATTATGAAGCAATAAAAAAGATGGACGGCCGAATAATAATCACATTAGTAAGGAATAGAATTTTTTTAATCGTTCGTTTTAGGTGACAAGGACTTCCGTAATCACAAAGACAGACCATAAAAAAATCGCACATATGATCTGCGCAACATCAAATATGAATCACAATTTGGAATAAAATGTTTTGCAAACATGTAAGATGTCATTCGAACACATATAAATGTAAGGTACTAACAATGTAGACTCGACCATTTCTCCTAATTCAATTCCTCAAAAATCACATTGAAAGTGGGTGTTCACACTACAATACGGCCTTAACGAAAATCACTAAAGAGGTTAAGATGTCATTACATCGTGAAATTTCTGAAAATCATCATTCAAGTATAATGTAGAATAAATCGTACAAATTGCAAAGTTTCATTACAATTTTATTTAGCTAACATAGCTTCTTCAAGGACGAATCTAGAGTTGAACAACGAGCATTCCCATGTACAAGCTTTATAAGTTTAAAAGCTTTGTAACCAAAACGAAATAATAACAAAGTAAAGTGTAAACTTTCATTTCCCACGCTTATGTAAAAACATCTTATCCTTTTTAAATTTGACGTAAGATCTTACTATCGCTTATAAAGCTCACTGCGTCACATTCCAACTAGGGCCCGAGAAAATTGCACAAATCTATGCCGATACAATCAGGCTTGTCCAATTCGTCATTTATCACTACCATGTGAAAAATTCGTATAAATATATATAAACCGTATAAAACCACAAATTCACATAAACTGTACAAAAATAAAGAGGAAATAAATAGCGTTTTACGCGTGAGTTCGTTTGGTACACGTTACTTTTCTCTGCATCACGTAAACTATGTCCGTTTTATAACATTTTCGAACTAACAATGGTGCAAAAAATATTTAATTAATTTTTCTTGCGAAAACGATCTAATCATATTAAGCTATGCATTCCTTCAATTAAGCGATTTGAAAATTCTTGTATTGAAACAAATATAAGCGTTAACGAGTCTGCATAAGCTCAGCGCCCAAGAATCAGAATTATTTTAAATATTTTTCTCAGATGAGAGTATTGGGACAACGAAGTACAAATTTCGAACACAATTAATACGTTGTCTCGGGAAGCTCGAGTATCTTTTATAAAAAAAATATTGATCAAAAATGAAGTTATTATTACGTAGGCAGACTGCCGGCGTTGCTGCATGATCAATCGATGTAGACAATTCTGACAACTACGGTGATCTTAAAGGGGCAGATACATTAAAAAATAGCGGATGTTCATGATTTTTTTTTACAGGAAAGATTTCTTCATCATTTTTGAGACTTAGGGTATGTTTTATCAGTACTTTTGGCTGTTGCATGGTATTGTTTGTTTTATTAATCTTCAAAAATGGCGGAGGTATAGCACGGCCTTCTGAAATGTATTTTCAAAACTATCGTGACGTATACCTAAAAAAATGATCCACCGTTCAGATGAAATTTAGTATAAATCTTTCTAATCTCATTGTCTAAACCGTGACACTGAATGTTGGAGAAAATTTATTTTAAAAAGGAACCTTTCATTGAAAAATGTAGCCACTTTTTTCGGAAGATTCAATCGTTTTGTTTCAAAGCGTACCATGTCATATATTTACAACATTTCTCACTTTTTCTTGGTTCATATTCTGCGTATAAGTGTTACTGAAAGAAAAATCTACGTTGGTTTTTTTTTCAGTTTAATCCCGCTGGCGCTATGTATCACGCCGTCTCACAACATTCGCTGCAACTCGTTTCGCAACCCGTGCCATAACTCCGCCATTTTTAATGATTAATTTTAAAAAATACCATTTAACAATCAAAAGTAGTAATAAAACATACCCTCAGTCTCAAATAAATGATAAACTCTTTCCTTTAAAAGAAAAATCATGAAAATCAGCCGTTTTTTATTCACCTAAAGTTCCCCAATACATCATCTTGGCAGGCTTGATATTTTCAAGCGAAAAAATTGATCAAAAATAAAGTATACATGATTTTAACTTTACTTTTCGTTTGATTTTACTATTACAAATAGTATAAATCATAAGCCTATATGATTTTTACTTTGGTTTACTTTACGTTTGTTCTGATTTTACTAATGATTAGACTTTTGACAATAATGGTCGTGATATGACAAAATGTCAATGACGGGCGTCGAGACGTGGAGACGAAGCACAGACGACTGCCTGTTTCTCGCTCCATAGACAGAAATACATATAACTCTGGTTTATTCACATATACATATATACACACACACACACGTATAAAATACCATGAACTACCATCAGCAATCCAGAAGCACACCAGCAAAAAGGTCGTTTGATCTTCAAATCGGTTCGCAGAGCCCATTGTGAATTGTATCTACTTCCCTTACGCCTCTCCAACCCTCCGCGACAACCCACTTTATGTTCATCTTTATCGCACGCACACTTCCACGAATTGCGCTCAATTCTCCTTTTCCATCGAGAACGAGATCCTTTCCCACTTATCTGACACTGGCTTTGGCCTACCACCATCCTACCAATCTTCTATCTCGATCGTTTCACCACCAAAGCCTCCTCAATCCCCTCTTTCTTCCCTCTTTTCATCAAATTTAATAGTCACCCATTCTCGATATAACGTCAACGAAGCGAGAACGAATTCATATGGTTCATCACCCCTCCACAACGAGCCTACTCTCCTTTGTTTCTTTTTATCTCTCTTTATGCCTTATTCTTTAATTTATAACTTCAATTTTCATAAATTTTCGCAAAGTTGCACTATTTTCCGATACATTCACGATATGAATGAGAATGATACACTTGAAAGAATTTTGAAATGGAGACATACCATGGTATAGAATAATTAAAATAGCAATATAGAAACAATTTAAATCGTCCATTGTTATAACAATGATGGATAAAAGCCAGTAAAATTTGCTCGCAAAACTTTAAAAAATAAATTCGCTATTATTTGTCAAATAGAAGCCAAACAAATACAACGTATGTATGTCGTTGATGGAAAGTACGAAACCATTGAGACTTACTGGGATTTCCCAATTACCGTAGATGGAAAATCGAACGTCATTTTCAGAAAATCTGGATACCGAATACAAATACGCCCGAGAGGCGATCAAGCTAATCAGTATTAAAATCTGTGAATATAAGAGGCACCCATGGACACGAAGGAGTGAGGGATTATGCGAATGGACTGACCGTGCTTAAAATTGAAAATAGAAATCGTTTTAGTAGACATTGATGGACGTATATCCGGATCAATAACAGGTCAAGAAATGCTCCAGAAAGTATTTCTCGTTTACTCCGCAATTATTTTAGGAAAGGATCGCCCTACGGGCACTCGATACGTCCCCCAACCGTAAAATCCGTTGTTTGAAATGCTACGAATATTTTAATATCAACGGGAACTATCTAGTAATAATTTCTTCAATGTTCTCCAAAATTTGGATTCGAGCCATACTCGAGGAACCTTCGCGTTCGATGTCAATGAAGCCCGATTTGCAGCCATGGTACTGCTTCAGCGATTTTTTTGCATTGGCATTGGGATTTTTTTGTTTAAGCATACCAAAAAAACAATTAAATTGAGGTTTGGAGGATTTATTCTACATAAATATAGTTTTGGAGGATTTATTCTACATAAATAAATACAATTTGGCGGATCCGTTGTAGCTAAACTAAAAGAAAGCTCGCGAGGTGTCCGCCTTCGATTTTGATGAAATTCGGCATATTTGTACAATGGGTCAAAACAGGTGACACGTATTTTTTTATGTCGGCGAAACTCGATTTTTAAGGGGTGAAACACACCCTCGAAAATGGGGATGTTTTTCGTTTTTCGGCGATAATTTTTTAACGAAACGGGGTACGAAAAAATATTAAATTGCAACAAATTGTTATTTTCTGAGTACTATCAATTGGAGATGAGAAGGGTGCAGATAACAACAAATTTCACATTGTTTATTGCAAAAATGCAATTTTTCATGCGTATCTTCGAGAGTTTTCAACCGATTGTGATGATAATTTTCATACATGTAGAAGATGGAAAAGTAGTGGATGCGTGTTTTTTATTTTTCGGATATCTCACAATTAAGGGGGTGAAACTGCCCTTTGATTTTTACCAAGATTATCGTATGATCAGCTAACCTTTTGCGATTCCTAGTTAATATTAATCCACGTCAATATTAGCTCGTTCTATGACGCGCTGGCATATTTGTATAAATTACGCTCGCTTCACCCCCTCCGCCGCCATCTAACAAGGAAAACGCTTAAGATTCTTACACATCCACAAAAATTTGTAGAATTAAAGTGGGTTACAATGAAGGTACAATAAGTCACAATATTTGATACGAATTTTCTCGTTTTGGCAGAACAGCACTTTTAAGGGGTCAAACACACCCTTAAAAACTTTTTTCTTTCTATAATTTGTGAACGGGCCAAGATAAACATGAAGTTTAAAGGGAAAAAATATTGTATCCTTCGACTCCTAGTCGTTCATGATAATAAGGACGAATATAACAACAAATGTATTGTTTATTGCTATAATTCGTGAATAACTGGTGAAAATTACCCTTCAATTTTCTGCTAATATGGGCCGGAAATAGGTACGGCTTTCGCAATCACGGACTAACTTCGTGCTTCGGAAAGCAACTAGATTACAATTTTATATTTGGGAAGAAACTCTCCCGGACACGTGCGGCAGTACGTGTCCGGGATAGTTTGAAGATGATAATATAATCGAAACATTTTCTCGCGCTTATTTATTTAATAAACGTTTTAAGTGCATATTTTTTAAGGATTATACTTATTATAATAATGATTGTCATGATAAAAGTGTTTGAAACATAGAGGTTCCTTACACTACGCACAAGTGATCATAACTGCTTCGCCGCATCTATCGCATATCAGTGGACTTAAAAATAAAGCTGAAGAATTTATAGATGCGGTGAAAGTCAACATAGCCAAAGTTAGGGCTCAAAACACATTTGAATCCTTATCAAAGTGGATTCAATTTAGAGCTACATACAGGCCTGTCATTGGCGAAAGAAGGGCGGAAATCCTTAGAGACAGTAGTGTAATCGAAAACATCGGCAACATACAGTTTTACTATGTTTGATTTCTGCGAGTAGAAAGCTGTTGGCATCTATGTTGGTTGTTTTAAACGAACCTACTGTCAAAATTCGACCTCAAGTGGAACAAACTATGTTCAGAGCCGAAAATATATTTCTACTGGCTGCAAAATCTGGAAAATTGAGGGCTAAGCATTTCAAGCGTTGGTTTCAAAAAGTATATATTCCCAATACGGGTCCAAAAACGATAAAACTTCTGTATTTTTGGAGCAATCAATATCCAACTGCATTTCAAGAAATGGATATGCAAGGGAACACCCAAGTAGAAATCCTGTTCTGGCAGCAAAAAAGACCTGATCAGGCATCCTGATTTTTTTTCACGCCTTGATCAGGATTTTTTTATCAAGCCCTGATAATTTTTGTGACACTTGTTCTGATTTCGGTCTGATCAGGGTAAAAAATCAAGGTCGGATCGGGCTGAAAAGTAAAGGCCTGACATACAGTCCGAAGAGTTCGCTGCAGCTTCGGAAACCACCATCTCATCACATTCTTCATTGCACTATCATAAAAATATTCATTTTAAATAGAATCTATTTAAATCAAATACGTTTTTTTACTAAAATCATATTTGTTTCAAATATATTTTTAAAAATATTCAACATAATATTTAATAAATCCAAAATAAATTGAAATACGTAATTTAGAGTTCTACCATAATGATTTTGTATCATAATCCGTCATTCCCTGGCCTTCTGAATGGACTTTTTTAAAGAAAATATTTCTGGATCCACATGGGATAGAACGTAGAACCTACCTACCTATAGCTGCGCACGCTGCCCCTATGCTACCGAGTGATTGTAGCTTTTCGGTGGCATAAGAGACCACATAAATTCCTATAATTATTTGTGGTATCACATGAGCTATATCAATTAGTTAATAGCATTGTGAGAGTTTTATCGAATATCATGCTATAGATTTTTCAAACACAACTCCTCTCTTTCTTTCTCTCTCTCTCTCTCTCTCTCTCTCTCTCTCTCTCTCTCTCTCTCTCTCTCTCTCTCTCTCTCTGCCCCTCTCTGCCCCCGACCCCTTCGATGTGTGTATTACAATCAAGACGGAGCATTAATTCAATCAAACAGAAAAATGTTTCAATTTCGAAAATTCTATTCAATTTAAATGTTTTAAATTAAATAGATCAATTTAGTGAATTAAACTAATTTGTTTTTGGAACAGAGGAAACTGAATCACAGATTTATTAGGAATAAATAAAATTTTAGGAATAATAAAAAATGTACACGTAGAGTGAACAATATGTCTCGACGTTTTGACGACGCGCTAATATATATAGTTCGTCTGGTGTTTGATACAAGGTTAGGCGTATAAAAGGCACCAAACTGTATATAGGTCCAGTTACTTGATGATTGCTTGAAGCTAGCCAGATCAGGCGAATTGAATCAAGCCGTAAATTCAGTTTCCTGACCATCGTCTGAAGCTAGCTGGACCAGGCAACTGGAGGCAACAATACATCCAGTTGCCTGCCTATCACCTGACACGAACCGGATCAGGAAAATTGAGGCATATCTTAAGTGAGGCGTCCGTACTACAATGTGATCAGACTCTGATCAAATATCAGGCCAGCCTTACAATATTTCTACTCGGGTATATTAAATTTCCAACTATTCCAGCAGGTGAATATATTGCACCACTTTCGTTAGTTCTGTAGACAATTAGTTCATATTACAATTAATAATTCTTGTAGGTAAAACGGAAATGATACAGCCCCGTGATGTTTATGGCTTTTGTGTATGGAAAAACACGGTCCAACACCTTTCTGACATAGTAATATTATAGAATAACGACGACAATCTGCACTTGAGAGAAAATATTCTTAATTTACAATCTCTTACACACAACTAGTTTTCTTCTCCACGGCTTACAAAGCTTTTTGAATATGCAGGGTATGAAAGCGGTTACGAAGAAAAAAAAACCACAAAACTTCGAAAATCCGGTAGAATTTTGCTTTTCTCGAAATGCACCTACATGCGCTATATGCGGCGAAGCAGCTATTATCACTGCTGCGTGGTGGAAGAATTCTCTTTGTTTCAAACACTTTTATCATGACTATCATTATTGTAATAACCCGAGTAGAAATTTCTAAGGTTTAGTCTGATCAGGATCAGGCCCCGATCGGGGTGTGATGCGGGTAACACCTATTACGGACATCCTGATCCGGCCCCGATCGGGCCGGAAGTATTTAGGTCCTAAATCAGGCTATACTAAAATGGCCCTACTAAGGCCGTCCCTGATAGCATCCTACTAAGGCTTTCCCCGATAGAGCCCTATCAAAGCTTGCCCTGATAGGCCCTACTACGGCTTTCCCTGATGAGGCCATAAATAGGCTTGCCCTATAACTGCCTCAGCAGTCGCTAGGTGCACATAACCTCTTATTTTCCACTTGGAAACTTCGATTTTACAGCATCGTAGCTTCGGAGTTTCGATGCATTCCGGAATTCTATCTAAAAAAAGGTGCTATAGACTGTCACGACGAAAAACGTTAGGCAACTCGGATGCGTGTTAGAAGATTTCGGCAGGTTTGTAAGGCGAAGAGAGAGAGAGAGAGAGAGGAACTATATATATATATATATATATATTTTAATTATTTTTATTATATATATAAAATATATATAAGGTTAAGTTTCAAAAATCTATAGCATGTTATTCGATAAACCTCTTAAATTATCACAATGATATTAACTAATTGATATACTTTATGTGATACAACAAGTAATTATAGGAATTCATTTGGTCTCTTATGCCATATCTGGTACCAAGATGTGACAAGCACTGGGTAGCATAGGCGCAGCGTGCCTAGCTTTGGGTAGGTAGGTACGAGGTTCGATTCCCATATAGGCGAAATATTTTCTTCGAACTAAAACATTTCAGCAGGCCAGGGAATGACGAATTATGATACAAAATCATTGTAGTGGAACTCTAAATTAAGTGGTTCATTCCATTTTGGATTTTTGAAATATTATACGCAGTTCTTTCTGACCAGGCATCCTAATAGGGGCCTGATCAGGCAACCAGGTCAGGCCCATATGTGACACAACGTTATATTTCCTAGTAGAGCCCTTTCAGGCTGCCTTATTAGTGCCCTACCAGGGCAGTCAGGCAACCTGATCAGGCCCTGATCTGGGCCCCATTGAAATTTCTACGCGGGAAGTATGATACGTAAGAAATATACAGTTAAAACGCTTGTTAAATAAGTAAGCGCGAAATTTTTTTTCCGATTATATTATTGTCTTCAAAGGCAGTACGTATCGGGGGAGAATTTCTTCGTAAATATACAATTGTAATCGAGTTGCTTTCCGAAGCACGAATTTAGTATGTGATTGCGAAAGGCTTACTTATTCATGTGCCCATATTATTAAAAAATTGAAGAGTGATTTTCACCAGTTGTTCACGAATTATTGCAATAAACAATACGCTATTTGTTGTTGTCGAAGAATACAACATTTTCCCCTTTGAACTATATTTTCATCACGGACTGTTCACAAGTTATAGAAATAAAAAAAGTTTTTAAGGGAGTGGGTGACCCCTTACAAATGCCGTTCTGCTAAAACGAGGAAATTCCTATGAAATATTTTGACTCGTTGTACTTTCATTGTAACCCACTTTAACTCTGCAACACTTTGTCCATGTTGGAAGGTAAGAACCTTAAGCTCTTTCCGTGTGAAAGGGAGGCGGGAGGGGGTGGAGCGAGCATAATTTACCCAAATATGCAATCGCGCCATAGAACGAGCTAATATTAACGTAAATTTAACCCGGAATCGCAAAAGGCTAGCTGATTATATCATGCTCTTGGATAAAAATCAAAGGGCAGTGTCAACCCCTTAATTGTGAGATATCGGAAATACAAAAAACACGAATCCTCTACATGTGTGCAAATTTACATCCTAATCGGTTGAAAAATGTCGGAGATACGCATAAAAAAATTGCAATAAACAATATGAAATTTGTTGTTATCTGCACCGTTCTTATCTCCAATATATAGTACTCCGTAAATAAACAATTATTGCAATTTGAATTTTTTCGTATCTCGTTCCGGTGAAAAATTATTGCCGAAAAACACCCCCAGTTTAGAGGGTGCGTTTCACTCTTCAAAAATCGGATTCCGCCGATATAAGAAAAATACGTGTCGCCTATTTTGATCCATTCTACAACCATACCAAATTTAATCGAAATCGGAGAGGAACATCGCGCGACCTTTCCTTTAACCCTTAGTAGTCACACTTAGCTACACTTCGCACAAAAATTTAGGGAGCAAGAAAAAAATCCAAATTTTTGGGGGATTTTCAACAGGCTGTAACTCATACAAAAATGGTCGTACAGCAAAAATAAAAAAAGCAAATTGTAGCTCTAAGTGTCTAGTTTTCGGATCTGAGTTTGAAAATTTTTTTTTGAAAATATTTTTCGAGTAATCATAAGAAAACCACCGAAAAAAAAATATTAGAAATTTTTTTGGTTTTTTTTTTAAATCTACGGACGTGGAATTTTTTTTTTCGACTTAACCTCTATATGGATCGGATAGCGTGTTTATTCAGCTTTAATTTGGTTTTTTAAAAATCTCGATACGAGCATTTCTCGCTGAGATATCGGTGTTTGAATGGAAAAAGATCATTTTGTCTTTGATTACCAATATCTCAGCAACCAATGATCGCACAGAAATTTTGAGGTTGGTTTCAAAAACTTGAATAAATTCTCTACAAGGATTGGCAATTGAATTTTGAAAAAAAAAATTTTTTTCAATCATTACATGAATTTGAAAAAGCGACCAAAAAAGGGCTTTTTGTGGTTTTTCGGAAAATCAAGCGCCCAATCAAAAATATTGCGGAAACCACTAATGTTAAGTGTGCCTTTTACTGTTCAATATACCCACAAAAACCCTACGAAGTTTCAATTTAATCCAGCCAACCGTTTTTTTTTCCCACTTGATCGAATTTTTGAAAAAATTAAAGGAGCAAGAATTTCGCTCTGAAAATGTCATAATTTTTATCAAAAATGAAAAAAAAATTTTTTTTTTCATTTTTCTCTCAATTCTGTATTAGTGACTTGGAAAATTTAAGAAAAAAAAAATCGAAAATTTTTGAAAAAAAAAAATTCCAAAATTTTTGAAAAAAAAATTTTTTTTTATTTTTTTTTTTTTCAATTGGCCCTAAATTAAAGAAATGTAGCGACTCACTTTCTCGCCGATTTTCCTCTTCCGCACTTTAATTTTCCTAGTCACAAATTAATTGAATAAATTAAAAGTTGACCCCCAAGGCAAGTTTTTTTTTCAAAAATTTTCGATTTTTTTTTTTTCTTAAATTTTCCAAGTCACTAATACAGAATTGAGAGAGAAATGAAATTTTTTTTTTTTTTTCATTTTTGATAAAAATTGTGACATTTTCAGAGCGAAATTCTTGCTCCTTTAATTTTTTCAAAAATTCGATCAAGTGGGAAAAAAAAACGGTTGGCTGGATTAAATTGAAACTTCGTAGGGTTTTTGTGGATATATTGAACAGTAAAAGGCACACTTAACATTAGTGGTTTCCGCAATATTTTTGATTGGGCGCTTGATTTTCCAAAAAACCACAAAAAGCTCTTTTTTGGTCGCTTTTTCAAATTCAGGTAATGATTGAAAAAAAAATTTTTTTTCAAAATTCAATTGCCAATCCTTGTAGAGAATTTATTCAAGTTTCTGAAACCAACCTCAAAATTTCTGTGCGATCATTGGTTGCTGAGATATTGGTAATCAAAGACAAAATGATCTTTTTCCATTCAAACACCGATATCTCAGCGAGAAACGCTCGTATCGAGATTTTTAAAAAACCAAATTAAAGCTGAATAAACAAGCTATCCGGTCCATATAGAGGTTAAGTCGAAAAAAAAATGTCCACGTCCGTAGATTTAAAAAAAGAACCAAAAAAATTTCGAACATTTATTTTTCGGTGGTTTTCTTATGATTATTCGAAAAATATTTTCAAAAAAAAATTTTCAAACTCAGATCCGAAAACTAGACACTTAGAGCTACAATTTGCTTTTTTTATTTTTGCTGTACGACCATTTTTGTATGAGTTACAGCCTGTTGAAAATCCCCCAAAAATTTGGATTTTTTTCTTGCTCCCTAAATTTTTGTGCGAAGTGTAGAATCACGTTATAGTCATACTGGGTCCATGGGACTCAGGCGTTTTTAAATAGTTATGAATAATGAAATAATTCATTAAGCGATATGAAAAAAATAGTGAGGTATAATTTGAACCTTGTTTAATACAAGGAAATTGGTTAGAAATCAAAACTTACATTTTAAATATGCAAAAAAACTCGTGAAAAATGACATTTTTTTACAAAAAATTTCTGTAACTCTTGTAATTATTGACAAAAAAATGGTTTTATAATCTGGAAACAATGTACTTTGAAATAGACATAGTGGTTTCTGTGGACTTTTCAAAAAGTATATTTTTGCTTTATCCAACGCAGGTGCAATTTAGATGGAAAGAATGAAACGCTTACGCATATTCAAAATCTACCGTCTCGGTACTGAAGTTGAAGATCCAAACTATCGTCAGATGGCGCCACAAAACCCAATTTATCGATTTTAGTGAGCAGTATTCCAGGTCAAAAAAGGGCCTGGGTCCCGTGGACCCAGTGTGACTATTAAGGGTTAACCTTTTGAAGCATACATTTTTCGTTACGTGCACGTTTTTTTGCACTTTCGTTATTGATGACACCTGCTACATAAAAAAAAATTACTAGGTATGTTTTAGTAGTTATTGAAGTCCTAGGAACCTTGAACCACTTTTATAACCACCATATTAAATTTAAAAACACTTTTGAATCGTCAAAATCTGAATTGCATTAGATGTAACACCAGTGTTACACTATGCCGCAAAGGGTTAACCAGCCCCCTGATCTACAATACCGTTGTACAATGCTTTCATTGTGCAATAATATTGAATAACACCTTGAACCCAAACGATCAATTATTATCACACAATAACTTTGACGGCCCATAAGTATCAATGTTTTCGCTTGAGCAAGACCTCCCTAGAGTATGGCGCAATGCTAACCCTACCCGATGCAATGAAAAAATATGGTGCAACAATATTTAGACTGGCTCAATTTTTTGTTCAATTATTGGGCGATCTTCGCTACTAACCCTTAATGGTAAAAAACATTGCGCAATTCATAAAATTGTGCAATATAGTTGAATGATTAAACGAACTTACCTGTAATTAAAGTTTCATTATAATAGTATGTAGCGTATCTTCCGAATGATCAAATTGTAGTACCCCCTGCCTTACACGGGTGTCGCCACACGTTACAGACCGAAAAAAAGACTCGCCGCCACCACCGAGACCACGGTCTTACATGCAGGTTTGGAAACTCTAATGCTGGCAGCCGCGATCAGGTGCGTCGTTTAGCGTGGCAAATTTCAGTCCTGGCGTCGCCACTAGTTGTCGCTGCGATTCCGAAACCCGAACATACATAACCTTAATACGGCGAGCAACGGAAGGAGCGTTTGAAAACGTGTGTCGCTGAGTCGCTGATAACTGTCATTTTTTCTCCGTTTTGGAAATAGTACGTTGTCGATAAATTGAAAGCATATTCTTTCAAAATGGTGAAGGGGTGCATCGTGCAGCGTATGAAGGGGCAACATAAAAATATTTAAAAGGATTCATTCTGCTTACCTCGATATGAAAAAAAATCGCGTGCAAAAATAGAAAATGTCAGAGAATTTTTTGCATTTGTATTTTTATTAACTTGCATAAAAAACAAGGGAATGAGAGGTGGAAGAAAAAAATTGAGACAAGTGGCTTTGAACCTACAACAACGCGAGTATGAGGCGAGTACGGAATCACTCCGTCAATGGTCACATGCAATGTGACAGCTTCAATATCGTTTGTATATGCTTATCACGCTTGCTTGTATTTAGAAAGTTTATTTGCTTGATTACGATTAGGATCTTTTTTTTATTGTATTAATCGAAACTGACTGGACTAACACCTTTCCCTGGCCCTTTTAAAAGTGTTTCGAACTCCGTCTTAAGAAATATCCGCGTAACAAATATGAAGGTATGACAGAGATAGATAGAAGCATGGTCGACTAGTGCTGTCTCTGTCTGACCCCCTAGCCGCGCCGCAGCGGGTATTCCGATCGCAACGAACCTAGTGGCGACTAGCGACTAACTCTCTTCAACAAGCTACCTACCTCTTCCACGGAAGTTTCCAGACCTATCTGTAGACCGTGACCGCGACGCTCGATCTCGTCTGGATCGTCATTCCTTTATTGTCCTAACCTATAGGGAGTCATCATATGAAACACGTGCAAGATCGGGAAATTAAATTTGTTTACAAGGATGAGAGCTGGTCGCTCGGAAGAGGTGCTACATACAATTATGATAGAACTTCACTTACAGGTAAATTCGTTTGATCATTCAATTGTATTTCGCGCCTCTTCCTCGAGATCAAATGGTAGCTGTTTAACGTTGGTTACGACTCATTTACCAGACACAAAAGATTTCCAAAAACTTCTTTATTCTCCCCAAACGGGAGGGTTCATATGCCTATGAGGACCATTACCCCTTGACAACATATTTTTCATATAATTACTTTGAGTGTAACACTGTTATACCAAATTCTCTCCGATCCGACACAATCTTTCTCTCATAAAATGTAGCAAAGCCATTCCGTCCACCCGGCCATCATTCGGACACAACCTCAACGGACTCAAAAAGCTAATGTTTATATCACTATCCTGTACCTAAGTTTTTTTTTATCCAGTGACTCAGGGTTTCCGCTGAAACCGCTTTATGTGGCTTTCTCAACGATGCTAAAAGTCTCCATACCTGTCAGCTCTTTAGTTCTCTCAATGTAAGCCTTAATAGTAAACGCTGGACAAATTAACGGGTCCTCCTTGAAAGAGAGTAGGGTCACGAGCGGTCTCGCCCTGTTCCCAACGCGGTTTTGACTCTTTCCGAAATTTTGATTCCCACCGATCGCCTCTTAACACGGTATTCCGAATGTGGATAAGCGTCAAGATCTGCATACGATGTCCAGTCGTCAGCGCCAGAATTGTGACTAGTTTGCACGTCAATGTGTCTAAACGAAGTCTATCATTTGGTGCCCCATTTCTTAAATTCGTCCAGGACCGCGCCTGGGTCCCACGTATAGTCGTATCTTGCTCTTGGATGTCTCGGTTTTCAAACTTCCTCCGAAAATCTCTTAACCCTGGGATCCACTCTCAGCTCTGGACCGTATAAAAGCCCAATGGATGAGCGAAAACTATCCAATGACCCATATGAAACTCCGTCATCAAAGTCCTCAATGAGGAATCTCAGCACCTGCTCCACCAAGCTCCTCAGAGGATCCGTACGTTCCTTCTGATTGAAAGTCCACCATCTTTTCAACGCTGTCTCATACTGCCTCAGTGATGATTCACACAATGATGTCATGAGGATGTTTAAACTCCTTTCAGGCACTGATCTGGTACTCGGTACTTGTTTGATGAGCCCTGACGCCAGGGTAAGATTTTTCCAACATGGATGGGATTCACTGCTTAACCCATTAACGCCCAAGAATCGCGATTTTTTCCTTCATTTTCAAGCCAGATTTTTATTATATAAAAAAAATCATAAAAAATGAAGAGATACGTTCCATAGTATTTTCGAGGGTGCTCTTTCAGAATCTGGGGTAAAAATCGGGTTTTGTCCATTAGGAAAAAAAAATATGGCGGCTTTTAAACAAAAAAAACAGCAAAAATCGATGACACTTTTTTTTCAAAATTTTTTTTCACCTCGAAGCCGTTGAAAAGTCCGGTTTTTTTTTCAACCATGGGTGCATAGAATAGTGACGATTGAACAATAATTTTTTTTAATTGGTCGTTGTCAACATTTTCACCCCCAAAATGGCGCTTTTCACCCCCTGAGTGACACGAAAAATTTCACGTTCGGTGTCCCAAATGAAAAGTAGTTGGATTTGGACGAAAATTGGTACTCAGAGGTTTTTGAGGTCGCTGATTACGATTCTGTTCTCAAAATTCCGAAATTCAAAATGGCCGATCCAATATGGCGGACACAAATGCAAAAGTTTATTTGAATTGGATAAAACGTGGCACTCGGGGGTTTTCGAGGTCGCTGATTATGATTCTGCTCTCAAAATTCCGAAATTCAAAATGGCGGATCCAATATGGCGGACACAAATGCAAAAGTTCATTTGGATTGGATAAAACATGGCATTCGGAGGTTTTCGAGGTCGCTGATTATGATTCTGCTATCAAAATTCCGAAATTAAAAATGGCGGATCCAATATGGCGGACACAAATGCAAAAGTTCATTTGAATTGGATAAAACGTGGCACTCGGGGGTTTTCGAGGTTGCTGATTATGATTCTGCTCTCAAAATTCCGAAATTCAAAATGGTGGATCCAATATGGCGGACACAAATGCAAAAGTTCATTTGAATTGGATAAAACGTGACACTCGGGGGTTTTCGAGGTCGCTGATTATGATTCTGCTCTCAAAATTCCGAAATTAAAAATGGCGGATCCAATATGGCGGACACAAATGCAAAAGTTCATTTGAATTGGATAAAACGTGGCACTCGAGGGTTTTCTAGGTCACTTATTATATTTCTGCTCTCAAAATTCGAAAGCCTTTGGGTATTTAAATACCTGGTATTTTCAGATATTTGAATACCCAAAGACTTTCAAATTTATCCAATTGCTGCAACATACATTGCAGAATACAACAAAAGTTATTACGTGCTATTACAACAACTACATTTGCTACATTTTTTCACCCTTAGACCCTATGTCCTAAGTGTCACGGTAATTAAGATATTTTTTTCGTTTTTTCTTTAATAACTTTTTTGCTTGTGGTTATAATAGCACGAAATAACTTTTGGTGTGTTCCGCAATGTATATTTATTATAAATAAACGATTATTTGATACAATTGATTTCAAGAAAATAACTCATGAGCTTCCAAAGTCTTAAAAATGCTTAAATGTATGAAAAATCTCAACTTCTTAATTCATTATACAAAAAAAAACTAAAAGTTATTTTGAAGTTAGCTTTGTTTTAAAAATTGCTCTAGTTTATACCCTTTCCAACGGTATTCTACATGTCAGAAATCACATTATGTGGTCAAAAGAAAGAGAATAAGTTTTTTTTTATAATAAATTCAGGAGTTGAATTTTTTCATGCATTCACAAATGTTTAAGACTGGAAGCACAAGAGTCACTTTCTTAAAACCAATTGTATCAAATAACGATTTATTTATAATAAACATACATTGCAGAATTCAACAAAAGTTATTTCGTGCTATTACAAGCAGAAATTAAAAAGTTATGACGATTTGAAGGCGAAATTTCGGAAAATAAACAAAACGAAAAAAATCATATCTCTATTACCGTGACACTTAAGACATAGAGTCTAAGGGTGACGAAATTATCAAATGACCCCCCCCCCCCCCCAATCCCCCCAAAAAATGAGTTGGTCCATGCGCGAAACACCCTGTATAGTAGGGCGATTCCCCTATTTAGTATTTGCACTAAGGTGAAAAAACTCCAAATCATTAGAAAGTTTGATTCCACATAACAGTTATTTTTTAATTAGTGTTTAAAATTGCCTTCCCCTGACTTGTAAAAAATCATAATAATAATATCTCCAAATTGTTTAACTTTTGCATAAAACATTGATAGGTATTTGATAGCGGAAAGTGTCCTACAACGCTTTCAAGGGATCGTGACTAATAACCAGTAGCCCCGTATATATATTTATTTCAAAAATATATTAAATCCCCCTTAAAAACGTTAACAAGTTACAAAACGCCAAGCAATAAAAAATGCTCTCGAAAAAATTATCGGTTGTTTCACCATCTACAAATTTCTAATTAACCTCGAAATATTTGTGATTTTTTCAAACAAGAGTTTTATTTACAAATTTACTAGAAACGTACACAAAATTGTCAAACCCTAGAAATACTATTTTTCTCAATATTTTATTTTAAAAAACCATATTAATATTATAATAAAAAGTTCGAATCACGATTATGTAAAAGTACAACGTATGCATCACACAAGTACTCTATGTATGTATCACTGGAAATGCTGTGCAACAACATTCTTTGCAGTGTAAAAGTCCCACTTATTCGTCTTGGTACAACATGTACTATTGTGGATCATTCTTGTGATGTTTATACATCTTTTGAGCTAATATCGAAAAACGCTCAACATTTTCTTCTACGTAGATCTAACGCCTTAACGTACCCCGTATTATTAATTTTCATGTTTGCCAATTCATTTAATACATTGTATATTTAATACCTCCTATATTTCATGTGAAATCGTAATAGAGTTTAATTAATATCTAAATTGAACATGCCCGAAGACAATCTGCGTAAGTAATGAATTGATCCTTTTCTGGAACAACCATATGAAGGGGTCATTTTTACGTGTAACCCGCAACGAATCTTTTTTCTACATTTCCTTGAAGTACAACACATCTGAATCTGTAGATCTCGAAAATATGCTCCTAAAATGTTAAATTACTCCGATGAAAATTGACGAAATTATAAGTCTCGCAGTGTTCTCTACGTGCGGTTACAGTACCGTACCTCTAAGTGTTTTTGAAGCTATCAAACCCAATTACGAGAAGTTATCGGAAAAATAATCATTAAAAAGAAGTTTTCATGGATTCAATGAAAGTAAGGAGAGATATAATCGAATGATTTGGAACATAACTCAAAAAATTATCCCCAGTGAAGCGAACACGGTGCAACTTTCTACACATATTTCTGCTTGCACCTTCAATAAAGGTTGCAGAAGACTATTGAAAATGTACGAGACCATAGAGGTACATGGTGGGCCGAAAGCTCACGAATATGCTGCCAGATGAAACTTTTTACAATATGGCGATGCGGGCCTCATCTGCAACTACTACTATTGTGCCATAGTTCCAGCATATTTAAAGATTAATAAAAAGAAATACCATGTAACAGCCAAAAGTAGTAACGAAACATACCCTAAGTCTCAAAACTGGTGAAGAAATCTTTTGAAAGTATTAAAGGCATGTTGAGCATGATATACAACGCAGTATGCAAAATCACAAATTCATTGTGGTCAACGCTCTCAAATAAGTTTTGCTTCCCCGCAAAGGAACGGATATTTCCATGGACAGATTGCCCTTTCGACTTTTTTGCGAACATATATACCTTTAGAATGTTTCAAAGTATGGAAAATGGTATTTAGAAGAAAAAAAAGCATTCCGACAGAGAAGGCGGGAGGTGGCAGGCTGAAGAGAATGGAAGAGAAAAGAATAAAAGTCGTACGCGAGAATGATAAAGGCTTAAAACGAACGGATGGCGTCGTTCATGTTATTGGCCCCCGCGGCCATGCCACTGTTGTGTCTGCGTGCTATCCCTAGGTTTGGATAGAAGGTTTCAACAAAGCATAGGGAACAAAAAGAAGGAGATAGAAAAGGGATCGCTTCAACTTATTGATTTATTGAGTTAAAAAAAATATCGCCTTTTTGGCTTCTCATGAAGCCAAGCAGATATCAAAAACCCTATTTTTGTATTTAATTTTGGTGTTCTGCAAATAATCAAAACATAATCTGAACGAAAATAATTCAGTGTTAATGGATCAGACGATATATCACTTTTTTTAGTTGGACAATTCTAATGAGACACTGTTAGATATTAAAGTCTTTGAAATTATGGAAACACGTCTGGCTGAGGATGAAACACCCAGACATCCGATGAGAAAAAAGCCAATTGAATAAAAATATATATTGGTTGATCCAAATAAATGTGCTGCTGCGGAGTGCCACCGATATATGAGATTGTTACAATAACATAAAATATTGGAAAATGTGATTGATTCAAATAACATATTATTTTATTTGAAAAAGCTCTTCTGTTCTCTGAATATCTCCATTATAATTCAAATAAAATTGGATTCTATTGAAATAATTCTATATACAATCCGTAGATGTATTGGATGAAATAATTAAGCGGTTGCTTCAAACATTTTTTATTTCGTACAAAAATATAATCAATGGAATTAATAATTTATTTACTACATCGAAACGAATATGCCATGGGGCGTGAGTTTTTCAATTTGTTTTTAATCTTAAATAAACAGTGAGCATTAGACTGATCATCCGCGATAATAGTGAAGAGAATATCAGATATCCAATGGAATATCCATGGAGAGAATACCAGATATTCAACTGATTAGAACAGATACTAAGTACACTTTGATCTTAGCCACAGGCCAAAAAGCGAAACTCTTTCGAGTTTCTCCCGCGTTTAAGTAGATTTTCGGTTCGCGCTACGCTTACCAGAAACGAGCGCGCGTGCGGCTTCTAGCGGTTACTCCGAGAACTACGGATTTCCTCACACCTATAGTTTCGATGGCGCTCGGCCATGATTTGGTTGAGTTTTGTCGACCAAATGTGCAAGAAATTTTACCTTCGCATAATTTTTTACCCAATTCCGACATTTGCTGAATATTTTTTAATCAAAATAAAATATTAATATTTTAACGAATATTGTACTTGGGAATCAATATCGGATATGGTGAAAACAATAAAATAACATACTTACTCAATAGAAATTTTATTCGAATCAAACGAGCGAAATTCAATGTTTCTTGTGTACTCGAATCAACAATATTCATGTTATTAATTGAAACGCTTTTTTCGTTCGTTGCAGCAGTGGCATTGAAACATTAAAATGTTCGCGATATTTTTTAGATATTTTCAATAACATATTGTTTTCGGCTAACAATACATCTATTGAATGAATTTTTTTTTCCAAATTTTATCATGTCAATAGCGTTTTGTTTGGACTAATAAATCCTATTTTTTATACTAACGATTTTACAATTGAATTAACGAAATTTCATTCAATAACACCAATGATATTGGATCAATGATTTCTTTTTCTCAGTCCGGATTTTATCGGATCTGCAATGCTACAGGAGGAAACACAGATTAGGAAGAGCCGCATTCTGCAAAATGTGAATCCAGCTTCGCGAGATGCACTACAAGGAACTACAGCCGCCGAGCTCCAGTTCGGAAAACAATTGGAGCATTAGATAAACAAAGAAAATTATTACGAAAATCGGCTCTGAACTTGAAGATAACGACTACGATACCAGCTGCTCAAAATGTGAAAGCAAACAACTTCAAAGGCCCGCTACCTGGTGTCAACCAACAGAAGGTATTGATGAGCGAGCAAAGGTCCTCATGTCTGCACCAAACATGGAACAAGAACCATTATGGCTGCCGAGAATTGAGGGACAACGTTCTCAAGAACTCGCGTGATTATCAGTTCCAAAAAAAGACGATCCATGTAAATGTGAGTAACCTTGCGAGTAGACTTGAACTTGTCAACTTGACTTTGACATCAGGTCCGATAATTCTAAGCTGTGTTACGGGATATAAGATACCTTTCTCAAGACCACTGAAACAAGATTCCGTTTCAATGGAACAAGTCTGGTCAAGTAAAGTAATCGAGCAGTTATCACAATCGATTGTACAGCTAATGGCAATAGGAGCGGTACATACAGGGTGTCCAATAGGAAGTTGCTGAAACTAATCGACTGTCATTTTAAAACACGTGCACAGAATCAGAAAAGCCAAATTGCTTTAAATAGAGGAAACTCTGCAGTTTTAAACGCACATAAATAGAACCCACTCAAATATTTTTTATGTCAATTTATTACATCTTATAAAAATAACGAAAAGTACAGTGATTAATGATAGATATTTTCGAAGTGCGAACCGTTAGATTATGCACAAAAATCAATTCTCTTTTGAAAACTGTGAAAAACTGTGTCCAACATATCGTTCGTAATGCCACGAACCACTTCCTGGATGGCCGCGATCAGTTCTTCTACTGTGTTGGGGTTTTTAGCGTGACAATGATCTTTAATGTAACCCCACAAGAAAAAATCACGAGGGTTCAGGTCCGATGAGTACGGAGGCCATTCTAGTCCGCCTTGAGCAAATTTAGGGTACCCCAGACCGATTAATCGAGTCCCATATACGCGATGAATAGCTTCAAACACCTCATGAGGCCGGTGCGGTGTCGCTCCATCTTGCATGAAGTAAACATTTTTAACCAGTCCCCTCTTTTTTGCATAAGGGAAGAATTTCGTTTCCAAAAGCTGTTTGTAACTCTCTCCTGTTACCGTAGATTCCAAGAACTGCAAATAAATTCCTTTTACTGAAATCGCTGCCCATGCCGTTACTTTCTGTGGATGAAGGAACTTCGCTAGCGATATGTTGGAATTTTCCGTTCCCCAAAACCGGTAATTTCGCTTGTTTACGTACCCATTCATCCAAAAATGTGCTTCATCGGAATAAATAATCAATTTCTCATTAAGTTCTTCGGCTTCAAACATTCCCGTAATAGTGTTACAAAATTCGATGCGTTTCGTCATGGCATGTTCAGTTAACAATTGACGAGTGCTTATTTTATACGGATGAAGCTTGTTAAAATATTTCAAAATGTTGTGTAATGATGATTTGGTTATTTTTAATGCTTGAGCAGCTTTCCGAATCGAATCATTTGGATTTTGTTTGAAATAATTCTCAACTTCGTTGATCTCCTCTGGTGTACTCACCGTAACAAATGGACCTGGCAACTCGTGTCTACGGTCCTGGAGTGTACCATACTTCATGAAGTTATCGATTATCCTACAAAAAGTAACGTAAAATTACTTCAATGCAGTTTAATTGAATTGAAACACAAGTTGTGTGATAGATGAATATGAATAAATATTAAATTCTTACCTTTTCAGAGTGTTTTTGCTGGCACTTCTGTGAGTTCCAAACTTAGTACGAAACCCTCTATACGCATTACTATAATTTTTTCGAGAAAAGGCACTCAATAAGATATACTTTTTCTTCCGTGGTGAGCTCACTCATTTTGACGCGCGCGTGCTTGCTTTAACCACGGCTGGAATAAAAGTGCGGGGCCGCAGGTATGCGCTTTAGAAAAAGGGACCCCTATTGAATTGATGGAGGGAAGAGACACTTATTTAGTTTTAGCAACTTCCTATTGAACACCCTGTAAATGTATCCCTGTAAATGATCAGTTTATATCAAAGATATTTCTTGTACCCAATGCCGATGGACTAACTAGGTTCATCCTTAAGTTGCAGAAACTTCATGCATTTTTACAGCCAGAGCATTTTGAGTTCGAGGACGTGAGCATGGCGATGAAACAAATTACAAAAAATGATTTTATGGTCACTAACGACCGCCAGGAGTTTCGAGACAATTGACAAAATGTTACCATTTGATTCAAATTTATATAGTAAATTCTTTGTCATATACTAAATGAACCCGACAAATTTTTAATAGATCGTCTACACCATTTCTATAAAATTTACAATTGAAAAAAATACGTCAGATCTCTACGATGAGATAACATAGGGAGCACATTATGACACTGATGACGAAATTGTCATAATTTACTGAATTATTTGACAGTTTTCCACAGCATTTTTAACATTTTGTCACATTATTCCAAGCATCAGACTGCTATTCAGCAATGAGTATAGGCTCTCTATGTCAAATAGTATTTTGCAATTGCAAATGTTATAGAAACGGTCGAAACGAACGACTTAAAATTTGAATGACCCATTCAGTGTATGACAAAAAATGTATTCTATAAATTTTAATCAAATGGTTATATTTCGCCAATTAGCCCGAAACTCCTCAAATACGCCTATTGTCTAATCCCAACAGTAGAATCAGGCACTAAATATTTTAGATTTTTTTTCGCTGGAGACGTTTACGAGTTTCTCTGCCTATCTGTGGGTTATTACCGGGCCATATATTTTTGCAAAGATTTTGAAATCTGTCATGGCATATTTGCGAATCGTGACATATTCGTCATTAACGTTCTTCGACGATGTAGGTATTGTTATTAGGGAAGACATACGATTGTATGAATGCCGTAATAGAAACATGTTCAATCGTACAATGACTTGGATTTATTATAAACAACGATAGGAGCCAACTTATTCCTGCTTGTAGACGTACATTTTTTGTTTCCTTTGTTTTTATCAGTAGTGAATTTTTCATTGCCAAGCCAAAAATAGTAGGATGTCATTTGATATAAAACGTGATGTTACTTAGGGGCAGGTTACCGTCCATGGTGATAAAAAATTGGTTTTTAACATAATTTGCAGCCTCAAAGTGTTTAGAACACGTGGGTAAAAGGATATTTTCATATCTAAAGTATTGCAGAAGTTACAGCCTGTTGAGCGAAACCGTCCGCCGGCTGGAAAACAGGTAGCTGAGGCCCTCGGATCGTTCTTCTAAATACAGCATTTAGAACAACAGCTTCAACAAATGAATCGATTCAGATGAATCTCTGCGCGAAGTAAGTCATTTTATGGGACCATCAGGAAGCGATTTTCGTCAAAAATTGATTTGGAAATATCTTTGGTCCGTTGAAGCAAAAACCCGGGCCAAAAATTGGGGTTTTCTTCAAACAGCTGCCGTTTTGTTAACCCGGGGTTTTTCAGAAAACAAAAAACGTAAGGCCCCACACATTTAATCTACTTAAATCATTTCTCACGCGTTTTTGTTGCAGATGAACTGGCAAGGCTGTGGAGCGCTCCACGCATACGAAGTCACGCCGTGCATGGCTTCATTTGACAGAAACTGGAGCCGCGATTTGGGTTTTTTTAATAAATAAAATTGGAATTTACTCTCCATTGATAGAAGAATAAAGTACATTGAAATCCATTTCCAAAAGTCTTTATTTTATATTAAAAAAATGACCGAAGTTCATGCATTTTCCATACCAGCCGACGGTAACCAGTCCTTAAGAAAGTTTGTTCTCGCGTACAGTAAAATGCATTATTACTATGTTTGATCGAAGCCGGATTCGAACATTTGGGATCAATCCAATAACCCGTTGAAAAAAGATAACACTTCATTTCTCAGTTGTTTTGCACGGGTTCTAATGTCACATTGTTTTACGCTCCGAATTTATATGAAAAAGCATTATGAAAAATGTTATCGAATGTTTCAGATTTTTTTGTCGATTATTTATGTATGCAAGAACCTTTTTTAAGCATTTTATAAAAATTAATTCCGTAATTATTGTGTAATAGATTGTAACTTCCTGAAATTCAGCTTATTGTTACCTGAATGAAGAATAATTATCGATGTTTATGGTGCTGCAACCCTAGCGGTTGTATAGTTTATTCAGTTTTTCATCGAGTTTTTTATTTAGAAACCCTTTCTACGGTTTATATTTTACAAGGCTCATTGCATTACACGTTGAACGTGTCACCGGGCCATCACTTCGTAGATTCTAAAATAAGTGCAATAGTATGTGCGGAGGTTTTTTTTTTCAAAACCGTAACGGATCGTAACAACCGAAAAGAAAATCCTTACAAATGCATTTTAAAAAAAACGGGAAGTGATATTATCAGCCGAATTACAGGAATCCAAGATGCAAAAAATTTGGCGTGCCAGTTTTTTTCGCAATACCTGTCATAAATTGAACTGTCATTTATTCAAACAATTGAAACAATAAAGGGAAAGTCGAATCTCCTAATTTACAAGTCCCGACGATGAGGATAAACACGATATTCCAATATTTCAAGACCATAAGATTCAAAATGAAAGCAAAACGTGCGAAAAAAATTGATAACAATTAAGCAAGAATAGCACTTTTATCGATTATTCTGGTAAAGTCCAATAAAACGCCTGAAAACAAGGAAGCATACTTTTTAAAGTTAATATCATTACAATTTATTTAAGGGCTGCATATACTCGTACATTCATTGTATACAGGGTGAGGCACTAACTGTTGCCACCTTGATTATCTCTGTAATTACCGACGTCACAAAAAAATGTTTGAAACAAAAGTTGTACCGTACGAAAGGGGTCATCAAATGCGACCATTTTTTTATCTCAGTGGAGGCGCTGTCGCACAGTAAAGGTCACCTCCACTTTTTTTAATGGGACGGTACATTTTTTTTTTAAATCTTGTAGACCATCGAAAACTGCATGAAAAACATTTAGGGGTCAAAGTCGTTCAAGATCATTTAAGATAAAAAAGTGACATGAAGTTTATTTTTACGTGAAATTACCTTTATTCACAATAGATGTTCAAAGTGATTGCCATTGGAAGCAATGCAGTATTGCAATCTCCTCATCATTGTGGAGATCATTTCCTCACAATCCTCAGGATTGTGTAGAATTTCTTCTCACTTCGGCACTTATCGGATCACAGGCTCGAAGAATTCTCTCACGCATATTATCCGGCGTAGTTGAACTTTCTTTATAAACAAGATCTTTCAAGTATCCCCACAAGAAAAAGTCCAGAGGCGTCAAGTCTGGCGAGCGAGCCGCCCACGATACAGCTCCTCCGCGTCCAATCCAACGATTTGGAAATCTCTTTTGCAGTTCATTTCTAGCTATCAGCGAAAAATGTGCCGGGCACCCATCGTGTTGATACCACATTCTGTTTTTTGTTTCTAAAGGTATTTCTTTCAATAACGGACCTAATGTTTCTTGAAGGAATGTGGTGTACTTCCTACCATTAAGATTCCCTTCGATGAAATAAGGGCCTATGATTCTATCCCCAATAATCCCACACCATACATTAACCGACCACGGTCTTTGGCGTGAAACTTGCCGCAGCCAATGTGGATTTTCAGTTGACCACAAATGCATCTTATGCAAGTTAATATTTCCATGATTCGTAAATGTTGCCTCATCAGTAAATAAAATCCGATTAATAAATGAGTCATCTCTCTGAATCTGGCGTTGAGCCCATTGGCAGAATTCAGTGCGATTCATGAAATCCGTACTAGTTAATTCCTGGTGGAGACTGATATGGTAAGGATGATATTTATGACGATGTAGAACACGTACAATACTTCTTTGGCTACGCCAGATTCCCTCGCAATTTAACGAGAACTCGCACAAGGGTCTCGATGAACGACGGCAAGAACACCAATTTCCGTTTCTTCGTTAGTAACTCGCTTTTATCGGTTACTTTCCCGACGGGGTAAGGATCCAGTTGTCCTCAGTTTAGTGTACAAAATTTGAAATTTGCGGCGTGTAGGATGAGAATGTACAGGAAATCTTTCAGCGTATAAGTCTCTAGCTCTCACTGCATTTTTCTGACATTCTCCGTAAATTAGAAACATATCAGTTATCTCTTCAAAAGAATACATCATTTACATTCGCTTGATTCATTAATACTAGTCTCACCATTCTTACTATCGTTATCTTGGGTTTGTTTGGGCGAAACATTGTACAATGTTCCGTGTACATTGTATGTTTGGTGCGCCGTTGTTTACATACAAGACAATGGCAAGACTTCGGCGATAAGTGCCGAAGTGATAAGAAATTCGTGATGAGGAGATGGCAATACTGCATTGATTCCAATGGCAATCACTTCGAACATCTACTGTGAATAAAGGTAATTTCACATAAAAATAAAGTTAATGTCACTTTTTTATCTTAAATGACCTTGAACGACTTCGACCCCTAAATGTTTTTTATGCAGTTTTCGATGCTCTACAAGATAGTTGAAAAAAATGTACCGTCCCATTTAAAAAAGTGGAGGTAACCTTTACTGTGCGACAGCACCTCCACTGAGATAAAAAAAAATGGTCGCATTTGATGACCCCTTTCGTACGGTACAACTTTTGTTTCAAACATTTTTTTGTGACGTCGATAATTACAGAGATATTCAAGGTGGCAACAGTTAGTGCCTCACGCTGTATATAACATTCTAACTGGACATTCAGTAGGGCAGAGGTTTGATAGCTTGCGAATAATAGTTTAGCATTTCCAAATTGCAAATACAAAAACAAACTGACACGTCAAGTTTTTATTACGTCAGAGTACTACACATTATCTGGTGATTACACTTTTATTTAAATAACTTCTGAGAAAGGATTCATAAGGATTTTAAAGAAAAGGACAATGGATGAGCTTTAAAGTGTCATGCTTTACGCCTTTGCAACAGGAGAAGGGTTTTCATAGTTCAACCAATACCTCCTACATAATATTATAGCTTGCACTGTTGGAATGGAAGGAGCGAGCTTTTTAATTTTTAAATTAATTTATCTTTATGCTTACTTGAAATGTTGTTCTCCAGACTCCGGATTTACATATTTGTGATACGAATCCCTAAAAAGTATTTTTTTAGGGGTTTAAAAAAGAGGGATTTTCACAAGATATCTAAAAGAAAATTTGAGCTATTCGAATAAAGCATCCATTTTTATTGCACCGTCATTTTTATTGAAAATATGATTTTTGAAATTTGAAAGCAGGTAACGTACCCGAAACTGTTGTGCACGCTTCGACCAGCAGACGCAAGTTTGAAGAGAAGGAGAGGGCCAGGCCTGGACCTGGGTTTTATTCTTATAGGGCCGATGCCCTACAGGCCTCATTCGACAGTTAACTCGCGTAGCGGTGAGACCTTGCTAATGTAGCAGGAACGAATAGTGTACGTACGAATTTTTTGAAAATCACAAAATTTACATTTTTACTGCACCAATGGAAGAGACTCCCGGTTCTTCGAGTACTGTGAATGATGAATTCCATGAACATTTAATGCATAATGCAGTTGCAAAACGTCAGTTAAAAGATGCGTTCGTGTACTGTGATAGTCTTCTTCAAGAAGCGGACCTTAATGATACAGAATCATCAGCAACGATTTCTGAAGATGCAATGGCGATTGGAGAATAACTGCGAAACTGCGTAAACTGCGTTCACGTACGCACACATATAATCGGGCAATACCCATAACACCAACAATACACACTGATGGATTAATGTGGTGTATGCGGCAGTACGGGCCTCGCGCCTGTCCAATAGGAAATTGTTAGAAGACTACTAGCGCCACGGGGAGAGGTAGTAGAACTAAATAAAGCGGTCGAAAAGCGTAGCATTTTTATATGCAGTAAGGGATAAGAGGTGCCAGCCCCCTGCTAGGTGGGCAGTAGGTCGATCAGGTGTCGTGAAAACCATCCATCTGGACGCATACCTTACAGTTGAACTCAGCATTTCGAGATGCTTATAAGTAATAGTTATGCTCATAATTTTCACACACCACCATAACCTAACTCATTTCACTGCTCAAATCATATGGTCGCTCTCACTCGCATTTTCAGTGAGAAAGACAAGAACAGCTACAATACATACTGCGCATAAGCCAGCCATTTGGGCTATTCCTTTTAGCGGATCGCCTCCATTATTGTACAGAAATTGCTGCCACTTTTGAATCAAGGGGCCCACAAGAGTTCGGTTTCCTTACTATTACTTCGTGCGATAACAGCACGAAACGAAAGTATCGAATCGTTCAACTGATCGGAGTATTTAGAGCTCAGGACTGTCTCATAACAGCCAACGCTAGGTAGTCGCGAATTCAAGAACTATAAAGCCGGGACAACCTGCGTTTTCGTTTATCGTATAGGAACAGTACACTAGTGCCAGGGGGCTGATTTACATGGAACAACAGGGTTTAAGGACGCGCTTGGCACGGTTATACTGGGAACCGTTTAGTACTGTCCCCAGCCACTCTGACGCTGTTGTACACATGTGTGAACTTAAACACTGACGTTGGGGTCATAGCCCGCGCTCTCTCGCTCCCAGGCGCTTTACTATGCTTGGGGTAATAGTGCGTTTTCGCTCGCACCTACAAGTTACCTCGTGCCTGACGTGCTTGGGGTCCTGATCCGGACTATATATTTGAGCTTTATTCTTGTTCGCTTATGGAGCTTCTGTATTCATTTTATTGAACTTTGTTCTTACACGCTTAAAAAATGTTCAATCAATGAGTAGTGAACCGTTAAAAAAAATTAATTTCCTCAATGAAAAAAAAAAACAACGAAAAATGTTCAAGACCATGAAAACTTGATTTTCGTTATCTTGATTGCATTATTAAAAAAAAAATGTTCACAACTCCATGAAAAATTGTCGTACGGGGGGGGGGGGGGCAAAAAAGCATTTTGAAGCTTGAAATGTTTAGTTCAAGACTCTTGTGGCCAATTTTTTTTTTAATCACGCTCCGCCCTATCATAAGAAAAAGTGGGAAGAAAAAAGTTTCTAAATTTTTTGGTTTATCAAAACCGTCAATGGGCTCAAAAAAAAATTCCTGGCTTAATCAATGTTGGGGTCATTGCCCCCAATTGTGATTCTTTAGCTTCAATTTTGTTTTTCTTTGCCTTTTGCACGACTATTTGTTGCTGAGATATCCTCGATTGAATGAAAAGTCAGCTTTTTTCTTTGATAATCGATATCTCATGGAGTGATAATCGTACAGCGAGCGGAAGGTGGGTTTTGGACACTTGAATGATTCCTCTATAAGTGCCCTTTGGTATTTTAGGGGAATATATTTTTTTTCTAAGTTCAATATTGATTTGAAATAGTACAAAAAGATTACTTTTTTCTGCCGTTTTGGAAAATCCAACGCCACGTTGCAAATATTGCGAAAATGACCAATGTTTTTAGGTTTTTTTCAGCGCAATACATGTCCAAAAACCCTGTAAATTTTCAAATGGATTGGTAGCGTCGTTTTTTTGCCCGAATCGTCAAAGTTTTGTAAAAAATTAAAGGATCACTTTTATTGCTTTTCAAACATCAGGTAATAAAGATCAAGATGAAAAAAAATTGATGTTTTTCTTACAATTTCGCATTGTTTACTCATCAAATGTCAACAAAAAATTCAAAATTTTAGAAAAAATCTGAATTTTGAAGTACAAATCAAAATTTTGATAAAAATCAATTTTTTTTCTTTTCAGCATACCTCTAATTGGTGTCATGAAGCTAAATGGAAAAAAAATGGGCACAAAATATATCAACGAAAAATTTGGTTCAGCCATTTTTTTAAATCTTTTAATATTCACTTATTATGGTTAATTATAACAGGAGTTATTATCATCAACGAAATCTATTAAAAGGCTGATACACGAATTAAAAAGTAAATAATGTAAAAAAATACATTCTCTAACATCAGTATTTGATCCACGGACCTCCAGTGTGTTATCCCCTCTCAAGCATACGTCTGTGCAAGAGTGAGCGAGAAACAGTTATCAACACGCGCGCATAGGTGTGAGTGAGAAAACATAAAAAGATGGTGGGGGATCAGCGGAGGCGTTAAATGTGTGCGGCGAACTGGTACAGCGCCGCGCGCTCTACAGCCGAAAAGCGGAACTGCTTTTTCTGTGCCAAACGCTAACACTGTTGTTCCATGTAAATCTTTGTTTTCTGAAAGTAGTGATCTCTTGTGACACCTGTACCCCCCGAAGGGGGGGGAGGATACCGTCGGGAATGGAAGAAATTACTGATTTTTTCAAAAGAAAATATTTTTCACCATTTTTGAGACGTGTTTGAGGTTGAGGTATGTTTTGTTATTACTTTTGAGTGTTACATAGTTTAAATTGCACGCTATTTTTTTATGGCGAACATAGAGTACTAATTAATCTTTGACAACTGGGATCAGGAAATATTGAGGTTTGATCATGGAGATTTATACGATCGAGAAACGCATAGAAATTGTGAAAAAATCACTACAAATGCAGGGCGAAACAATGCAGTTATTGCACACGAACTTTCATCGTCGTTTCATCTCGCGCCGCGGCGATGTGAATTGGCCACTGAATTCACAGACCATTCCGGAGCTCAAGGAAGCTATTGGACGCACCAGTAATGAAATAAGTCCGCAATTATGCCAAAATGTTATTAAAAATTTCTTCAAAAGAGTACTCGTTTGCAAACAGGGACGAGGCGGCATTTTATCGGATATTGTGTTCCCCACATTACTTCCATGTTTGTACCTTATATTAAAATAAAAAGATTCGTAATATTTAAATAAATATTACGTTTTATTAATAAAACAAATTTCAGGTCCTCTTGAGACACCTTGTAGATGATGGAGCATCCTGGCTCTCGATACATTCCTGATGCTTGTGCTGATGCGTTCTTGCTCGCACCCGCGCGCCTTGCTTTGATTATTGTTAGTGTAGTGGCAATTCACCCTTAAACACACGCGTCTTAATATACTCCAGATTGTGTTCCCTTCTTGCTCGTGCATCCGCCTACTGCTGCCGACATTTCCTATCCATTCGCTTCGTGCCTGAGCGCCATCGACAACTTTCAGCTACCTTCGACGCTCTTACGGAACTGAGAGAATTTCCTGGCGCAACAGAGCCTTCACCGAATCTCGCGCTCATCGTCAATGTACTAGCACGCGACTCAGTGAGTTTCCTGAGGGGGAAAATAACTTTAGGCAACATAAAAATTTGCTGATTTTCATTATTTTTATTTAAGGGAAGATTTCTTCACTTTTGAGACTTATGCTATGTTTTGAGTAATGAAAAAACCGCTCAAAATATCATCGCTTGTTTCACCTTATAAAGACATCCTGATTTACCTTATAATTATTTTTTATTTTTCTCCGAGCAATCGTTTTGATGTATTTTTTAAATTAATCAAATATACAAAAAAAAGTGACAACATTTTTCAAACTAGCCAAGCCAGTTTACTAGAAATGTTGTATGCAAAATTATTAAGCCTTAAGAATAATATTATTCCAAATATTCTATTTTCATTGAAAAAAAAACATACTACTATTATAACATAAAATTGATATCACCGTTATATAACAGTACAACGTATGTACCAAACAAGTAGACTGGAAATGTTGTGCAACGACTTGGCGTGCATGGATACGAAAAAAAGTCCGGGGAGTCATGAAATTTTCCATTCCTACCGCCTGCATAAATGACTTTTGGGACAGTATATACTGTAAAGTACATTTATAAAGGGTGTCTCAAAGCATACGCCAAAATGTTATTTAAAATTTCTTGAAAAGAGTGAACGTTGGCATACAGGGTCGGACGCGGCCATTCTTCAGGTATTGTGTTCTACACATAACCTATAACAAATAAATAATACGTTTTATTAATAACTGAATATGTCAAGACATTTTGAGACACACTATATCAGAGGTGGCCACACTTTTGAAGTGTGGCTAGCGGTTTATCGCCGGCAACAGTTTCAAACCCAAACAAACCCAAACATAGTTATTCAATGAAAAACGTATAAACTAGTTTTACAAAGCACTCACAGAAAATAGACGGTCGACGGTTTCGCCACCCCTGCCCTTTATACTATTTTAAATTTTAAGCAACGCATTAACCGCTGTAGTCATTAGTAATTAGTAATTAGTCTCTCACGCTAGTGTGATTCGGATAGGATAACTTTGATATAGGTATCGATGTGTACCTCGAACCACCCAATTCGCGTCACGGTGTCCGAGCTACGCTATATATCCACCGCTAATAAATAATCGACAGTATTCGTTTCAAACCATCGAATATAGCGCGATAGATGTCAGCAGAAAACGGAGATATATATTTTTTCGTTAGCAAGACGGCGGCCAATGTCTATGGAATAGTCGTGCGATCAAGTTTATATTTCTTATATAACATTTTAATTGATGTAAACAAAATAAAATTTCAAGTATCGGATGGTGTAGAGATCATTGATTTGATTCCTACCTTGCAAAATCGTGAATTTTATATCCACTTGCATAAACAATTGAGGGTGACAAAAGGTTATCTGAAGAAATTGTAGGTAATATTACTTCTTTGGAACCCAATCATGCAAAATACACTTCTGCAAAATTTATTTTCTAGCACGATAAAACTGCGACGATCTATACATCAGATACAGCATTACTGCTATCTGATGAACTCGTATTCCTAACATCGGGACATGGGGAAATTTAATATTTGTTAGCCTATCTGACCTATCGTCCCGAACCAAAGTACAGTCTCTAGATTATTAAAACCCATCTTAAATGAACTAAAAACATTCATAAAATAAAGTCGGTTTACTGACGATAGTTGAACGTGACAACGTCATAAGAAAATACTGATGGAATGGTTTCATTTTTCAAAAGAAAATTTTAATTTTGTTTGTTTGATAGATATTTTGTAGGGATATAGAGAAGGAGGTAAATGGAAATCACAATTGAATTGATCAAGTTACATTTATTTGTACGCATAAATACAATTATGTCAATTTTTATTTATTTTTTTTTACAATGTACATATCTTTTACAAGTATGAATGTGCTTTGAGCAATTGTTTTACAACTTTTATTTTTTCATAAAATTCTTCGTTCAGAAAATCATTTTAAATTTACAAAATACTTGAATAAAATTTATTGTTTAAACTTCTACTCGACTGTTAAAATTTAATTTTTCATTTTATTATTATATAATAATAAATTTTGTATTGACATTATTTCTTTCAGCAAGTAAACTGAATAAAAGTTGTTGTTCAATTAGTTACTTAATTATTTTTGCAAATTTAATTGTAATTTGTTGTAAAAAAGTAATAATTTTGAATAATTTATTATAAGAATTATAAGATTATTATAATAAATTATAATAAGAATTATAAGATTATAAGAATTATAAGAAAACTGTGATTAAATTATTGTTCATAAATCTTAAATTTAAAATTTAAAATTTGGAAACATCATTAAAATTTTTGTAACTCTAGCTTTTAAAAAGCCCGTCGCAATGTGTTTGATATAGGAGAAAATTGTTCCCTTTGACGGCTGGCTGGTCCAACCTGTCATTTCAGACACGTTGTTATGATGTGTGGAAGATTTAACATTTATGTTTTAATTTTTTGAAATCATAGCTACGCTCGATAATTATTTCGATCGAATAGTAAAGCAATTGATTTTTACTCATCGTGAAATAGTTCTGTTAACTTATTGTTATAGTTTTGTCAATTATAGCATAACCTACAATCGCTGCACTAGCGGACCGATGCTAGCTATTTATTTTAATGATGAAAGCACGAATATTCGACAATATATCACTGAACATATATTTAATATCGAAACAATCATTACCTTTATCGCCGCAATGATCGTTGCTATAAACAATTGACACCGGATTCACTTTTCACTGCACTTCATACTTGAAGAAAACATGTACATGTATTATTGTATAGCAGCTGTCCACGCGGACGGTTCGCTCATGGCCTCTGCACACTGCGCGCGATGGGCGACAAGCGATGAGCGATATCCAATGAGAGCTCGAGTATGACGGAAATGCTCTATGAGAGTGACGTTGCCATTGGATATCGCTGATCGCTCGTCGCTCGTCGCTCGCAGTGTGCAGAGGCCATCACTCAAGTAGGAGAGAGACAGATGTCGAACGCTGCCGAACGCTGCCGAACGCGGAGGCCGATTGTGCCTCTTTGTCGCTCGTTCCGCGCTCTCGCTTGCACTTCAAGCCTTAAATGGAACGCCTCAGAGCGAGGTAACGCCGCATGAGTCATGTTTTTTCGTGCGTGCAGCCGGCTCCATCGAATTATAAGACGTTGTCACGTCAAAAAAGTAATTTTATACTATTTTTATTGCACGAAGAAATGTGAAGAAATTGTAAATATCGTCACTTTTTTGTTCAAGCTCGAAAATTAACATGGTTTCACGGTTTTTTCGCTGGGTTTGTTTCGTTCATCGACAATAAAAATCTATGTCAATTAAAAATAATTGTGGTGTTTGCGTTCCAGACAAGAATTAAGCACACCCAGTTCGAGACCCCAGCGGCGAGACGCTTCTATGGTCAATTTAATACTCCGTCATTTTGTGACAATTTGTTAATGCAAATTTGTTTATACCCTTCAAATGTGTATTAAAGTACAATAAAATGTTCAAGAAAGTCCGTTGTTTCTTTCGTTCTAAACAAATCGCGACATATCACCGTTTTTAGGCATCTACACCAGACGGCGTGCCATAAGCATGCACGCCAAGTCGTTGCACAGCATTCCCAGTGTACTTTTGTGATATATACTTTGTACTGTTATGTAATGGTGATATCAATTTTGAACACACTAATTACATGATCAAACGAACTTACCTGCAAGTGAAGTTCTATCATGATTGTATGAAGCGCCTCTTCCGAAGAGATCAACTCGTAGTACTCCTACTTCATGCCAATAACTTCACACTATTTAAAGCTTGCATCGTAATGCATTTCTTTTTTTTGGTTGTTTTGGTCGTCCAGGCATTCGGGTATTGATTACGTCTCATTCTTCTTTGTGTTATTGCTGTAACCTTTCTTCGGGCTTAATACTTTGGTTATTAAAGTTGGGTTTGAGTCGGTTTGATCTCTTCGGAAGAGGCGCTTCATACAATTATGATAGAACTTCACTTACAGGTAAGTTCGTTTAATCATGTAATTGTATTTCGCGCCTCTTCCTCGAGATCAACTCGTAGATGTTTAAAGTTGGTTACAGCATAGTTTTGTAGTCTTTGACTACCGAACAATAAGGTTTTCTTTATTATTGTTATTTTTGTGAACATAAGTAAGCTTACAAATCAAGGATCAATTTCGCGAATAAATCCTTTTTTTGAGAAATCGGTAAATTTTAAAATCTTGCAAAGGTTTCAGATTTTTCATTCCGCCCCGCAGCTTTTCGAATACTTTCTATACTAAAGTTCGTTCTACGCGCTGCTGAAGTAGATGCATGTCTGATGCTATGAGCCGTAAAGATGCTTGTGTTAATACCGCTCTCATTAGGGGGCATCTTTTACCCAGCGGCTAAGTGTTTGTTTATTAACTTTCTTGTATGGTTTCTTCAACGATATAAACAATGACAATTCATCATTACGCAATGTTTTCGTCCTCTGATTATAATACACCAGCGTTGATTCTACACTCAACGAACGGTTTTCGATAAGAAACGGTATAATTAAGTTTGGCTGCATTCGTGTTCTTCCTGAAGTTTTTATTCGATTTGGAATCTTAATTTTAATTCTCTTACCAACTTCTATTAGATTTCTTATGTCGATCAGAGATAATGTCTGAATCCTTTGACCTGTCACTAAAGCCAAGAAAGTGACGAGTTTCCTTGATAAGTTTTTAAGGTGGTCGTCTCATCGTTTGGCCATTTCGACATATGATCTAATACAAGTTTCGGGTCCCATGTAACGTCGTGTTTTGTATTTGTTGGGCGTTGTTTTGCGATAACTCTAAAAAACATTTTACCTTTTGGGTTTTGACCAATTTCCTGGTCGTGAAGGAAGAAAATAGCTGTTCTGATGCAATTTAGGAAACCATATGATGCGCCATTCCGAAATTCTTGCATGTCACGTTCAAGTCCTGGGTTGATTTATGTAGTGATTTTGCTGACATTATTTGATCTTCCAGTTTATCTCCAAATAGAAGTTCGTTTGCTGTACATTCCCGTAGTGTGTCCCGTAGAACTGGATTTACATTCTGTAGAATGAGGCTCTTTGTAATATCCGTTTCTTCATGTATCAAGTCCGATAACATTCGGCCTGCATCACTTAGACCTTCTATCCATTTAAGTTTTTCCTCGTATGTGTCACTGTTGAGGACTTCCGTCGTAACTTTTGAGATTGCCCCCACGCTGGCGGCAATTTGGCTTTGAGTCGCCATGATGCGTTCATCTCTTCTTCGAATGTTTTCTTGTAATGATCCTTTAATTTCAGGGTTCAGCAATGGCAGTCTCATCGACTTGCAGTTTTCGGGCGGCGAATATTTTTTGATTAATTCAACCCTGACTTCTTTCGGGAGGCCGGATAATATTACCTCGTTGAGCCTCACAACCAGATCTTTCTGTATGGGCCGGCTGAATGTTTCATTCTCCGTTAATCGCTTCCCGAAGATCTTCAGAATTTCCACATCTAATCCTGTCTGCTCAGAATTAGCGGGTTCGATCCCTTCGGAAAGCATCTGCTTATGTGCAGTCTGGGAATTTGTTGGTAATGAACGGTTTGATGTTCGGACGATGTCGCCTGCGACTGTTAAATTTTCCCTCACGTCTTGGATTATTTGTTGATCGTGGGAAGCAATTTCATCATTTTCCTGGACCTCGTTATCCTCTTCGAAAGTTTCGTGCCGATATCTTTCCTCATCGGAGTGGTCGCGGCATCGTACTCTCGCATGTTTATGTGGTGAAGAATCACATGTGCAATCCGCGCCTGATTAAGAGGGTAATCTCTTTTCAGTTTGAGAAACGAGTGAGAACCTTCAGAGGGTTGGACCATCTTAGGTTGGCGATCATGCGATTTTTGCGATGATGTGAGATTTTGTGTGCCAGTTGGACCAGCATACACAGTTTGACGAAAGGAAAATTCGGAACTCGCGGACAGATAATTTTTCAACAAATAACCATTAGAGGATTGGACCCTCATAGGTTACGAATTATATGCGTTCTGTACTGACATCAATTGTGTATGTCAATTGGACTGAAATACGCACGCCTGACGCCTCGAGAGCCTTGGTCTCGTGTAGAATTGGATAGCGAAGGATCTTTCTACGTGTCGGTTAGACCGACATGTTAGAAAAAGGAAAACATGGGGAATTCGCACACCAAATTTGTTCCAATATAAGAACCTGGAACATAGAGACCTTCAAAGAAATAAAATCTCTTCTTCACTTACCATGTCGCGATCTTGTCTCCCTTGATCTTTTCTTATGTTTTCATAATTTCCTTTCGTAATTTTCAATCCGGCTTCGGAGTTTGTTTTCTTCGTCATCGAATGTATCCGATATATCTGATCGTCGCGTTTTCTTATTCGTTCGCTCATAACTTATTTTTATTACGTGTGTTCTTATTGGCACAACAAAGAAGAATGAGACGTAATCAATACCCGAATGCCTGGACGACCAAAAAAAAAAGAAATGCATTACGATGCAAGCTTTAAATAGTGTGAAGTTATTGGCATGAAGTGGGAGTACTACGAGTTGATCTCGAGGAAGAGTCACGAAATACAATATGTTTCTTTTCAATGAAAGTTATATATTTGGAAAAATATTGTTCTTAAGGTTCAACAATTTTGTGTACAACATTTCCAGTAAACTGGCTTGCCTAGTTTAAAAAATGTTATCTTACTTTTCCGTACATTTGATTAATTTTAAAAATACATTAAAACCATTGCTTGAATTAAAATAAAAAATAACTATAAAATGAATCAGAATATTTCTATAAAGTAAAACAAGTGATAATGTTTTTGAGGGGATTTTTTTATTAGTTGGCGTTCCATTTTATGTTTTTCAAGTTTTTAAATGGGATTTCATATTCTCTTGGAAGAAAAAGAATCCTTGTTTCCTTTAACTTCAGTCCAAAGAGAAATGAATTTCAAATTCACTGTTGATTGTTTTAAATTATGATAAATGAGCAATTGAATAAAACAATTACTGTTGCATTCGATGTTGATTGTTTTCAGTTACTGTGAGACAGATACATATTTTTGCTTTTCGATTAAAAACAATCGACATTTTACATCTTGGGAGACTGCATAGCCAAAAACATGGATTTCTTCGCAGTGATCAGAGACACTGCCGAATTTATATTCCTCGGTATACAGAAGCAAATTCCTACATTTTTCTCACTTCAACTGACAGCAATCAAAAAGTTATATACATGGGAATATAATTTTTGTATTGTCTTTTTCTGATGTGATAAAACTTCATAGACTGGCTTTTCGATATTTAGAAGTTTGAGGTTTTCGATGTCACCAATCGCTACGAAAAAGTTCATGATTCTGGCTTTGCAGTCTCTAAAGATATAAAATGTTGACCGCTTTTAATTAATGCAAGACATATATACTTTTGGCTTCCCATTGCCTGATAATATTACTATCTCACTGTTTGTCTTACATTACCTGAGAACAATCAACCTTTATATTTTTAGAGGCAGCAAAGCAAAAAAACATGATTTTCTGCGCAGAGATCAAAGACATTGAAAAATCGATATTTCTCGGTACACAGGAACCAATCTATGAATTTTTCTCACATCAACTGAAGGCAATGAAAAATGTATATCCGTAGAGGTATACTTATTTCATTGTCTTCCATTGATGTGAGAAAAACTCATGAATTGGCTCCTGTATGGCGAAAAATATAAGTTTTTCAATGTCTCCGATCGCTGCAAAGAAATTTATATTTTTCGCAAAAAGCCAAAGATGTTTTTTTTATTCCAAAATATCAGCCATCTAAAAACACCGAAAATCTCCAAATCAGCTTTTTCTTTGCACCTTAAGAAACCCTCATATTTTTTTCCTTTCGATGCCCGAAGCGCTATAAATTTTTCATTGCGCATGTTCAGTGGAATACAAATTGATATTTCGGCCTTGTGATATGTTTTTTGGTTTCTTCCGTGATGCAGCAAACGATTCTGTATTTAACGTCGCAATATCTATAGACTTTTTTTGGTCGTTGCGCTTGACTGAAATTTTTAGCGCCTCGATACCTATCGGTTTACGTTTTTTGTTGTGTTTATACAATGAAAAATTCATGCTTATTGCTGACACTTTTCATTATCTGGAAATTAGTTTCGATTTCTGAAACAGTACCGGAAAGAGACTTTTTATACTTGAAAATATACATTTTTTCTTACCCATGTTCAATGCAAAACGATTCCATGTGTTTGGCGTTTTATTCTTTCGAGTGTAAAATATCAGCTCAATGTATTGCTTGCCGTTCTATTCCCAATTGTGAAAGTTTTCTTGAGGTTTGGATATTGAATTGGTTAAATTTATTTTTGGCTCTAAAACGGAGCTGTTTATTCTTTGTATTCGGTTAATTCTTCAAATCATGAATTTGTGACACGGAGAACCTTCGTAAAATTTTTTGTTTGCCCTAAAAAGGGCCGTTTGTTTCACGCTTAAAAACGCTTTAACCATGACTAGAGATTCGAACTGTCAAAACGCCTCACTCTGTACCATATTATATCATATGTAAATATAGCAGGTAAGATATCAGTCAGCTGTCAAGCTGCGTGAGACGAGTCTTAAGGCTGTTGCTTATGAATATTCAGGTAAATAGATATTAATGAAAATTTTCCTAATCGTTATGGTGTATTTTATGAATATACTGGCAAAAGGAGAATGGAGGTTTCCGCACTAATTTATTAAATATTATATTTTGGAGTTTACATTAATCTCCACTTTTTCGCATTGGTTGTACGAGGGAGCAACGTAGTTACCATTTAAGTTTCTTGCGTATACCTTCCACATTTATGAATAAAGTGATCGAAAAAACGAATATTGTGTGACGGATAGTATACCGAGCAATATTACCGAAAAGAATAGACAGTTTATCGATCTAGTTAATGAAAATGTATGAAAAATATGCGACCAGTTTACGAAAAAGTAAGTCTTGTTGACGAGTATGTGTTAAAATGTGGCAACGTCGGAACTATGGCAAATTTCAAATACGTTAAAGTCAAATGCGACTAAGAGGAACTTATTCATTTATTTATTATGATGTATTCCCGTTTTTCTAGCTTCGGTAGGCATAATACGATGCTTGTGGGCATGAGCACTGACAAATCGTCACTTCCATCGGAAACGTTGCAACGAACTAATATTTTTTTCTGAATCATTTGTTGCTTTCTTTTGCTCTGGCATAACCTCTGAAATCGCCGTCCGGCACGAAACATGCGTAACACAGCTGTGACCTGTGACAGTCACTGCAGTCTACCTAACAACCTCGAATTACGACAGAACCGTGCGACGTTGCCAAAGCTCGTGTCTGTTTTAATAAGATTTTTAAACATCAACTTTTAGCTTTCTGATAATCCTAACTACTTCAAATGACCATATATGTAAATAATAATTACGATTATCTAGCGGACATTTCAACATTTTCGTGACATTCATTCGTACACCCCATTAAAATTTTGCTACAATAAGTTGGCACTGGTGACGTCACACAATGTATTAGCATAGAAACTTCCTTTCTCCCCCGCCCTTCACAAATGATTCAGCAGCAACCTTGAACGGGTCGCTCTTCCCGCTGTTAAACGATTTGTCAATCGACCCTCAAAAAGGCGTATGTATGTTTATGACATGCCGGATTTACTTTATCCGATTCGACTGAATCGCGATTGTGGACCGACTTTTTTGGGGAAAAAAAATTGCTCGGAAATTCACGCCAAAAACTATGGAATCTCGGGATTAAGCAGACGGATCAAAAAATAGTCTGAACCAAACGACAGGAAAAAACAACATTACACTTGTCAAATGTCATCAAATTTTCGATTCGGAACGCATTTTCGCGTAGCGTCAATTCAAATTTAAATAATTACAGATAAAATACCATCTTAGTGTATAAAAAGTGCGCGGCGTGTTCGTGGGTGGATCAGTAGGGTATTCGTCGGTGGGGTCGAAATCAGTGGGGTAGACGTTTTCTTTTTTATTACTTGGTGTCGAGACGCTGCCCCGTGACTTGATGTCTACTTTGGGCTGTTACATGGTATTTTTTTATTAATTTTTAAAAATGGCGGAGGTATGCTATGGTCTTCTAAACTGCATTTTCAAAACTGGCGTGTCGTATAGTTAAAAAACTAATCGACCAATTCTGATGAAATTTAGTCCAAATTTTTCCAACCTTATTGTATAAAACATGACCCTAAATGTTTTTGAAAATGAGGGGAAAAAAAGTATTTTTTATTGCCAAATGCAGCCGTTTTTCTTTCGTAAAATTCAATCTTTTTGTTTCAAAGCATACCATTTATTCGATTTTCAACATTTCGCACTTTTCAGTGTTCATATTCTGCGTATGAGGTTAATGAAAGAAAAATCTTCGTTGTATTTTTTCAGATTAATCCCGTCGATGCCTACGTGTCATGCCGATTGACAACATCCGCTGCAACCCGTTTAGTAGACTGTCCCATACTCCACCATTTTTAAAGATTAATAAAACAAATGCCATGTAACAGCCAAAAGGAGTAATAAAACATACTCTACGTATCACAAATGGTTAAGAAAACTTTCCTTTTGAAAAAAGACCACGAAAATCGACAATTTTTTCGCGCCTAAAGGTATCCCCCCCCCCCTTAATTGCGGGTATACGTACCTCGCTACTACAAGTCAGTGCATCGGATCAGACCTAAGCCCACCAATATCACCCAACAGCGTTTCGTCTACAACCCGTGCGGAAATTGAGTTGAGGCTGTGATCGGGTCCCAATAATATTCCCCTAACTTTATTCGGGCCCTAATTTGGAAGCCACATGATGGCCGTTAGCGGCCGGTCACACTTTGTCAACAAGGGTCATTAAAGGCGCAACGACCGGGGCCTTATAAGTTGCCTCAGTGGCGCCTCATCAAAACCATTTTAGCGCCCTGAAAATGCCTCCACGGCGCCTCATCAGAACCATTTCAGTGCCATAAAATATCCGTATCACTAGATATACGTGTATGTTAAATGCGTCAGGGTATATCTGTATTTGTTTTTATGTAATTGGTCATGTGCATAGGTGTCGGCGTGAGTATATGTGTATGTATGTACACTACCGGCGGAAAGTTTCCGGACAAGAGTTGGAAAAAGTGCCCGAACGGTTCTTTATGCCATTTCGCCGGTAGTTGGGCTAGGCCAATTTGACCAACGGCATTTTAAAGAGGGGGGATTTACCTACATTTTGGCTTATCAAAAAAAATTTACAATTTTTTTTACACTTGGCACCCAGTTTTGAAAACGACAATTCTTTGTCGTTTTTTTGTTGTCTTGTGAGTGGACCCGGTGTACAGTAAAAATCTTTTTTATGCATTTCTCCTATTAAAATCATAAAAGGGGAAGCCTAAGCATCAATTTCGTTTTGTAGAAAAATTTTTGCGATTTTTTTTCCCAAAAATATTTCGTTTTTTCGATGAAAAAATATACAATATGAAAATTTTTCCGGAGTACGAAAACGACGAGGTTGACAACAAAACCTCAAGACGGTAAAAAGTTGCGTTACTTTTTGTTGACTTCATAAGAATTTTTTCAGATTTTTTTTGCGAATTTTTTTTTAAATTTATTTCCGGTCGGAATTCGATTAATGTCAATACCTTGATAATAATATAATTAATTTTTTATTTACATATTATACTTTGGTCTCGTTGAAAAAACCTCCTCTCGCTGACAGCACGCTCTTAATCGTCGTAATTGAAATGTTTTTTCCACGACTTTCGACAAACTGCGCTTGGATGTTTGCCGCCGTGAGTTTTCGATTCCTTTTAGACATCACAATTATTGATTAGTCTTCCGCTTTGGAAGTAACAGGAGGCCTCCCGGAACGATTTTTATCGCGATTCGATTGTGTCTCTCTGAAACGTTTTATAGCATCCCCAACGGTTGATTTGGGTATTTTCAATCGCTTTGCAATGTAGCGAATTTTGAACCCTTCATTGCAAAGTGCAAGGATTGATGCACGCTTTTTGATGCTTATATTGGGTCGACGACCCATTTTCTTCTTCAAAAAAAAACTCTAATGACGTCAAAAATTTTATTTAATTAACCGTCAATAAATTAATAGTTAAACACACTTCAAATTCAATATATTATTCGACACGATACGACGGGAAAATCTAACACGAACGTTTTTTCGATGCTTGCCGAAGAAGTACTGAGTCGAAATAATTTTTGAATATTTTTTCATTGTAACACGTAAAGAGTGCGTGAACGTTTCTCCCACTCTTTGTAGAGTAGTAAAAAAAAATATATCGCTCACCTATGCGACAAAGCGAACGCTCGCGACCGCTCGACAATGCGAACCTCGCGAAAAAATAAACAAGGAACAAGGACAGACACTCCGTCGCGAGATTCGCTATGTTCGCTGACTACTCTACTTCGAAAACAAGAAGAAAGCAAAGAGTGGGAGAAACGCCCACGCACTCTTTACGTGTTACAATGAAAAAATATTCAAAAATTATTTCGACTCAGTACTTCTCCGGCAAGCATCGAAAAAAAGTTCGCGTTAGATTTTCCTGTCGTATCGTGTCGAATAATATATTGAATTTGAAGTGTGTTTAAATATTAATTTATTGACGGTTAATTAAATAAAATTTTCGCCTTCTTAGAGTTAATTTTATTTTTATTTTTAAGAAAAAAAATGGGTCGTCGACCCAATTTAAGCATCGAAAAGCGTGCATCAATCCTTACTCTTTGCAATGAAGGGTTCAAAATTCGCTACATTGCAAATCGATTGAAAATACCCAAATCAACCGTTGGGGATGCTATAAAACGCTTCAGAGAGACACAAGCGAACCGCGATAAGAATCGTTCCGGGAGGCCTCCTGTTACTTCCAAAGCGGAAGACCAATCAATAATTGTGATGTCTAAAAGGAATCGAAAACTTACGGCGGCAAACATCCAAGCGCAGTTTGTCGAAAGTCGTGGAAAAAACATTTCAATTACGACGATTAAACAACGCTTGCGCAGCGCACAATTATACGGAAGAGTCGCAACGAAAAAGCCACTCTTGCGCCGTGGAAACAAAAAGAAGCGATTGAATTGGGCACGCAAGCACAAGAATTGGACGATCGAAGATTGAAAACGGGTGTTATGGACCGACGAATCCAAATTTGAAATATTTGGAGGAAAACGTCGAGTTTTCGTTCGTCGCTCAGCTAACAAGAAAATGCATCCTGATTACGTAATTCCAACCGTTAAACACGGCGGCGGTTCTGTACCAAAATATCCTGGACCAAAAAGGATATCACGCGATTCTGAAAAACCACGCTGTTCCTTCTGGAAAGCGACTCATCGGAAGGGGGTTCGTTTTTCAACAAGACAACGACCCGAAACATACTTCAAAATTCTGCTCGAAGTATCTTGAAACGAAGCAAAAAAGTGGGGAGCTTCAAATTATGCAATGGCCTCCTCAAACTCCCGATCTCAATCCCATAGAGCTGCTGTGGGATGAAATGGATCGGCAAGTGCGCATTCATCCGCCGAAAAGCTATGGGAATCCCTACAAAAATCATGGAAAGAAACACTCCGAGAGACATTCGAAAAACTTGTGGAGAGGATGCCGCGTGTGGTAAAGAGCGTGCTGTCAGCGAGAGGAGGTTTTTTCGACGAGACCAAAGTATAATGTGTAAATAAAAAAATTAATTACATTATAATCATGGTGTTGAGATCAATCGAGTTCCGACCGGAAATAAATTTTAAAAAAATTTCGCAAAAAAAATCTGAAAAAATTCTCATAAACTCAACAAAAAGTAACTCAACTTTTTACCATCTTGAGGTTTTGCTGTAAACCTCGTCGTTTCCGTACTCCGGAGCAATTTTCATATTGTATATTTTTATCGAAAAAACGAAATATTTCTGGGAAAAAAAATCGCAAAAATTTTTCTACAAAACGAAATTGAAGCTTAGGCTTCCCCTTTTATGATTTTAATAGGAGAAATGCATAAAAAAGATTTTTACTGTAAACGGGGTCCACTCACAAAACAACAAAAAAACGACAAAAAATTGTCGTTTTCAAAACTGGGTGCCAAGTGTAAAAAAAATCGTAAATTTTTTTTTGATAAGCCAAAATGTAGGTAAATCCCCCCTCTTTAAAATGCCGTTGGTCAAATTGGCCTAGCCCAACTACCGGCGAAATGGCATAAAGAACCGTTCGGGCACTTTTTCCAACTCTTGTCCGGAAACTTTCCGCCGGTAGTGTATGCGCCCGTAGAAATCTGATTGCGTATTTGCATGTGAGCCTTTATGATAAACTGCCATGACAAAATTAATACAAAATATAATGTGAGGCGAACTCTCTTCACTGCAAACATTTATTTTTGAGGAACTATCCACTATGATAAATTTTTTTTTACAATTGTGATAGCTTCTAACACTTAAGTTTGAAATTATAAGATTATCACATTGATTATAGTTATAGTCACATTCTGAAATGAGTCTGTAAGGGTACAGAACGCGAAGGAGCGACATTATATGTCCGCTGTATAAAGTAAATTATTAATGACTCCAATGAAAGTAATTTTACCTTAGTTTTAATTAGGAAATTATTAAGTAATTGAATAAGTAATTCTCAATCACAAATATGTCACAGAAAAATATCAATATATCACGGGGAAAAAATACACCACAGAATTCACTTGTTTTTCTGCAAGGTCCACGTAGATAAGGCATCTCGATGAGACCTAACGCATCCTGCGCCCCTCATGCCAGTCTCTTGCATTATTTAAACAAATATATTCTACTACACATCCATTCCAAGGAATGGATGTGTAGTAGAAATAAAAAAATATATGGGTCTACTGAATCACTAGAATCTATTTTCATTGAGGGAAAGATCTGGAAAACAAAGACCAATTTATTTACTTATTCTACACAGTCAGATAAAGTTTATAAACGGGAAATATCAGCGAATTCTTCAAAAGAAATAATTTTCCCTATGATGAGTATTGAGCGGAAATTAGTTGCTACAAAAATGTCAAGAAAACCGGTTGGGACTGTGCACACTTATGCGCTAGCATTACTCCATGTATGAGTGAAACCATGAGTAATTGTTTGTATCAATGTAAAAGGTTTCTTTAATTTGAGATGTTTGTCTGATGTTTGTCTGAATATTTGTGTTCATCGTTGATTTTTTTATTTGCTAATGCTCTTACGCTTTTTCCCAGTTTGCTTTCGATAATATTATTCGATCGAAGTATATAATCGATCGGAATAATTGAAATACCATCAACCATGTAGTCTAAACTATTTATGCTGGTTTATCGCTATAATAGTCAGATCTGGGCCTATTGTGGAAATCCCTACTTCTTTATCCCTATACTGGCCAAGTCTGGGCCTATATATTGTGGAAATCCCTACAGTTTTATCCCCATAATAGCCAAGTCGGTGCCTATTGTGGAAATCCCTACAAGTTTATCCCGATAATGGCCAAGTCTGGGCCCATTGTGGAAATCCCTACTAGGGAAAGCACTAGGGATACCCTGAAAGGCCCTTATTTTTATTAGGGATGCCCTATCAGTTTTCCGCACGGGATACTAGAGTTTCGAAAGTCGAAAATATGGTGTCAACTTTTTCCGGGGACTCTTTCGAGGACACAGAATATAGAATGCTTATAAGAAAGTTAAGAAGGTAATTATGTCAAAAAAATGACTTGATTTGGGAATTCCTTCAGGCGCCCAGCATATAAAACCCCGAGAAAAAAAGAGAATGTCTTTACAGCAAAAAGTGCAATTTTTTCGACTTGTACAATCTGACGATCAAAGATTCCCAAAATCGAAAGAAGTTTCAATTGTTTTGTTGTGATTTTATCCGCTTTCCATATTTTAGATGGCTGGACGATTCCCAAAAAAATTGCAACCATTTGCGATCTCCGGGATCCATTCCTGAGGGAGGGTGAAAGTCGAAAAAATAATATTTTTACTGTAATTTTATCCTCGGCTTCGTTTATCTTCGTCATACATTCTACGTCCCTGATTACCAACTTCCGCATTCCACCCCTATTAGAGAGGAGGGAAGGTGAATCAAAAGCGTATCTCCTGGGGTAATGTACGATCATAATATATTCATCTTTTTGTACCTTATAGATAGTGAGGCCGGTAATCAGTCGACACTGCTGACCTGTCCAAAGGGTCGTACGTTCATTGTGTCATGACTATAAGATAAAAAGGGTACATTAAAGCATAAATTTCTTTAGTAAAAAACATCCAGTAGTATTAGTACATCAAACATTCCCCCACAGGACGTTTTTGAGGAAGGGTCTCGTTTTCAGAATGTTTATCTCTACAACGTTGAAAGTCCGTTATTCAACTTTACAATGACTTTATCTCTCATCTGTATAAACTCGGAAATCCACCAACTGTACAAGAGTGTCAAGTTGGGAATATTGAACCTCTGCAATGATCTAGCCTTATGATTATCCCTAGAACGTGGTTATTCGGATTTGTATCAACTACACAATGATGGATTTGCAATATGCATTATTTCTCTAATGTATCAACTCTACAAGAACTTTCAGTACTCAACGTTCATCTGGGCAATCTTGTTGTTAACTCTGCAATAGCTGATATAGCAGCTGTATACATTGAAGAAGAGATATATTAGCCCATTAACACCCAAGCGACTATTTTTGAACACTTGAGAGAAAAAGGATGTTTTTTGCAGTCTACAGCAGAAATAATGTTACCCTATACGTAAAATCACCGGTTCTTCCAATTTATGGCATTATCTTTTACTTGCGGCCCTTCCTAAGGGGTGAAAAAGGGGTTTTAACTTAAAAATCGGGGTAAAAAAACAGTCGTGGACAAATGTATGAAAAAATATTTTTAATCGTTAAGAAACGTTGTATTTTTACTCATTTTGGTATAAAAATCACGAATTTGTCTTATACAGCGAATTGGCAAAAAATCAACCCCTTCCCAGGGTAAAATACGGGTGAATTCTAATAGTGATACAGCTGCTGCATATCACCTGCGTATCACGCTTAGGCATTAATTGGTTAACTTATATTCGAGATATATACAAAATAAAAAGAAATGGTGTAATGGAATCAAACACGAGACAAATCACTATCAAATCTTTTTATTTTGGTATCCGATAAATTTTGGAGAAATTAGTGTCTCGCCCTCTCATCAAATAACTAACAATAAGATAAGTATCAGAATGTAATACAATGATTATTTATACATCACTTATTAAACCTATTATTATATTATTAATAATAATCTATTATTAATTATTTATAGCTTATCGTTAATAATAGACTTTTAGAGTATCGTAATACGCCATGCGGCAGAAAGAACACGTTTGGAATTAAGTTGAATGTGTCATCTAAATCAACGATGTTTGCTTGGAGGCATTCACTCCTTCCTTATACTACATACCTGTCGCTGAAAAATCATATTTATTTGGCATAATTAAGGGTCATATTCATTTGGAAATAGTTAGAAAGTATAATAAGTAATTATAACATAACAAACTTTTATAATTTTCAGCGACACCATTTATTAACAAATATTATTTTATTGCCTATTTTTTAGGAAACTTAATGGAGAATGTAAAATATCTTCTTTAATATGTGTGTGTGTGTGTGTGTGTGTGCGTGCGTGCGTGCGTGCGTGCGTGCGTGCGTGCGCGTGCGCGTGCGTGTGCGTGCGTGTGCGTGTGCGTGTGCGTGTGCGTGTGCGTGTGCGTGTGCGTGTGCGTGTGCGTGTGTGTGTGTGTGCGTGCGTGCGTGCGTGCGTGCGTGCGTGCGTGCGTGCGTGCGTGCGTGCGTGCGCGTGCGTGTGCGTGTGCGTGTGCGTGCGTGTGCGTGTGCGTGCGTGCGCGTGTGCGTGCGTGTGCGTGTGCGTGTGCGCGTGCGCGTGCGCGTGCGCGTGTGCGTGTGCGCGCGCGTGTGTGTGTGTGTGTGTGTGTGTGTGTGTGTGTGTGTGTGTGTATCTTCTTTCTTCTTCAATGAAAAGTACACCTGATATATTAGCTGTTGTAGAGCTAACAAGAATATTGCCCAGTTGAACGTTGAGTACTCGAATTTCTTGTAGAGTTGTGGCATTATAAAATGTATACAATATTGCAAAACCGTCATTGTGTAGTTGATGCCAATCCGGATAAATACGTTGTAGGGATAATCATAAGGCTAGATCGTTGTAGAGGTTTAATATTACAAACTTGAGACTCTTGTACAGTTGGTGGATTTTCAAGATTATACAGATGAGAGATAAAGTCATTGTAAAGTTGAAAAACGGACTTGCAGCGTTGTAGAGATAAATATTGTGGAAATGAGACCCTTCCGTTTTTGAAATCGCCTTTTGCGGTTACCACGATAGAGGCATGTAGGTTCATTCGAAATAACAAATACAAAGAAAATTATGTTAGTTCATCAGTTTCTCTTGTTGTCGCAAAATAATTGCATGCCTCACGAGCCCTTCAGTGCCATGGCGATGAAAGAGGCTGCGGGTCCAGGAAAGGTATCTAAAGAGGCGATGTAAACATAACGATACCCTGTCGATTGCGTACTACACATACTGAAAGGGTAATAGTCCTTGTAGTTCATTCTACACATCTTCATTTACCCCTCCCCTTAGCGGGCGCGCAGTCAGACGTAGCGTGAGAGATAGAAATAGTTCAGTCACCTCTTTCTAGCATATATCGAATCTATCACATAACCAAACTAAAACCTCAAGATTGATTTATACAACCTTCCCGCTATTCAAAAAAACAAAAATGAGATTTCAATATCTTAACGGTCATGTTTTTTTATGTGTTCATTCCAGAGGAAATTACGAAGAGATGAGTTACCGAACAATTCTAAAAAATAACGAGAAAAAATACTGTTCAAGATTATTGGAAAATGACTTATTATTTTTCCAATTTCATAACTTTCTACAACGTATTGTAGCTTCATTCATAAGTTTTCCTCGTAAATGTTTTGCTGTATTCGCAATCTTGATCTAATATACTGTGGTGTAAGATCGATGTGACACATGCCCTTAAAATGTTGTGCTTCAACAGCGTTTTAGGGCTGTTAAAGCACAGTTACATTTTTTCAACCCGTATACGTATTTTAGCTATTATAGTCACCATTTTGCTACGGATATAATAACGCATGCCAACAAAAGGTACGAAAAAACGCCTACAAACATCCATAAAATCAGGGTATAATTTGTTATACCTAAGAACAAGATAGTCAAAAACAACAAACCAATAAAATGTTTGTTACACAAAAGGAATCAAATAGTATTTTTTTACGCACTGCTCGGTGAATCATCTTTTCCTCGTTTTCTATGGGCCGAACGGAAAAAGCAATAAAAGCAACCGCTCATTCCAAAGCTCCGTTACAAAACCCTCCTTACCAGGATCCTGAACGACAGTAAAAAAATGTTGGTAATTTTCATCACAAGATTCCAATTTGGTTATGTATGTTACATTTACCATATGCTAAAAAAATATGATCAAACTATTTCCATATCCCTCTAATGGTACCCGCATACTGCACGCGAGTGGCGACGAGCGATGAACGATATCCAATGGGAGTTTAGGTATTCCAAAAACCCCCTAGGAAAGTGAACCTCTTTGAATACGGCCTAAACTTTTGGCATATTAAAGTTTTTTTCTAACTGGGTGCAAGAACTTTCATATGAAGAAAAAGAATCTAAGAACATCTGTCTTTTTAACGATCCTGACCTGTTTTGTCTTAATCCGCTGCAACTAGTTCTCTATTATTTTACTATCAAAAATCATATAATACAATAAAGATTCAGAATTGAAAAATAGTATAGATATACAAATGAAATCATTAAATATCATTCATATAAGAGTGATCACATAGTGTATTTACGGATTTACTAATGACAAAAACAATTCAACATTTAAAAACGGCCAACGGACTTTAACATAATCAGATTTTTATCCGTCTAGTTTTTTTCAACGCTGTATATTTTTACTACTGATGACTAATCTCGTATCGGTGGCTGCAGACAATGAAGATTATTTTACGGGAAGGTTCGGAAATATGTAATGCCTTTTCATTCGATAGTAAAGTACGCAAATCCATCGTTAACGCAATATGGCCTAAATTCACCATACTAAAAAGCGAATGTCTCGTGCGTTGCATTCGGTATTTCTGTTCCAATGCACTTTTGGCTAGTGCAATATGCTATACGTCAAAATGCATGATTATCAGTTATCATCGAATTTTGATATTGTTGCCACAATAGTATTTAAAAAACGACTTTAATCAAACGCTAGTCTGCACATTTGTACGTTTTCCGTTTTGCTAGATCACCCGTACAAACTACGTGTGCGTGTGTGTGTGTATGTGTGTGTGCGTGCAAAAACTATGAACCCGACGAGAACCGAGTGAATGAACGAAACGGAATGAACGAGGTTGCTACGCCTCTGCTAAATAAACTAACCCTCTCCGTGGCCCAGCGGGGAATTGGTGAGGCGTAAGAGAGAAAGAGATAAAGCGGTGTGTGCAGTGAGGCTGATGCTGCCGGGATTTTATTAACTTCTGTACAACCGAAGCAGCAAGAGAGTTACGGGAGGGGGTGCGAAAGGGACGAGGGGATGAAACACACGTATTATTCTATAGACAAATCTGCGCGAGTGTACGTGGTGTTCTGTCCTCTTTTCGCTCTTGGTATCCATCTTGCTGTCTTGTACTGTGCTCGTGTGGTCCATCCTCCGATGTTGGTTATTTCACCTCCAGCTCCCATTTCACCCCAAAACAAAGTTCTCCCACCATGGCATTTCTACGCTCGATGTCAACCATAGACGTGAAAGGCAACTAAAATTCAGCACCCCCGCCCGATCCTCACTTCTCCTCGAACGAGAGGACACCCCCATGGCCGGAATCAACCTCGTCCGCACCTCATCACACGGACTTGCCCTGGCACGCCGCGTGAAAAGGGAGCAAGGAGACAAACTATACACAGGCACACTTAGGCACACGCGCGCGGGCGCCTGTGTGTCTGTGCATATATATAAATATAGGTAGATGCCTGCAGGGTATGTCCGACAAACACGCCAAATAAAGGGATAGTAATTATTGTGTTTGTGGCGCGGTTCATTTCTTTTCTGAAAACGACTGCGCCCGGGCTCTACCCCCGGAGAATCAGAAGCGACGGAAGAAAAGGTCGCTTGCAAAAAATATAGGACGGGGAATTGTTTGTTAATCTCGTAATTTCGTGGATTTGTTATCGTTAAACGTACGCTTCATTCAGAATTAACCAGAAGAAACAATTGTATAATTTTTATGTGCAGAGTGAAATGGGATTATTTTAACTATTACTATTTTTGCTATTTTCCATTCGTTTTTTACTATTTTTATTCTATTTTTACTATTTTCACATTCGCAGCGATGTCCCTGTAGAAATTTAAGTCAGGATAAAGTCCTGCGTCTGATCTACCTTCCCTAAATAATGTCAGGCCGTGATCAGGCCATCCAGTGTGGATCAGGTTCGCCATCCCAAATAGGGTTTTACAATCGCGACAGTAATGGCCCACGACTGGTTGCCAGAGAACAAACGATGGCGCGGTAATGGCTATGTAAACGGGCCAGATCCGCACCATGCATGGTTGGTAATGGTAAACCATGAATGGCTGCTAAGACTTGGCCAACTATCATACGCCCATATTGGCCCAGCAACGGCTGCCGGAAATGAAAAACAAAAAATTGACAAATTATGAATATAAAAATTCTAGTAGTATCTTTTTGTTGTCTTATGCTTTACTTATGTCCATGTACATAGAATGATTGCATTAAAAACGCTTTCTGCATTGTTCAAGTTTTTACCGTTCATTGGGATCAAACCTGCGCCTTTCGTTCTAGTGTCGAGCGCCCTACCCACTTAGCCATTCTAACACTTACAGAATCCATCGTTTGTTCGTTCCTTACCTTTATGCCGATAATTTTATTCGTGGCGTTAAAGTTTACCGACAATTTTTTTGGTCCATTTAGGGTGTAAAAATAACTCGCTCGTTTTGGGTGAAGTTCCGAAAAGCATACTCCTCTGATCGAGCTGAAATTTTGCACTGAACTTCCTCTCATTATCCTAAGAGAAACCGTTAACGGATTTTTGACGACTAGCGATAGTTTTCGATATATCGCATTGTAAAGTTTATTATTTCACGCCATACGAGTATATCTCTATATCCGATAGATGCCCCCCACTCCTCCGGCTTCGCTGCTTCCTGGCAAACAGTGCTCGTATGTGCATATCACTTGCCATGTGGGATGGGTTTGTTTGGGTTTATGTAATATAGTAGAAGCGCAGTACAATAAATAATTTTCAATATACGATATATCGAAAACTATTGCTAGTCGCCAATATGCTTTTAAAGGTTCTTTTAAAATATTGAAAAGAAGGTCGGTGCAAAATTTCAGCTTCATCAGTGGGATATACTTTTCGAAACCTTATCCCTTGTTTTTACGTGTTACAGTTTAACGAACTACATTTGCAAAACGCCCAAAAACAAACCATCAATGGCTGGAATAGATCTGGCAAGCCATTCATCCGCCTACGATACCCCAATGCTGATCGCCATATTATCGGTGCAATGGTATTGGCCCACCAACGGCTGGCATAGATCTGGCAAGCCGTTTATCCGCCTACGATACCCCAGTGCTGATCGCCATATTATTGGTGCGATAGTATTGGCCCACGAATGGCTGGCATAGATCTGGCAAGCCGTTCATCCGCCTACAGAATCCCAATGCTGGTCGACGAATTATTGGCCGATTATCAGCAAACCGTTTAATGGCTGAATGCTGGCATTTTTCTTACGACAGGCGACCCTATATGGGACGTAACTGGTCTTAGGCCAGACCAGGGGGCTGGCATCTTTCGGAATGTTTGCTACGCAAAATGTCCTCTGTTTGTAGTGTCCTATTCTGCCACTCGTAGCGCTAGTTGTTCTCGAACAATCCTGATGTGCGCGCAGGGGCTACGTATATATACACACGCGCACACATATAATTCGAAGACTTTCCATAGCTTCGAATACGAGGATCGGCTAGTACGGTGGAAAACGCACCTTTCTCAGGATTACGATGGTATCCTGAGGTACAACCGTGCACAACACACGGCATTAGCACACGAGTATAAGTATTTTCAGTAATTTCATGAATTCCGCACCGCGGCTTAAACTCCAAACGCCAATAGTCGTGTTCGGCGTCGGAGTGGTTAAGTATGCCGTGCGGGCCTCGCGCCTGCGCAATAAGAATATTATCGGTGATCTACCAGCGCCACGGGGAAAGGTAGAACTAAATAAAGCGGTCAAAAAGCGTAGCATTTTTATATACAGTAAGGGATAGGAGGTGCCCGCCCCCTGGGCCAGACCCTGACCTGCCATTTCCTTTTTCAAAAGTGATTCGGAACTGGACAGGAAAACGAACAAATATCCGAAGGGCTTTTGGCGATCTACCCGACTAAAGTAGATCGTATTAGGTGGTATACCGATACTTATTAATCCTTTGCACTCGAGAGGTGACTCTCGCTCACCCCTCACTATCGGAGCGAAAAAGGCCTCGAATGCAAATAGTTATTTCACAAGTATGATAAAATCAAAAGCGTCAGTGCACGCTGTAAGCAGCGCACGTGGTAAAAACGCACAAGACGCACTTTTATCTTCGTACGATGGTACCTTGCTTACGCGAAGCGCTTCGCTTATGGCCATCTTGCGGAATGTTGGCAAAATACATTCAGGTAATGTCTTCTCTGCCAGAACATTGATAATTCCCAACATGGCGACAAGACGTTAAGAAACCATGAATCACCTGCTTTGCTTGTTTGCCTCATTATATAATTTGGCCATTCGTTATACTCAAATTTTAATTATTGAATTCCCGGTATTTAAGATAAGCGTTCTGATCCTCATCGATTATCATTGATGAAATCAATGGTGAATAGAATTACAACACATGTATTAGTTTCATCCTGATCAATTATAAATATCTTCGATGAGGTGAAAAGCAAAGTAGATTGCTTTACACAGTGATAGACGGTTGCGCGCTGAATTCATCGGAAAAAAGGCGATAACGTGTTTTAAAAAGTAGCTCAAGTACGTGAATGCACGTCGAAACTTATGAAAATTGCTGTTGATGCTGGAGTTATCGTTTATGATATTGACCTACGAAAGTGGGTTACATGGGCGCATGAAGAGATAGACCGTGGAGATATACGTTTCAGCGATTCGCTCTAAATTTGCAATCAGCTCTGGAAATTTATGGACGAGAAACATGTAGACAAAGAAGACATTTTGAGGCGGGTTGACGAAAAGTTTATGAGAGGGGCAAGATGAGTAGAGTATAGAACTAACGAAATTTATAATTCAGATAAAAGCGGTTTGCAGCTGGAAACCCACACTGGTCGAACTTTGGCCGTTGACGCTTCCGCATCTGGAAAAATTTAGAGCGACTTTTTTCATATCACATAGACGAAATGCCTAAACAGTTTAAAAATCTTGTTGAGTTCGGTTTCGGTCAATTTTCCAACGCATACTGTAAGCATAAGCATGCGGGTGTAAAAATGCAGCGGTTATAAGATGTGCATGGTGTAAAAAATGTTTGTGCTCGATGCATTTTTTTACTATTATCGTTTTTGCACAACTCATGAACCTTCACATGTTTTTCTTTTGCTAATATGCAATGGTATGTGATTTTGAGTTTTGCCGATCTACTGAAACGCTGCAAATTTCGATAAACCTTATTGTACAATTTCGAATATACACGTATAAAGGAAGAATTTAGTCCTTAGTTCTCCTTAATTATGAATAATGGTATGATCAGAAAAAAAAATATTCTTGTTAACTTGAGAGGAATATTTTCAATGATGGACCTTTAAATTGCGACAAAAGAAATTCTATATGAATATCGTATCGATATCTCATCATATCGACGAACAGGGGGTAGCTCGCCCCCTTAAAGTTGCTTCTTGCCAAATCAATTCCTCTAAAATATGAAATAGAAAAAATGAAAGGGAGGTTGGGTTTCAACCCCTCAAAGTATTTTTTCCATTTTTAACCTGCTGGGTCTTTATCCGCCTGAAGAAAAAATGTTCCCTTTTTTGTTTCAAGGAAACTTGGTTAACTTCTATGTGAAACTGTATTGTTACTCCTTGATTTGCTCAACTTCAAAGAGTGATTTCACCCCTTGAAACCATTCAATAGCAGGAAAAAACGTATTCTATCGGCTTTCAAGCTTTTTAAGATATATGAATTTTGACGAAATCAGAAGCGGACAGCAAAATTACTTTCCTTGTAAGTACTTCGTCAGCATTTTTAATCCATTCGTTTGTCACGTTGAACCTACCTTGAATGATAGAGTTTTACAACATCTTCTGGCAAAATCTTGCCCAAGATTAACGAGAATAAAACTGATCAAAAAAATGCTTTTGTGTTTTGGTAGCTAACCAACCGAATGAATCTCAAATGATCGAGAAATAACTCTTCGCTAATACAATATAACAACGACAACGATTGAAGGATCGCTTTGTACGCTAAAATTTTATACGATTTTGACCAGCTATATCTCCATAGAAAATAATCGCAGAATTATTTTTAAGCGGTGTGTAAAAGCATAAACTTCGTTGTTAAAAAACGTGTTTGGAAAAAATTGTCGCACTTTTTTATAAAATTATTTGCGAGACATTTCGCTTGCATTCTTAGTATCTTTTTAAAATGAATTAAAAGTATTATTTAAAATAGGACAATGGACCAACTTACAAGACGGTACTTGGCATAAGTATTATACGTTAAAAAATGTATATATATTTATGTATAAACATATCGGCATGGCGTGACACTCTCCACGTATGGGTATATTCATGCAAGTCACTAATGAGATCTCCCTTGAACATAACTATAGGTACACTATGTATCGGTCGTACATGCATAAGTAGAAAGAAGGCCTTACATGCATGTCTTCTCTATACCTATAAATGAAAATCGGGCTTTCTGTCTGTCCCGGATAAATTCCTAAACCAATGGTCCGATCTTGATGCGGCACTCTTGTGTAGCCGCTTGATGCGGCTAAGTGTATTTATTAAGTGTAACAACTTTTATATCAATATCTATACTATAAATCGATCAAAAAATTCATTAAAATAGCCTTTTTTAGCGTCTAAAGTGAGAAGACCCCTTAAGGAGGTTGGAGCAATCTAGTCGAATCAGATGACGGTTTATACATTTTTCTCAATGAACCTCAGTAATGCATTCTTATATTTTTATTATGTGAATTACAAAAACTTTTGTATTACTACCAAGTTGAAAAAGTAAAACATTATCGATGATTATCATGAAAAAACTGCGTCAGGAACGTCTTACACAACTCAGAATGAAATTTTGAGTAATTACAATATAATTATGGATATCTATATTTATTCCACTAAATCAGTTATTATTACCATTAATTAATATTAAGTGTTTCCCGAATACGGGAACTTCGCGAGCATTGAGGTTGGCAGCAATGCTCTTCATTCGCTAGCCAACATTCGTAATCTTTCATCAAACCTTGATAGTCCAATAATGAATATAAATGATTTACAATGGTTTCAGATGGCTTTTTTTCTAAATGTTTACAAAGGTTGAATTTTCGTTAATCCATTGTTAGAAATGATTTATCTTGGTGGTAAATCGCCAAAAAAAATACATCACCTGTAAAGTGAACGGCTTGCCTACCTGACCGCACATAAAACTATATACATTAAAGTATTTTTTATCTCCAGTGTTTGGTGGTAACATTTTTTTTATCCGTAAACACTCCGTACAATCTAGGCAATGAAATGTACTTTTTTTAAATTTAATCTTGGATTGTGGTTAACGCTTCAAACTCCTTAATATCGAGCAACGAACGAAAAATGTCAGACTCACTGAAAAAATATTTTGATAGCGGAAATGCAGCCCAGTAAAAGAAACAAAAACCCAGTACTTTTTAGCGTAGAATAACAATTTTTGTCTGAAGGTAGATGGTTGCATACTGAAAGTAACCTCAATAAAATGTTGCCCCTCAACTCATCCCAACCCTGAGAAAGAGAGGTTGAAAACTTCCGTATCTTGATACCGTATCTTGATAATTAATAGCCCGATCAAAAAATGTTTCAAATAAGAGTTGTTTGGAATAATAAAATACGTATAAAGTTATGTGACGTCCAAACCCCTATCGTTGAAAATAGCGGCACAAAAACACGAGAGCACCACTGACCGAGACAAGGACGCAGCGATATATCTACTCCGTTCGCACATGCATCAACCCCGAATTTTCGAATCGTTTTTGTCCCGCTATTTTCGAGGATAAGGGGTTGGACGTCAGATAACTTTATACGAGTTTGTTATTCCAAACGACTTTTGTTTGAAATATATTTTGATCGGGCCCCATTAGTTATCGAGATACGATTTTCAAGTTTTCAACCCCTATTTCTTATGGTTTGGGCGAGTTGAAGGGCAAAATTTTGTTGGTGTTCCTTTCAGTATACAACCATCTACCTTCAGTCAAAAATTGATATTTTACGCTGAAAAGTGCTGGGTTTTCGTCTCTTTTACTGGACAATGTCCACGAGCGTGCGCACGCCATCACGGGCTCTACTCGTCACGTCGAGGGTGCTGTTTTCGTGATCAGATCACGTTACTTATGTACTTGAATATCACGGAGATGAATTTAACGTTTTCACAATGCCGAAAAGGAAATCCGCACTTGATCGCAGCTGTATGGGTGCGAAAAAGAAGTGCATAGCGAGAAATAGTGAAAATCGTGCGTGCCCGAGCGGAGAAGGGTACGATAGCTAATATGTTCACACACACACACGCACATACATATATTCCATGGAACAGAGTTGAAGTTGAAGGAACATGAGGGGCTGATTACTCTCTCGCCTATGCAACATTCAATATACGTCTCTCCCCTAAAACGAGAGATGTAATACGTACCCCTTTCCTGTCATCCTAAAGAAGCGAGTGATATCATCCATTCCATTCTTTCTAGCTAATTTATAACAGGGCTTCAACTTCTGAATGCTTTAACCCCATCCTCCGCCCGACAGTCCTCATTCCGCGAATAAGGATTATCGCACTTCCATACTCCTGCTATGCCTGTATATACCCAACTCTGAAAATCTCAATTCCAATTTCCGTCTGTTAGACATTTGGAGGGGAACAGGAGGAGTAGAGCTGACACTAATTTCGCACGACTGCTTATTTCCTATTGAGACTGTATGTGCGTCCACGTGGATGGCTTCAGGCATGTCAGTTGTGGACGGTAGTCGTAATAGATTGTGATGAATCCGACATATGTGAATACTCGCGTATTATTTAAAAAACGCGCATGTTGAGGAGCTAATAAACTTCGTTCATTAACTCAATGCGTCTCGATCCATCCTTCTATAGGCATGTTTACATATGTACACATGTATAATTCTATATATAAAACATCGAATGCTCAAGACGGAATGACACCTCATCGCGGTCCTCAAGATTGCCTTATGATAAGGCAATCTACGTTTTTTTCTTAAATTCAGAAAATTTGAGGGGCAGACAGCTGTTCGTCTATCTATTTGACGTCGTTTGGCAAAGTTTCGGTGGGATCTGAAGAACCGTTTCAGAGATTTTTCGGTATCTATAATTGTTCTATCATACCGATCGCGATAAGGTGTCATTCCGACTTAACGATCGCAATGAATATTTCATCCGCGAATATACGGAAAGCAAGATATACAATGAAAGCATTATATAGATATAATGTGCATATTTACATAATGGATAAAGTTTTTTATTCATCATTTACGTTTTATTATTCATTATGAAGCTTAACTGAAATTAAAAATTACGGAACATAATAGAATTTTAGTTGCAAATATAAAAGTAGGAATGGTAGATTTTTCTATGTCGAAGATAAATTCTGGCGCGAAGAGAAATATAATGTGTCAGCCAGTTTTCGAATATGAGATAAAAAGGAAATGAAAAAGGGAAAATAATTCGACAAACAAAAACAGAAACACAGTGAAAATGAGTGTATCGATGGGGTATAATTGCCGCGAATTTATTATTAATTTTGTCGAATATTCTATGAATCTCGTTCGACGTAGGGATTTAATTGTTCTCGTGCTTATTTTGGAATATGCAGTCGGTGCTTTGCCTCGTTGTATGGAATTCAAATGGAATTATTGTATACGCCTCTTGCATATCTCTAGTGGCGCGGCTTGATGGCAGATTCATGTAACTCGTGGACGTCCGACTGCGCTCAGCTGTGCGGTTTACGTATTAATTTCGTTCAAAAGGGCTCGGTGAAATAAAGAATAATTGGGTGGTACGAGGTATTATGTTCCCCACAACGAGTGTTGTGGGGAACAAAAATTTCCATTATTTTGTTCATTTTGTAAATTTCCAGGTATTTTGTTCCCCACAACGAGTGTTGTGCGGAACAAAAATTTCCAATCTCGAAATCGGGAATTGACTTTTTATTTTTATCCGGGAACATTTTTAAAATAGTGCAACCTTTTCAGTCGGCTTTTCATTGCGTGCATTCGTCATTTATCAAAATGCAGACTGCTGCTACATGTTTGCATCCTCGAACCGACAAGCCAGTCTTGCAGGTACATTCTGTTCTTCGTATCGTACGATCTAGGTTCGCCTGTAAAACAATTAGTTCCTATTGAAAAGAAAACATTAAGATCGAGAAAGCACACACAAAAAAATGTACACAAACATGTAGGCACAAATAGAAATTGCAAATAAAAATATACAGTACCCAATATTCATTACAGTGTCAACGGTGTGAGCTGATTTTAAGTAAAACGTGTACCAACGCCAGCACAAATGAAAATAAAAACAAACGTGCAGAATATTAATCATGTTTAATTAAAAATCTTGCATCAACAGTTTTACGGAATCAAATGCAAATTATTTTTTACTTTATTATTATTCATCTATGATATAAATATTATTAATTAAACATTTCATGGTTATACTTAACAATGTAATAGTATTCACCAATAATATTTTATTCATTAAACATTCCATACTTATCCTTTATAATGAAAGAAAATCTGTCATTTGTTAATGCTGTTATATACTAAAATAAAAAATGCGGTTTACGAAATCTAATTTCAATTGCCAATATACGTATTCCTTCATTATTCATATTTCTTTGATAATAAGATACATCTTCGTTTTCCATTCCTGTTTTACTCGTATGGTAGAAAAGTTGCCGAAAATATATTTTTTTACGTTGTCCAACAATTTGTTGATCTTACAATTAATGCATAATTCTACGTTTACGTCGTACGGTGGATTATTAACTCTAGTATGTGGTACTCTCCCACGGACAATTCGTTCGTCACTAGCTGTATTATGGATTTCGACAACCTGCTCCTGAACATGGTGGCTGTGAAATAGTTTATGCCAGATAAAATTTGAATTACTTGATCATCGTGGTATTAGTTATACGATAATCCTAAAAATAAATACGTACTAGAAATTACAAGGAATTTGACAGAATATCTCATATTTCGTGTATTTACTTACCTCTAGATACAGATTTTTCGCAAAATAAATCTCCATAAATATTCTGGAAGCCACACTGGATAACAGCGTGGCCCGTAATTGCAATTTAACAATTTCGTATTACACTAAATAAATAAATCATCCAAAACGTGCGGTGATTTGTGTGCGAATCATATGTTTACTGTTGTGAGAAGAACGACCTCGAGTTGCCGTCGTTAACTGACAGACGGCGTTGCCGACGCTTCACCATGACATTCAAAAGACGTATATACAGAAAAAAATTACAGGAAAGAGGATAAAATGAAAAGTGATTTGACTGTGCGAAAAGTAATCTCATGACGATTCACAAATTTCTTCAGGCTTCACAACATGTTTTTGGGCTTTCGAAAACAAATGTTGCACAAATGGCTCAAACATTACCCAAACCCATATTATGGGAGTATCCAAACAATGATTATTCCAAATACTAAATATGACCAATAAATTTAAGGTCAAACATATGGCGGCACAAATGCACAGTAACCCGTGCAGAAATGTGACCGGGCATTCCCTACTTTATGTCGGGCCCTGGCCAGACTTGCCTTGTCCGATTTACCTAACCAGGCCCTCTCATGGAACAAACCAGAAAGATCGCTAAATCGTTTTTTACTGCTTACCCTCTGTGTTCGAAAATTACAATCTCCTGGACGGGAATCATTGCGAGCACGTATAATCACGTAATCTTAACCTGGTCAGAACATTGACATGTCTCCAAAAGTGGAGCTTGCATATACGAACTGTGTAAAGCTACTTTGCTATCACCTCATCAAAGATATTTATATAATTGATTAGGATGAAAATAATACACGTGTTGTAATTCTATTCATCATTAGAAGCATCCATGTCATCAATGATAAAATCGACAAAGATAAGAATGCTCATCATAAATACCGGGATTACAATGACTAATGATTTGAGCATAACGAATAGCCAAATTATTTAATGAGGCAAACAAGTAAAGCAGGTGATTCGTGGTTTCTTGATGCCTTGTCGCCGAGTTGGGAAAATGTATATGTTCTGGCCGAGAAGTGATTTGGAACTGATTAGGAACTGGAGTGTAAATGGTTATTTTCCTAGTTTCGATAAACGTAATTGCTCGCTGTAAGCATATAGCATTTTGTACGTGGTACAACGCACAGGACGAACTTTTATGCTTATACGACGATACCTATAGCTTACGCGAAGCGCTTCGCTCGTAGCCACCTGGCGGATTATTGGCGGAATGCATTCAAGTAATCGTTTCCCGGCCAGAACATTGATATCTCAACATGGCGGTAAGGCGTTCAAAAATCACGAATGGCCTGCTTTACATTTTGCCTCATTAATTCATTTGGCTACTCGTTATGCTCAAATAATTATTTATTGTAATTCGGGTATTTATGATAAGCATTCTTATCGTCGTCGATTATCATTGATGAAATGAATGCTTTTAATGGTGAATAGAAAACATGTTTCGTCCTAATCAATGATAAATATCTGTGATGAGGTAAAAAGCAACGTAGCTTTACACAATACTTAAAGACAGACTCCACTTTTCAGGAAATGTCAATATTCTGGCCGGGTAGACATTACGTGAGGATGTACACAGAGTATCCCGGCCAGATGATTGTAATTTCCAAACATAGAGGGTAAGTTGTAAAAAACGGTTTTGTGATTTTCCCGGTTTGTTCCATGGGAGAGCCCGGTCAGGTACGTCAGACCAGAGATGGACGTGGAAGGAGGGGGGGGGGGCGTGCCCAGGTATTGAAATTACATATCTAATTACTCATTACTTTTAGAATTTGTGATGAAAAATTATTTAATTATAAATTATCTCGATCATTAGTAATTCGAATTTATTTAATTACAAATTACTTCGAGCGTTTGTAATTAGAAATTATTTAATTACAAATTACTTCCAACGTTTGCAATTAGAATTTACTTAATTAAGAATTACTCCGAGCTTTTTGCACCGAAATCCGTTCAATTACTCGCAATTTAGTTGGATTGTGATTGAATTACTTTTGTAATTTAAATACTTTTGTAAATTAATTTAGATAGTTAAACAAAATTATGTTGATATGAGCAAATGTGTGAAAGACTGTGTGTGGATGAAGATTGTGGCCGTGACTTAGCGAACCGGTGTGAGCGTGTGTATATAAGTGAATGTGCATGTGGTTATGCCTCGGTGAAGTCCTGTGTGTGCGCTTCGATAGGTGACTGTGTGAGTAACAAGGTGAGTGACTGCGATAGGTGACTGTGTGAGTAACAAGGTGAGTGAAAACGGACATTCGGGCAAAACGGGTACCTCGACTGTATAAAAGAATTGATGGAGAAACGGGCACCCAGCCTAAACATGATAATTTTGTCTTAAGGGGTTACGTGGGTTCCAAGTCAAAAAGCATATTTTTAATATTTTTTAAAATATAATTTTCAAACTATTTCATTCAACACATTAACACATAACATTAATACACAATTAAGCACATAAAAGTGCCACATTTCAACAATATTTTTTAAAAATTTCATCCGAAAGTTCGGGAAAATCAGCCGCTGGGACCAGGTTTCCGGAGACCCCTAAAAACGGTGGGCCCGAATTCTCAAAAACTAATACACCGATTTTATTTAAATTATATACACTTCTAAATCGCATTGAGCAATGATTGAACGGAGGATTTAAAAAAAAAATTGAAATTTGTATTTGTGGCAGAGATGTATGCAAACTATTTCAATTTTTCGTACAATTTACACTACGTATAGCCTTATAAAATTAGTTCTAATAAATAAAAACAAACCTCTGTTTACTCCCTTTCTTCACCTTCAATCATTAGTCAATGCTGTTTTGAAGAAATGTGCAAAATTTCAATACGATCAGTACATTAGTTTTGAAGAAATCGTGTCCACCGATTTTTTTAGGGGTCTCCGGAAACCAGGCCCCACTAGCTGAATTTCCCAAATTTTTTCAGGAATTTTTTTGAAAATATTGTTGAAATGTTTCTTTTATGTGTTTATCTGCTTAACATTTTTAATAAGATCATTTATGTATTATAATATATTTTTACAAAAATAGAGAAAATATGTTCTTTATTTGGTTTCGAGACGCACGTGACCCCTTAATTGATTTTGTTATGATATTATAACGTATGTTGTTTCAACAATAACACAAGAATGCAAAAAGAAGTATACAATTCTGAAAAATATATTTTTTTAATCCTACAATTTATTGAATTCACCGATGAATACAATTAAAAAATCAATTTTTTAATTTTTGGCAAATTTTGAGAGAAAAAATCATCTTTGCAAGTGTTTTAAATTTCGGCATAATTTTATGTTCTGAATAGAGTATTTAAAAAATAATGGTTGTATCAAATTCAGAGAAAATCGGTCAATGGGTTCAGATTTTATGAAATTTGACATTTTTTTATTTCCACGAAATGACTCAAAAATAAGCGATAAGTTGTAACTTGCAAATTGCTTCCTCGGGATTCCGCATAATGCTCTAAAATTCTACCATGAGGAAATCAACGTTTAAAATAATACTTCCTCCCAGAGACTTTTCGTGCCTAAACTGTGTTGAACATTTTTTTTTCGAAAATACACCAAATTTTGTGGTCGCTAAATCCAAATCTTAAACCAAATTTTAGAAATTCAAAATGGTGTGTCTAATATGGGGGTTAACATTTTCTTAAAAATAAAATCGCGGATTTTTGGGCTCACTGAATTCAAATCTCATATAAATTTCTATAAATTGTAAATGGCGGAGCCAATATGGTGGACCAAAAAAGCTTAATGTTATTTTATTGAAATGAAATCTGTCACCGAAAGTTGTTGACGTCACTTGATCCCAACTTAATGTAAATATACGAAATTCAAGAGAGCTTTAAATTTTCTGTGAAGAATTAAAAAATATTGAACAAATGAGACATTAAAATTTTTTTTTGAAAAATCTGACGATCGCGCCAAATTTACTAAACAAAAATATAGTTTAGCTGAGTGAAAGAGATGCGAAGCACAAGTTCTATCCTAATCTAACCATTTTTGACATTTGTAGAAACCATTTTGAAGTCACTAGTTTCAAATTCATAATTTTAATACGAAGTTTGAATTCAGCAACCCCAAAACTCCCGAGTATTAGCTTTTATTTCAAAAGAATTAAAATTTGTTTTATATCTGTCATTTTGAATTTGGAAAATTTAACTCCAGATGTGAATTCATTGGTCTCAAAAACCGTAGCATACTCACTCTTGTCGGAATCAAACGATTTTTCGAATTTTGCGTCCGGTATATTCCGCTATATCCGCCAAAAACTAAAATGTTGTTTCTTTCAATCTGCTAATGGGATCCGCCATTTTGAATTTTCAAAATCGAATTTCAGATTTGGATTTAGCAGTACCAAAAAACCCTGAGTGTTAGCCTTCATTTAAAAGAAAAATATTTTTTTTGTGCCGCCATGTTGGTTCCGCTATTTTGAATTTTGAAAATCTGAGTGCAGGTTCAGACTCAACGATCATGAACACCCCCCTTGGGCACAGATAGGGTCGGCACCCGCACAGAGTCTCTTTAACATTTACTCACATCCAAATCATACAAATGTATCTAAATTACAAATATAATTAAATAAAAACTGGAATTAAATGTCATACGTAATTAAATTACAATTGTAATAAATTTCGACTTGTAATTAAATTACAGTTATAATTAAATTACAGTTATAATTAAATTACAGTTATAATTAAATTACAGGTGTGATTTAATTACGTATGCCATTTCATTATAATTGTTATTCAATGCTCCAAGTAATTCTTAATTTAACAGCGACCAATTATCCATTAAACGTGTAGCGTGTAATTAAATCATGTTTCAATTATCTATTATCAGCTTAATGCGTAATTAAATCATGTTTCAATTATCCAGTACCCGCTCAATGAGTGATTAATGTGAGGTTCAATTACACATTACTGGGACAATCTATAATTGGACTTTATTCGATTACATTGTTGCCCATCTCTGAGTCAGACAAGGAAAGTCTGGTCAGAACCCGACTCAAAGCAACATCATGAAAACACAATGTTTTATTGTCACCGTGGAGCCCTAACCTCGAACGCCCACCAGAAATCGCTCTCTACCCAATTTAGTCTGGTCATAACTTTGTCCATTTTGATAATTAGGCAAATTTTTCGCAGACATATTTTCTATACAAAATACTTGAAAAACATGCCAAAAAAGTCCGATTATTCTGACCGATTACATTCGAATACTGCCTTAGGAACATTATCTATTACTGCCACCTGTTAGTAACTAGCATGCGTATCTACATAAACAAAACATGATTTTCATCTCTTGGCCGTACATGCTCTTCAAAATGCTGCAAACCCTATAAATATATTACTAATTTTATCATCCATTCAGCACTCTCATGTGCAATCGGAATTCTTTCCGATGAAGCCCTCATCATCAAGTAACCACTTTTATCAATTGTTGCTGAGAAAAAATTTAAAAAGACCGCTGAGAGGGACTGATGACATGCATCTCAATCAAGGATATTTTTTTTTGTTTCCTGTCTACGACGGTTATTTTTTTTACTTGTTTCTTTCCTTTTGTAGAACTGACTTTCTTATTTTCGTGCACATTTAAAACTACCGTTTCATTCGCATTGTCAATCCGCGAAGCAGGAAATTTGTTCTCTAGTTCCACTGAGCCCGCAGGCCAATGGGTTCACAATCTGTTTTCCCATGAACGAAGCGCACGATTACTTCAACGTTCTCAGGTTTTTTTTAACACAGAGGAATTATGTTTCTCCAAAATTTAACAACGCAACGGCAGCCGGGATGTTAACTAAGCGATCAGTACCCTCAAAACTCTTATTTTCGCACGAGACTGTTCTTCATACGTAAAAGAAAGCAAACAACTCGAAAAAGGGAGAATTCAAACATACCAGAAATATACACCCCACGCCTTATGATTTCGTCTCAAAGTTTGAAATCCAGTTTGACATCCATCGAAAACAACTTATAAGCTATGACTTTCATCCCTCTAGATAACGCTACGAGGCTCCTAAGGAATTCGCTTCAGTGTCCTAGGACTGCTATTATTAGATCTGCAAATTAATGATCGGCCCCTAATTTCACTAATCATGAATGCGATTCAAATATAAATAACTTTCCCGCCACACATGTATTTGCGAGCGTCATCTTTAAGCTTTAAATCGAGCTATCCACCTTTATACCACTATGCACACAACCTAAACTTTTAGTGGTCAACGAGATGTCTTTCAAGAAGGAACATTCGAGGCATTGCCTCCTTTTCGCATTCAAATTGAAAAAAAAACGCGACTGAAGCGAAGGACATGATTTGTTTGGCTGTTGGTGAAAACACTGTATCATATACAGGGTGTCAAATAGGAAGTTGCTAAAACTAAATAAGTGTCTCTTCCCTCCATGAATTCAATAGGGGTCCCTTTTTCTAAGGCGCATACCTGAGGCCACGCACTTTTATTCCAGCCGTGGTTGAAGTAAGTACGCGCGCGTCAAAATGAGTGAGCTCACCACGGAAGAAAAAGTATATCTTATTGAGTGCTTCTTCTCGAGGGGAAAAATTTATAGTAATGCGTATAGAGGGTTTCGTACTAAGTTTGGAACTCATAGAGTTGCCAGCGAAAACACTCTAAAAAGGTACGAATTTAATATTTATTCATATTCATCTATCACACAACTTCTGTTTCAATTCAATTAAACTGCATTGAAGTCATTTTACGTTAATTTTTGTAGTATAATCGATAACTTCGTGAAGTATGGTACACTCCAGGACCGTAGACACGAGTTGCCAGGTCCATCCGTTACGGTGACTACACCAGAGAAGATCAACGAAGTTGAGAATTATTTCAAACAAAATCCAAATGATTCGATTCGGAAAGCTGCTCAAGCATTAAAAATAACCAAATCATCATTACACAACATATTAAAATATTTTTTAAAGTTTCATCCGTATAAAATAGGCACTCATCAATTGTTAACTGAACATGCCATGACGAAACGCATCGAATTTTGTAACACTATTACGGGAATGTTTGAAGCCGAAGAACTTAATGAGAAATTAATTATTTATTCCGATGAAGCACATTTTTGGATGAATGGGTACATGAACAAGCAAAATTACCGGTTTTGGGGAACGGAAAATCCCACCATATCGCTAGCGAAGTCCCTTCATCCACAGAAAGTAACGGCATGGGCAGCGATTTCAGTAAAAGGAATTTATTTGCAATTCTTGGAATCTACGGTAACAGGAGAGAGTTACAAACAGCTTTTGGAAACGAAATTCTTCCCTTATGCAAAAAAGAGGGGACTGGTTAAAATGTTTTACTTGATGCAAGATGGAGCGACGCCGCACCGGACTCATGAGGTGTTTGAAGCTATTCATCGCGTATATGGGACTCGAGTAATCTGTCTGAGGTACCCTAAATTTGCTCAAGGCGGACTAGAATGGCCTCCGTACTCACCGAACCTGAACCCTTGAGGTTAGAAAAAGCATCGAGTCAAAACCAACAGAGTTTTTTCGATCTGGAATTTGACAATTGCCCGAAAGATGTGCAAAAATGTGTATAAAGTGAGGAGATTACTTTGTCGTTTAAGTTTGTTTTTGTTTGTTAAAAATAAAACACTAATCAAGATGAGAAAGGCCGAGTAGTAATTTGCGGACGTAAAACGAGGCAGGTCCACAATATTTAGAAATATATTTTCTAGATACAAATCTTTACTTAAACAAATATGTCTAATTCTATACTCAATGTCTCTTCAATGTCGATTACACGAATTATTTGAAGTTTCTTAAAGCCGGAATCCACCATTCGCGAATGCCAGTGTCTTAGCCAGGAAAAAATCCGTTAACATATATTTTTGGGAAAGCCATTACGTCAGTCGCACTGACGTTCAGAGGCAAACAGAAGAAAAATATTTTACTTCATCCCCACCTGTTTCATGGAAAGGGCCTATAACAGAATCAGACCAGGCATTTTGTTGATATTTTGTTCACCACACGATGTACAAAATATCAACAAAAATACGTGACATGATTTTTTTAAGTGCGCGTCGGCAGAATATCTCTTGGCTGTAGTGAATAAACCTTCTCGGCGAGTGGGGTACTGCCACAAATTGGTCGGCAATTGTTACGTGCAAAATGAGCGCTATGGGAAGATTGACCGGACATTAGGGTAAGAATAGGGGGAGGAACGGCAGCGGAGAAAGTAGGACTGGGGGATGTAATAAAAAACCGAAAGATGATGGAGGATTGAAACCGCGAAACGATTATAGATTGAAAGGATTAAGAGTTCAGGCGAAAGGAGGATGACGGAGTTATATGTAGAAGTTGATTGTGGCTAAACTATGACGATCTGCATGTCGACAGGGATGAAGAAAGAAAGAAAAGTATATGGGGCTAGAGAACAGGAAAGGTCGGTAACGGCGCGGGAGAAAATGAGATCATATACCAGGTGTCCCATTTTAATCTTAGACCTGATTTATCTCGAAGCACATTGTTCCGAGCAAGTGTTGAATATGGTGACACTTTTAAGGTTCAAAGGGGGACGTTCAACAATGATTTTTTGTTGGTCAAAATTCAAACCGCGACGTAGAGGTGGGCGAAATGGTAAAAAAAAATGAAAACATGACTTTTTCACCAAAAAATTTGTTCGGCCAAAACTAACAACGTGTGTAGGATTTTTTTTTTATAAAGACTATCATTTTTAGGCTAGAACACCATTTTGTTGACCATCCATCGCTATCCAGGATGTACCACGAGGAGGTAAAGTCACTAACATCCCAAGTGTAAGTGTGCGTGCGAGTGTGTGGATATGAGTTTGTTTGGGGCCCATTGATAGCGGAAGTGACGAGGCACCCGTAATCTTATCCTCGTTTGGGTTTATTTGATAACGCAAGTGACAAGCCGCGGAAACCTAATCCTTGTTTGAATTTGTTCAGGTAATCGAACAAATCCAAACAAACTCACACCCCATACGTGCACTCCCATTTGGGGTGTTCAAGACATTTCCTCCTCGTGGTATATCCTGAATAGCGCTAAAACAGTCGGAAAATGGTGTTCTAACCTAAAAATTGTGCACTTTATAAAAATAAAAAAATTCCTAGACACGTTTTTAGTTTTGGCCTTACAAATTTCTTGGTGACAAAAGTCATGTTTACATTTCATGAAAAAATGTCAGCCATCTTAATGTTGCCGTTTGGAATTTTTTAAGAAAAAAATCCCCCCCCCCCCCCCGAACCCTAAAAGTTTTACAATACTCAATACTTGATGGGAGCAGTATTTTTCCACACAAATCAGTTGCTAGATTAAAATGGGACTCCCGGTATATATAGGGTGATTCACTAAAGTTAGTCACTCAAAAACACCTATAGGTACTGATTTCAGACGAAAAGTCAAAGTCAAAATTTAATGATTTGTGTATACCTACATTTTGGTAGCTTTAGCTTTTTTCATGTGGAAGTATCAACCTGGCTTCAAATTCACCTCCCGTTTTTTCAATGGGAATCTTTTTTCATTGGCTCCAAATATAGAGCACCAAACCGACGATATCGTAATCTTGATGACCTTGAAATACCAAAAAATTCACATTATCACATTATCACAATTCAAACGTGCGAGTAAGGGAATATTAATGAACGGGCCATACATAAAAATAGAGGAAAACACAAAAGTTAAACATGAAAACTAAGGAACGCTAGAGAATCATTCGTTTAGAAATCGTATCATAAAATGAACCGCGATTAATGGACAAATTATTGAACATGGCATGCAATAAAAACTTCATTTGGGTCTAAAACCACCGCCTTTATGCTTGCCTTGCTTTCATCAACGTTTTGCCACTTTCTTGGCACTTTAAGGTCATTAGTTTCGTTTTTTTTGCTTCACATTTGGGGCCAATAAAATGAGGGATTTCGCGTTTAACCCTTTGCGGCATAGTGTAACACTGGTGTTACACCTAATTCAATTCAGATTTTGACGATTCAAACGTGTTTTTAAATTAAATATGGCGGTTGGAAATGCGTTTCAAGGTTTCTAAGACTTCAATAACTACTAAAACATACCTATTGAATATTTATTTTCCACGCACCGGGTGTCATCAATAACGAAAGTGCAAAAAAAACGTGCACGTAAAAAAAATGTATGCTTCAAAGGGTTAATAGGGAAGGGGTGACCTTGAACGTAGGTTGATACCTCCAATTGGAAAAAATCTTAGGCTTCTAAAATGTAGACATTTAAAAACTATTTAAATTTTGTCTTTGACTTTTTGGTCCAAAATCCATATTTATAGCTGTTTCAAAGTCGTCTAGTAAGTCACCCTGTATCCGTGTCTCCGCGTGTATATTGGTGGCATATGAACGCAACGGAGAAATCGCGAAAGGAAAAAGTGTAATTGCGCCATTTGAGAATCGATAACAAGGGCGAGATAACGAAAGAGAAGAGACCAAACTACTATATACTATAATGTCTACTATCTGCCGTGATAAAGTGTAATTATTTTCCGACCGAGTGGAAATTCGTTTCCTGAATCGGATTCTTGAATCGAATGAAGTCATTTCGTCATGTCGTAAACATAGTGCTTACGCCCTCTTAAGAATCGATTGACACTTTTATCAACGGGCGCGACGGTCGACGCGTTTTAGACAAAGGTCCTTCATGTCAGAAATTCTATCAAAAAATTCTTTGACATTGTAAATAGGGCGGCAAGCAAAACATTAAGCTCGTCTGGATAAAACCTTATACTGGAGAAAATGCAAATGCCTAAAATATGGAATTCTCTTGCATTCAACATAGGTAAGGAAAAATATATATTTCAGGTACTGAAAAGTCAGAAATATGGGCTCTTCATTGCTCAGAAACAACGAACAATGTTGGAACAATCGAACGGCTGAAAATATCGATTAGCCTCGCATCAAGCACAACAAATAAAAAACGTCTAAGCATCGCCAAGCCAAATCTATGGATTTATTTGCTTGGTCCCAGACAACAAAACAAATTTCACCTGCAGGTACCAAGAGGTGCACGCCGAAACCTTGCACATCATTTCCAGTGTACTTATGGTTCATGCGTTGTATTTTTCTATTATGTCGAAATAATTTTTCTATTATAATGATGTAATTTTTTTTAGCAACAATGCAACATTTTCAATAAGATTATTTCGAAGGTTTGACAATGTTGTGTACCAAATTCTTGTACACTTGCATAATACGCACATTGTACTTGGCCATTTAATAAATCATTTCATTTATCTTTATACAATTGATTAATGGAAAAAATATAATAAAACCATTGTTTGAATTAAAATAAGGAATAGTTATTTTCAAGGTAAACCATTATTTTTGATAAGGTAAAACAAACAACAATGTTTTCGCAAAGATTTTTTATTACCTGACGTATTATTAAACTTTTTATCGTTATACAGAGATATCTCAGTAGCAACGAAGCGTTGATAATGATACGGCGTTATGCCATCCATATAGAGGTATAGTAACATCATTAACTTTGCGATGAAACGACACGACTCGAATCGAGCGCGGGTCGATCGAAGAGGAATAAAGGGACGATGCAAGGGAATATATGAGGGTGAAATGGAAGGAGAGCGAAAAGGTTACGAGATAGAGAAACTAGAAACTCCCCACCCATTCTACGGAGAAGAGCTCTTATATGTTTATTTATATATGTGCATATATATAAAAGATACATATGTCTTGTGCGCTATAGTCATATATATATATACACACACACACACACACACATATACATAGCACACAATACGTTGTAAAGGATCAGACGAGGATGATAATAGGTTGACATCTGCACGAAGCGTGCCCCCTTGACAAGTCTTTACCTTCGAACAAAATTAATATTCTTAATTAAAGTACCCACGCTTGTCTACACGGACTCAAATACTGAAAACCGGTAGTATTCATTTTCTACCGATACCGTCGTGTACTCGTTGGTACTAAACGGAAATCGATTAATTTTGCGTTTGGAACTGATGTTAGTCACAAATTAATTATGGACCAACTCAACTTGTTCCAATATCACTGTTTATAAAAGTAGCGTTGCAAACTTTAACTTTCCCATATTAACGGATGTCAAAATTTAAAAGGGTCAAACTACTACAGTACATAACAAATGGTTAGTCTCAAAATTGATATTGACCATGTATAGAGTATATAGATGTTCCATATCTAATTTCATTTGTTTCAATATAACGCGAGATTCTGAAAAGTTTTGCACATCTCTGAGCCCGAAACCTGCAAATTTCAGGAGAACAAACTATAAGGCTACAGCATACGCAGAATATTTAAGTCGATATTAAAATATCGTTTTACGGTTATTGGAAAAAATACGGTTATTGTCGCAAAAAAAATCTTGCTGGTATAAAGAATGTACAATTCATGGCTACAAACTTGTGCCGTATTTTCAAGTATATGGCATCAACTTAAAAAAGAAAAAATGAAAGTTAGAAAATGTGAGTATGACAAGGATGACAACGATGATAAGAACCAGAAAATGATTTTAAAAAGAAAATTCAATGAATACTAAACGCCCTCCCCCTCCACCACCTCTCTCTTTCTCTCTCTCTCTCTCTCTCTCTCTCTCTCTCTCTCTCTCTCTCTCTCTCTCTCTCTCTCTCTCTTTTTCTGTGACCACGGAGGTGCCTTGTGGTGTGACGAACATAATAAACGACATAACAAGAGTAAAATTTATTTGCGGGTTGGAGGTAACCGCCTCGATTCATTTTGCGGAGCCTCCAAGGCACCCCACTAAAAACTGTCAAGCTCAGGTCAACCTCGCCCAAATATACCGCCCGCCGCGTACCCTAATTGCAACCGTGGAAAACAAGTATCAATAACAGCTGTTGACTTCCGAATGGTTTTCATCCGATAGAAAATCGACACGCATTTATAAAGACGAAAAACTATAGCTTTTTTGGAAACTATTGACACACGAAGACAGGCGAAAAACACAAATTGAATTTATTTTTCAACCCCGTACCTTATACTTTTGATACTTTTTTCCGCATCACTTTTTCGTGCTGCGTTGTTATTGACAACAAATTTAATGCATAATTCATTAACGCTTCTGGGCCCTTCTAAATATTGGTATCAGTACATCAATATCCGCGAATTTGTAACTGAGTAGCTATTATTTGTTCAAACTTTCATTTTTGTACTGATAATTAGACTTCAAACCTCGTCAACCTTATGTTAACAATTTTCATGTTATAAAAATCTTAAAGATATGAACAATGAAGGAAAAATACAATCATCTTACACAGATCGGTCAAATCTGATGGAACAAAAAGGATTAACCATACGAACTTTTAGTGTTCTTTCGAAGAATATCCGGATATAAAACAAATCGTTGGAATCGCAAATAAAACTAACAGTCCTAGAGAATAATTATTGAAAAAAGACTTAAGAAGTCAATTGCGAATCGTAACCATCTAAAATATATATAATAGAAGAGTATAAACATCGATTGACATCGCGCGTCACTCGTTCTTGTGAGGTAGAAAAATCACCCTGTATTATGCATAGGGTCACGTGCAATCAAAGTGGAAAGACATAATTGTTTTCGAATTCCTAGCAAAATTCGAAAAACGCATTTTCAAATAGTTTGGTCAAATTCTCAAAACACACTACCTTTATTTTTTGGAAGTCATATGTTGCCGGAAATCCTAATAAATCAGATTATTTTATTCCATCTGGCCGTTACTATACATACGTGAATATATATTATATTTCCCTGGCTGTGTCTGTGAGTGCGTGGATGCGCCGAGTGTATATGAGAACCGAGTGATAAAAGGTACAGAATGAGATGGATTGAGAGACTGAAAGATTCGAGCTGATATTATCGGTAATGGCGCAATTAAGATAATAGCGGGTAATTCTGCACAAAATTCAAGGGAGAAAACGAGAGAGCGTATAAGCGAGAATGAGCACTGCGAACTGAGACTGCTAATGAAGGAAACAGTTAGTTTCAAACGGCCTGCAATAATTATACCGTCGCGGCAGGGTCTGAAGGGAGAGGGTTAGCCGGAAGGTAGTGGGGGAACGAAGTCGCATATAACCAGCTCTATATTACAGATCCCTCTTTCCAACACAATGTGCGAAATTGTTCATACTTCCCTTGACATTTTGCTCGATACGTGCAACGCTCTGTACTTCCTGTACTCATCCTCATCTTCGTTGCTCACTTTCATTCGAACCGCGAGTCTTTAAGGGGCTACATACGATTTTGCGAATCAAGCGTCTGTTGATGTAATACGTAATATCCATATATTATATATTTTTATATGTATATTCGTGTATTGACGTTGTTATGCATCGTGGCGAAAACGATTTTTAAGTCTCTCGGAGTTAAAATGATTGGTACATCGGAGGAAGAAAAATATAAAATAGTATCCTATTGCATATGCCGAATAAATCGCGAGTAGTTGACCAATCCGTGTCCTAATTACAAATTCCTACTACCGACATTTACCGAGTTAGCTAAGACACGATCCCAGTGGATGTAGGGTCATTGGTAGTGGCCAACGACCAACATTGGGCTCGTATCGGCCAAAATATTATTGGCGAGTCTATACTTCGCCAAACTTCGACCTCGTATCGATAAGCCAATGATTAGAGAGCCTATATTTGGCCGAACATTGGCCTCGTATCGGCAAACCAATGACTGGCGAGTCTATACTTCGTCAAACATCGGCCTCATATCGATGAACCAATAATGAACGAGTCTATACTTGCCCGAACATTGGCCTCGTATTGGCAAACCAATGATTGGCCAGTCTATACTTCGCCAAACATCGGCCTCGTATCGACAAGCCAATGACTAGCGAGTCTATGTTTGGGCAAACATTGGCCGCGTATCGGCAAACCAATGTTGACTAGTCAATACTCAGCCGAGCATTGACGTACAATTAGGGATGTTCCGATACCCACAAGGTATCGATACCTACTCACATAACTAGTACTTGGAAAAAATTTCGATTCTACTCATATGACTACCTTCAAAGTATCGATACCTACTCATATCGATACATCTTTACAATTTTTATGGGACTATATGGGATAATGGAAACAATATATTTGGGAACCACACATGTATTAATAAACAGTAAGTAGAAGTATTATGTGAATCATCTTTATTAATCGATGAAAATATTTAAGAGAATAAAAATAATTAAGAGGGAGAGAGAGCGAGAGAGAGAGAGAAAGAGAGAGAGAGAGAGAGAGAGAGAGAGAGAGCTGATTGTGAGAATGGAAACGACACCGCTTGCCGCGCTGCCAGCCCGGCGTAAACAATGAGCGGTTTAAAAAATTGTTCGTTCTTGTAATTTGTTCGCTAGGATGGTGTTCAGAAATTGTGAAGTTCGCTTAGTCGCATTCGATTCGGTACCTTGTTTCTTTTGATGTCGAATAAGTACCGCTAAAATGAATCGATGCTAAAAGTATTTGATATCGAAAATAAACAACAGAGTACTTTTTCGTATTCACTTGTATCGTAATATTTCGACTCCGAATATCACAACGATAATATTATACATTGGATAAGCCTCGACCAAATGCGTTTGGTAATGGATGCCAATCGAGTAGCGCTATTGGTTAAAATTACCCAATGACACTAGAGCCGCCAGAGCCTGACCAACTACGGCGCCACAACGGCCGGTAGCGTAGGCTCGAAACCTCGGCCATCATACAAATACTTCTCAATTCGATACAAGTACTTTTGGTTTCGATACCAAGCAAGTATCGGAAGAATGTATCGATATCATAAGTACTTGGTATCGAAAGGAAAGTATCGATACTTTACTTATATTTACTAGTATCGGAACATTCCTACGTACAATTGGGTAATCGATTATCGCCCCGCCAACATTGATCCAAGTATTGGCCGTTACGGTTTGATTGGCAAAACCTACATGGGCGGTTAAGTGGGGTTATCATGAGAACCGGCATAATTCTACCGACTGTATTCTGCCTCCCTGACCGACTCGGAAACGTCTCTCTGTCTTTGTGTAAGGTAACTAAATATTTTTTTTTTCTTAAATTCTAACAATAATACTATCCGCGCGTGTACGGGAGTCTCGTGGCAGTGTACCATAACTTCCTAAGAATCCGATTTGTTGCAAGGCTTATTATTCAAGAACAAGTGCGCTAACCTTCTTTATGGTCTCACGATCAGAGTATGAAGGCTAGCGTGGGTACCCGTTGCGATGCCAACAATTGCTTTCCTGCACCATTTGCTCTTTCAACGACGGCAGTATTAGCAGCGAGTGATCAAGTTATCAGACTTCCACGTTTTCACCAGCACATTTTTCTAGGGATTTAACTTTAACTCACTAGCGACGAGTATCGCGGCAGTGATGCATCGTTGAAAATGACGGAAACTCACAGATCGCAATTTCATCAACGGTTTAGCCGAGAACAATAAATTATTGAAACTATCTAAAAAATTATCGCGAACAAATTATATAGTTTTGTATGCATTTTCTGCAACGAACAAAAAAAGCGTTTCAATTCTTAACATGGATATTGTTGATTCGAGTTCACAAGAAAAATTTCGCTCGTTTGATTCAGATAAAATTTCTATTGAGTGAATATGTTATTATATTTTTCTCACCATATCCGATATTGATTTCCAAGTACAATATTCGTAAAAATATTAATGTTTATTTTATTGAAAAATATTAAGCAAATGTCTGAATTGGTTAAAAAAATATGCGAAAATGAAATTTGTTTCTTGCGCATTTGGTTGAAAAAATTCGACCAAATCATGTCCGACCGCCATCAAAGTTATAGGTATCAGGAAACCCGTAGTTCTCGGATTTACCGCTAGAAGCCGCACGCGCGCTCGTTTCTCGTAAACGTAACGCGAACCGAAAACCTACTTAAGCGCGGTAGAAACTCTAAAGAGTATCGCTTCTTGGCCTGTGGCAAGATCATAGTGTAGTATCTGTTTTTATCAGTTGAAGATCTGATATTCTCTCCATGAATATTCCATTGGATATCTGATATTCTCTCCACTATTATCGTGGATGATCATTCCAATTCTCACTTTTTATTGAAAATTTAAAACAAATTGAAAAACTTACATCCCATTGCATATTCGTTTTGATGCAGTAAAGAAGTAATCAATTCAATTGATTATATTTGTCTACGAAATAAAAAATGTTGTAGCAACCGCTTAATTATTTCATCCATACATCTACGGATTGTATGTAGAATGATTTTAATAGAATATAATTTTATTTGAAAGATAATGTAGATATTCAGAGAACAGAAGAGCTTTTCCAAATAAAATAATATGTTATTTAAATCAATTACATTTTCCAATATTGTATAGTATTGTAACAATCTCATATATCAGTGGCACTCCGTAGGAGCACTTTTATTTGGATCAACCAATATATTTTTTTATTCAATTGTTTTTTTCTCAGTGTATAATAGGTCGCAATCGGAACAAATAAAACCTGCAAATGGAAAACATTATCAGCATAATACTTTTTGAAAAATGAATTTATATTTAAGTCCAAAAAAGTAGAATGGTCCTTTAATCCTTGGGCGATTAAAATATACTGAACGGTTCACGATTTTAATATTTTATTTAAACCAAATATTCACCCAATTTAGTATTTGAGACACATGAAACTCTTATAATCTATGGAAACACAGGAATAAACAGTACGGTAGAAATGGGCTTGTGTAGGTTACTAGTAGATAAAATACGGCTCAATTTTTTAAAAGTATTTGCACGATATAAGTGGATGGCGATTACTTATTTAGAGGCCACTAGGAAGCTATACGTAATTTAAAATAACTTTCTCATACTTGCGACCAAGCCATCAATCATAGGAAGGTACGAGAAAATAAATACTGCTAGAACCTTGTAAGCGAAACCAAGACGCAGCCTACATCTACAGTACTTACTCTTGGTACGGTAGCAAGAACGAGACCGCAGCTAAATCTGCAAAACAAAGACCTATTCGAGCTTGTTCTTACTCGGTTTTGCTTATTATCAGTTTCAAGAATCGAAAGCAATAAAACTCAAAAGAAAACGTTGAAAAAATCAACAAAATATAGTGGCAATTGATATAAAAGCAAAATGAAAGATTTAAAAAAAATATTGGAAAATTTTTTAGACCTTTTTGATGTGACATTCCGGACCAGAATTCCTATTTGACTAACGTGATCCTAATGCAATGCTTGCAGTGTAGAGGGTGAAATTTCTGAGGTTTAGTTAGCCACAATACGTAATGGAAAAACTATCGGAAACAATTTTGCGACGTGATGAGAGAGAAGGAAAGCAACCGAGAAAGAGTCAGAGCGAAGGGTAGAAAGAGAGGGAGGGAGGGCGGGCGTATAAAGATAAAGAGACCCTTCGAGGAACAATCAAAATGCTGAACGGCCCTGTCGAACTTTGAATAAGAGAGAGTGAAAGAGGGAGAGAGAGAGAGAGAGAGAGAGAGAGAGAGAGAGAGAGAGCCAATAGCATCACGAGCATAAATGTAATCCATGTATACTCATTCACCGCTTTACTATCTGTATTGATGTATATACACGTAGTAAGAGAGAGTTAGAAAGCCACAACGAGAGAGCGAACGACCATACGCAGACGATGGTTACCATGGATTCTCGCATGACGGTTATTCGGGAGCTTCAAAGCCCTATTGGCACGACCAGTAGACTTCAACGGATCCAGCCAGCGACAGGCGTTCCCACCGACGCGAATGTGTTAATATTGGTAGAGCTAATTTGATAGTTTAATCAATTTCCGTAAGTTACTACGGCAGTTTAATAATGATGTCATCATTTTCAACGAGAACCGCAATGGGGTTAATCTCGTTCGACGAGCTAATATTCACCGAAGTTAACGGGGTTTCAAATGCAGCCAGTGAACGTGTCACCATTTACGGCTTTGTCTACATCATCTACACATACGTCCCATTTCACAGTCATACAGCCTACTTACATGTGGAAGTGCGTATATGTGCGTAGCCTCTTGATGTATGCAGTACTTTGTGTATTTATACATCCCTACAAAACTTTAACAAGTTGAAAAAAACGCCAAGTAATAAAAAATGCCCTCGAAAAAATTATCGGTTGTTTCACTATCTACAAAATTCTAATTAAACTCGAAATATTTGTGACTTTTTTTCGAACAAGCGTTTTATTTAGATTTTTACTTTTTCAATTCAAACGACAAAAAATGTGAAATAACTTTTTATGAAAAAGCCAAGTAAATTTCCTAGAAACGTACGCAAACTTGTCGAAGCCTAGAAATACTATTTTTCTCAATATTTTATTTTACAAAACCATATACTATTATAATTAAAAGTACGAATCACGATTATATAAAAGTACAAGCTATGCATCACACAAGTGCTGTATGTATGTATTTACGAAAAACGTAAGCAAAATTATCGAAGCCTAGAAATACTATTTTTCTCAATATTTTATTTTACAAAACCATATACTATTATAATTAAAAGTACGAATCACGATTATATAAAAGTACAAGCTATGCATCACACAAGTGCTGTATGTATGTATTTACGAAAAAGGTAAGCAAAATTATCGAAGCCTAGAAATACTATTTTTCTCAATATTTTATTTTAAGAAACCTTATTACTATTATAATTAAAAGTTTGAATCACGATCATATAGCGTATGGTTCCGGTATAGTATCCGTATAGCCACCGTGCTAGTACGGTACTGATACGAGTTACTATCCTAGGGCGTACCTGTACCGTACTACTAGGTGCGCAACTATGTTTCCCGGTTTATCCCGCATATCACACGTTCGTGTCTCGTGTCCCATTCTGGCCGTTTTTCGAGCAATGCGTGGTTCAAATTGATTAGTTGTTGTCGGTAGCGATGCCCATTGACAGTTTCGCCCGGTTTCAGCAGCTCATAGTACACAATTCCTTTCTGGTCCCACCAAACGCAGAGCATTGTCTTTTTTCCGAAACGATTTGGCCGTGCCATCGATATTAACACTTCGCCAAGTGAAAGCCACTATTTTCTGCGTTTGGGATTCTCGAAATATATCAATTTTTCATCGCCAGTAACAATTCGATGCAGGTTACTCTTTCTGTTCTGCCGCAAAAGCAAAATTTAGACATATAATCTTTATCAATAAGACAATCTTCAATTTACATAAATCCGTTAACATATCAACTGTCTTTGTAAAACAACTTTAGATTTCTTCAATAATAATGCTGAAACTGAGTATGAACGTGTGATAATAATGTCTCTCATTACTATATAGTACAGTCGTGCTGTCGTCGAAAAACACCGGAATCGGAGAAAATTAGAAGAAGGCTGGTTTTTTGACAGGTGATTTTGTGGGTGCCAGGGGTGCTAATGCCAAGTTTGCCTAAAAATCGGAGTGTAGGGTTTTTTTCTAGGGGATGAAGGGGGATAGGGGTGGATTGATGCCAAACTACATCCCCCACGAGGTCGGCGCTAAAAGACAAAATGTTCAGAAAAATCCGGGCTTTATTTTTGTCCACAGCGTCGAAGTCGGGGAAGTGCATTTTGAGGGTAAAAAAGTGGGGTGAAATTTTGAAAAATCAGTTTTAATTCAATAACTCTTTAGGAAAAATTCAGAAAATTTTTATTCCAATAGGAAAGTTGTAGCCCTTGAAAAGACGCGTCGATTGAGTATTTGATCATCCCTCTCCGATAATATCTTCAGCCCCATAAAAATGATGGATATATAAAAAAAAAAATTGTTGATTGAATAACTCAAAAAAAATCAATTTTTCGAGTATGGTTTAAATGTACGAAATGTAGAAAATAACTTTCTCTACATTTTTGTTTCTATGGACCACCCTTGAATTTCGCTTTTTCCAACCCCTCTCGGGGGTTGAAAATTCAAAATGAAATTCTGGGGAAACTATTGACGGTACGAATTCGCCGCCATGGCAAGATTTGTAGCTTGAACTCTCAGCTACATTCTTGTCCATAGCGTTAAAGACGTATCTCTTCATTTTCGATTTTAAAAAGTGGGGAGAACGTACCAAAAATCAGTTTTTTGAGAATAACTCCTCGGGAATTTTTTTTTCGAACTCTATTTAAATGAATCAGTTGTAGCTCTCAAAAATACGCGTCGATTGGGTATAAAGTAATTCCTCAACTCCAAAAGTAACCCCCCCATAAAAAATGACGAAATACTGTGAAAATTTTGTTTGCGTGATTATTCAAAAATGGTCGATTTTACGGGTGCAGTTTGAATGTACGCAATGTAGGGATTAATGTTCCCTACATTTTCGTTCATATAAACAACCCTCGAATTTTATCATGTTTTCATCCCGTAACGAGAATAAAAATATTTTTATTTTTTGCCGGATAAGTTTTGAGTGTACAAAATTTGTCATTGGGGATAATTTAATTTATTATTATCGGAATTATCGAAATTATCGATATAACTGTATTATATCGATAATTATATCGATGTAACTATATTATATCGATATAACTGTGTTATATCGATATTCCGTTATATCGAAATTATCGATATAACGGAATTATCGAAATAACTGTACCAAAGATTGTTTACCCTGATTGTTCACCCCCCAAGGATCAACCTCGCGGGTTTGAGTCTATGAATAAAATTGGAGCTGAATGTTCAATGAACAAATTATCCCCAATGACAAATTTCGTACACTCAAAACTTATCCGGCAAAAAATAAAAATATTTTTATTTTCGTTACGGGATGAAAACATGGTAAAATTCGTACATTCAAACTGCACCCGTAAAATCGACCATTTTTGAATAATCACGAAAACAAAATTTTCAGAGTATTTCGTCATTTTTTATGGGGGGGTTACTTTTGGAGTTGAGGGATAGATTTATACCCAATCGACGCGTATTTTTGAGAGCTACAACTGTTTCATTTAAATAGAGCTCGAAAAAAAAATTCCCGAAAAGTTATTCTCAAAAAACTGATTTTTGGTACGTTCTCCCCACTTTTTAAAATCGAAAATGAAGAGATACGTCTTTAACGCTATGGACAAGAATGTAGCTGACAGTTCAAACTACAAATCTTTCCACGGCGGCGAATTCGTACGGTCAATAGTTTCCCCAGAATTTCATTTTGAATTTTCAACCCCCGAGAGGGGTTGGAAAAAGCGAAATTCAAGGGTGGTCCATAGAAACAAAAATGTAGAGAAAGTTATTCTCTACATTTCGTACATTTAAACCATACTCGAAAAATTAATTGTTTTTGAGTTATTCAATGAACAATTTTTTTTTTATTTATCCATCATTTTTATGGGGCTGAAGATATTATCGGAGAGAGATGATCGAATACTCAATCGACGCGTCTTTTCAAGGGCTACAACTTTCCTATTTGAATAAAAATTTTCTGAATTTTTCCTAAAGAGTTATTGAATTAAAACTGATTTTTCAAAATTTCACCCCACTTTTTCACCCTCAAAATGAACTTCCCCGACTTCGACGCTTTGGACAAATATAAAGCCCAGATTTTTCTGAACATTTTGTCTCGTGGCGCCGACCTCGTAAGGGTTGTAGTTTGGCATCAATCCACCCCTATCCCCCTTCATCCCCTAGAAAAAACCCTACACCCCGATTTTTAGGCAAACTTGGCATTAGCACCCCTGGCACCCACAAAATCACCTGTCAAAAAACCAGCCTTCTTCTAATTTTCTCCGATTCCAATATACAGCACGACTGTACTAATAGTGCCAAATTAAATACGGTTAATGAAACTGAATTGATCACATTTATTAAGGGGTTAGGCCACTCTAGAATTTTCGAACAATCGATTTTTTTTAATGGTCCCCTAGGACCTCAAAAATGATGTCCCAAAAGATTAAGGCCGGGAAAAATCTCTAACTACTCGGTTTTCGAATTTTAGTACAAAGCCGCCTGGTCCGCCGCTCACTACTCAAAACTTCAAACGCGTTATCTCAAAACTGCATTTTTAAGTTGGCCGGAAACATAACCCAGACAATTTTCAACCGATTCACTTGAAATGTTGAATATATCTTGAAAAATACATTGTCTATGGAAGTACGTAGGATTTTTTTATATTGCGTAGTTCATTTGTTATTAAGAATTATCTGACGATTTTTTAGAAGTGCGCCATTTGGCCAAAAATCAATATATCGAAAAAAATCTTACGTGCTCCTATAGCAATTATTATATATAGTCGAAAAAAATCATTGGCTCATTATAATTCAAAAGTTACAGGAGCTTTGTCCGGCCGTGGACCCTGGAAAAACGGCGGCGTCATTGTAAAAACGCTGCACAGCAACCATTTTGAATTTAATCGCTTCTAAAAAATTATTGTATACAGTCACTGATATTTATGATAAACACCCTTTTTTGTAATCTCGATTTATTTTGTAGTTTTATTTTTTATTATTATTTATTATTTATTATTTTGAAAAAAATCCCAGAAAAGCCTATTTTTTCGGCCTCTAAAAAAATAACGAGTATAAAACGAATAATCCGCGCGGTAGGAATTGCGGAAGGTGAAAAATATACTCACGCATGGTTGATTTGTTATCGGCTTTTTTTGGAAACGGAATTTGTGAAAATTGTTGAGGAGTCTTGACCTGCCTGTGTCCGTTTTAATTGTACACTTACCGGACATAGCCGAGCGGCCAGCGACGTTACAAAGACCTTCAGCCCGAAGCAACGCGTACCAATATTGCTTCGACCGTTTTTCCCCTCTTTTCTCCATATACTCGACGGTCCCCGACAAGTATAAATAAAGAAATATTTTCTTCCGTGTACACACCGGGATCCGCAGCGAAAATCTGCGAGTTTACCGAACTGCCAAATACCATTCAATTACGAAATAATTTTGTAAGCGTAAATAGGGCTGTTCGTTTCTATGCACTCATATCAACTTTCACTGCTTTTACATTTTCACTGTGTTCTTACTTTCACGCTCTAACCCTACTTGGAGGTTACAGCCGGCAGAAGCCATACATTTGAAGAGTCCAGTTGTTGACGTTTCTAGCATGACATCGTTTGTTTGGAGCAGCGTTGCCTGGGTAACGCAAGGAATCTCAGAGCGAGTCGACAAACGGTGCACTTTAGGCTGAAACGCTGCGTTTCAGCCTGAAGTGAGTCTGTAACGTTTCTGAGGTACTGAAGAATTTTTGTGGTGAAAAATTCGCTCGGAAATTCGGTCAAATATTACGAGATCTCAAAATTGAGTAGACGGATCGAAAAATGTCCCAAACGAAATCGATAGGACAAAATAACATTTCGTCCGTAAAATGTCATTAAATTTTCGATCCGTCGCTGCGTTCTCGCGTAATGGCGAATCTAAGGTAATTAGTCGTCTGCTGAAGGCCATCTTACTGTATAAAAAGTCGCGGCGTGTTCGTCGTCCGTGACAGTGGTGCTCATCTTTCTGATGGCTCTGGTGCACACATTTTTATTTTATTACTTGGCGTCAAGACGCTGCCGCGTCTCTTGATTATTCTAGACATACTAGTACATTCTGGTAAAACATACATTTATAATTCTAGGTATACTATTATGAGTCAATATATTGGGGTGTTGAATAAGTTCTCGCTGTTTTTTCGTAAAAACTAATACTTTATTTTCAAAAATCATTCCCAATGCTTTCAAGCGTGTCGAAACTGTTGTGTGAACAACTCCTAATGATTCTGCAAGTTCAGCTAGCATTTGACATGAGTCTTCGCGAAATGATGCCTCCAATTCAACATAGAAGGATCAGTGTTTTCGAAGCGTTTAAACTGAGCATGTTGTTTCCAACAGAGCCGTAAGTGTCAACAAGAATTCTATGTGCTTCAGCTGCAGATTTTGATGAATAAAGTAGTGCGGTAAAATTGCCCGCGAATACTCTTTTTTGGCACGAAATTTAACATGTTTAGCACTCAGAAGAAAAAAATTGTTTACACTGCGGCGAAATGACAGACACTGCATTTCAAGCTTGCTCATAGTACTTCTTTATAGATGCTTAAACTATCTTAAAATACACGCACGGACTTCTGATAAAGCCGTCTGTTGGAGTACAGCGAGACCGTATACAACGTCCTAATATATTGAAATGTTAATCATTAAGGGATAAGGCCACTGTAGCGGGGGAAAAATAAGTACATTTTAGGATTTTTTTAGCGCAACAATGGAATAAATCACAATCCTGAAAAAGGTCCTTTATTGTACATATAATATACTGTATAAACTATTTTTTTCAAAGTAATATAAAACGAAATGGCGGCTGCACAGCTTTTCTTCGACGAAGCCTTTTTTTCATAGGCGCGCGGCCGGATCAACGGCACCTGCAATTTTCAATTTACAGTGAATTCAATTTTTCTTCGATTATACATGTGAATAGCTACAGAAGTACGTAGGATTTTTTTATGTATCAATTTTTGCAAAAACAGCGCGTTTTTTAAATAAAAGCGCAAAATAAAAAAATACATCGTCCGAAAATTGTTTATAAAAACAACTGCGTAATATATCGAGAAAATCCTACGTACTTCTATGCAGAATGTAATTGTGAATATACAGTAAAAATTTCAAGTCAATCGCTCAAGATTTGTTCGAGTTATGAGTCCGGCGGACTTGAAAAATGTAGTTTCGAGAAAAACGCGTTTAAAGTTTTCGGTACGGATTGCTTCGAACTGAGAAGGGCTGTGCCAAAATTCAAAATAAAAGTATTTAGATATTTTTCCCACTTTAATCCTTTGAGTACTTCTTTTTTAAGATGTAAAGGTATCTTTTAAGAAAAGAAAAAAATGGATTCTTTGAAATTTCTACAGTGGCCTTACTCCATAAGTATGTACATCAGAGCAGACATGCTTTGACAATATACGTCATTTGACAAAATACATTTCATATTTTAAGTCGTCACATATGTTAAGCATTTGAAGACAAAAGCTTATTGGCCATGTTGTTTAGTGAGTTGTAATACTATGGACATATTTTAATATAAAAGAGAATATACCAACAGTGGTAGCTCCACGGTTGATGCCCCGTGAAAAATTTGCCGGCGCTTAACATGCGGCCGACGCTTGGTACGATATTCAGCACCAACCACCAATACCCAGTGTTGGTCCTTTATACGGGCCAATGGTTTGGCCATGATTCTGCCAGTGCTCATTTGAAGCATGGCAACCCAACGAACACCCAGCCTTGGGCCAAATATCGATTACCAACTGTCAGCCAACTATCGGGTCCCAGTGTTGGCCCCGAACATGGGCCAATCGGTTGATCGTGGGTTTGGCAGTCTCGAATTGAAGCTCGGCACACCATCGAAGAGGTAACGCTGAGCCAGCACTAATTAATGACCGTCGGCCAATTGTCGGGGCGTGCGCAGGCCCTGAGTCTGAACCAATCGTTTGACCGTGGTTTTGCCAACGCTTATTTTTAGCATGGCAAACTGACGAATTGCCAATCCTGGCCCAACACTGGCTTTGAACGGTATATTCCATACATATATACAAGAATGCTTTTTACGTGTATACGTATATACGTAATATATATGTGTGTGTGTGTGTGTGTGTGTGTGTGTGTGTGTGTGTGTGTGCGCGCGCGCGCGCGCGTGTGTGTGTGCGTGCGTGCGTGTGTGTGTGTGTGTGTGTGTGTGTGTGTGTGTGTGTGTGTGTGTGTGTGTGTGTTTGTGTGTGTGTGTGTATGGACTATACAAGAATTTTTTTACGTATAAACGTATATACGTATATACGTAAAAAAGCATTGGCAAAACCACGGTCAAATGATTGGCTCAGACTCAGGGCCTGCGCTCGCCCCGACGATTGGCCGATGGTCATTAATTAGTACTGGCCCAGCGTTGGCTCTTCGATGGTGTGCCGAGCTTCAATTGTAGACTGGCAAATCCATGATCAACCGATTGGCCCATGTTCGGGGCCAACACTGGGACCCGATAGTTGGCTGACAGTTGGTAATCGATATTTGGCCCAAGGTTGGGTGTTCGTTGGGTTATTATATATTTTTTTATTATCGCTGCACGCAATTTTATACGTCCTGTGATAATAAAAACTCATTACTCTTTTCTGAAAGTCAGTTTATTAAAAATAAAATTGATTTATACTAGTTTTGTGGTGTATTAAAAAAAATGCCGAGGTATTATGACAGTATTAAGAAACGCCGAGTGTTAAAACGACGACAAAAATTAGAAGACTCTTTACAGCAGGTTAGGATCAGAGGCTAACCTGCTGTAAAGCAAAATGACAAGTAATAAATAGTGAAACAAATTTGGAAACATTCCACGAATTGATTGTGCATAACGAGTTTAGTGAATCTAATAACTCTCCCGATGAGCAATCATCGAGCACAGAAACTTCTGAATCTAATCCATGTGCGGGAATAAGGACCGATGCATTGTCTCTGAAAGAAAAATTGAGGTTATTTTGACAACCCTACACTGGGCCAACGCTAGCCCGAATAGTGCGCCAACAATATGAAGCCGACCTTAGCCCTACTATGGGCCGGTGATCACGCTAACCGTCAGCCAATGATCGTGATCTCTTTAGCCCAATGTTGGGCCAATACCCGGCCAACTGTTAAGATTTCCGGCAAGCCTACCATTGGCCAACCGTACAACCCAGCGTTGGGCCGAAGAGATCACTCCTACCGTGGCGCAACACTAAACCGGTAGTGCTGCCGTTCATCGGCCAATGGTAGAATATGATTGGCGTGACGCTGGCTCGAGGTTGGGTCGGTTGCGCCGTTTTTCGCGGGGCGTGGGCGCAACGATTTCCCATGTCTAATAGCATTGGCCTGCATTAATAGTTAGACGAGTGACTTGAAAGGAAATCACACAAGGTAACGCCCTCCATTTTAATGAAACTTTGCATATTTGTAAAGTGAATTTACACATTCAACACGCCCTGTTATATTTACAGAACCCCACTTTTAGGGGGTAAAACATACCATTCAAGATTTTTTTTTTCGCGAAAACTTTTGAACGGCGCAAGATAGAAAAAAATGCAAGAATATTGTTTTTTCCGACCACTACATATTTATGATAATTAAAATAGGAATAAAAACAGATTGAACTTTGTTCATCTAAAAAAAGTCGACTTTTCAACGCATATCCCTGAAGGTTTAATGTAGATTCGGATTTATTTTTGTTCGTATATAGAGCCGAGATGTGTCTATCGATTTGTCGATATCTCGCAATTAAGGGGTTTAAACCACCCTTCAAGCTGATTGCTAATATCAGCCCGTACAATTTTCAAATTTCACGTAACTCGGCTAATTTCGAATTCCTTTAACCCTTTGAAGCATACGTTTTTTCTTTACGTGCACGTTTTTTTTTGCACCTTCGTTATTGACGACACCCGCTACCATTGAACCATATTTAATTAAAAAACAGTCTTGAATCGTCAAAATCTGAATTAAATTAGGTGTAACACCAGTGTTACACTATGCCGCAAAGGGTTAACTATTTGGATTGCTATTCCCTGGCCACTATCCGTCTAAAAGCGATCAAAGGTAGGTATTCCGTATTTGCGGAAAAGCGTATCTTGTTTTGAACGGACCAGCTGGCAAATTTGGACTTCGAGTTGAGCAAACTGTCTTCGGAGCAGAATCTATGTATGCTTCGGCCTCGAAATCTGGAAAATTGAAGACTGTTCATTACAAGCGATGGTTTCAAGATGTTTATTTCTAATACTCGTTCGGAGTCTAAACTAATTCTGGAATCTTGGAGCGGTCCATGTCCATCCGCATTTAAGAAAAAAAATTCAGGACAATTATGTTATTCGCTGCCCCCACTTGCGATTTTGAAAAAATCGATTTTTTTATTGCATTTTTTTGAAGTATAAGTATCTGAGAATATGTCCTGAAAATTTGAAGTCGATCCGAACAAAATTGATTGAGATATGAGCGTTGAAAGAGAAGAATCCGTTGTGTAAACGACCGAAAACTGAAACTTTAAACGCGTTTTTCTCAAAATGGCATTTCTGAAGTCGGTGACCAAGATTACTCGAACACTAATGAACCGATCTTCTTGAAATTTTGCAGGCTTATTTAATACATAAAAATGTAGTCTTTAATCGTTCTATTTTTTTCGTTAAAATCGAACCATTAACTTTGACTGTCCGCTATTTTGTGAAAAATGAATATTTTTTAAAATCCTTCGATTAAAGACTAGTTTATACTTATATTTGACTAAATCCATCCGCATTTTTTTTCAGATGATCCACTTCGCCGCAATGTTGGTCACCGCAAACCGTGTATATAAAAACATTATTTCATTGACGGCGCTTTACCACTAAACAATGTAATATTTTTGAATAAAAAAATTACTGAAAGTTCTTCAAAATGTGTTCTTTAAGATGGTATATTGATCGATTAAAAAAGTTTTCTAGTTTTCTTTTAAAAAATTCATGAAAAAGGCCTTTTTTGCGCTACAAGTGGGGGTAACGCCTTAAAATAGGGTTCTGCAGATATATGAAAAATACATGCCGAATACTTTCACCCATTTGACACAAAAGCAAATTCTTATCAAAATCGGCGGGGAACACCTCGCGTGGGTGCCTTATTAGCCATCGACTGACTTGCGCTCCGACTACCAAACGAAAGGCAGTTTGACCGAGTTTCTGATGGTAACAGAGATGAATTTTTCCACTACCCCTTCGTGACAGCGTTATTCCATTTTCGTTTTTAGTCTTCCGTGGTTGAATAAGGATTTGACTAGTAGAAACGACAAGTAGACTACTAATGCAGTCATGCTAGGTTCACTTTATGGAAACTCCATACGACGACTGTACGAAAGACTTTGTCACATACGGTTCGAAGCCTCCTAAATAAAATATCGATCATCATAAAACTTTACTAGTTTGTTGATTTAGACAATTTTTTTAACAACAAATTTATTTATCAATTTCATATTTTGGGAGTGCATTCTGCCTCATGCGCAACCTAATATAATAAACGGGATCCGGTCAACGCTGTGCCTCCCCGCTCGGATTCGAAACGGGCCTAAACTTCGAACCCTTTTTTCTCATAACTGCATTTTCAAAATTGGTGTGCAAGATTACTCATAAATTATTAAGCCGATTGAGTTGAAACTTGGTAGAAATATTGATAATATTGCTACCTTCTACTCGACGAGACTTGTTATTTAAAAATTATTGAAAAAAAAAAATTTCGCCATATTGTACAGAAATTTTGCGTGAAACGTTGATTGTTTTTGTAATACGTGCCATTCTCTCAAATTTGAATTTTCTTCATTTAAATTACTATCAAATATAAACTATACATGTTCTAACTGAAAACAATTTGATTTTTTTTTTGCAAATCAAAGTCCACGGGCAGCTAGAGTGCACGCAGATTGGCAACTCCCGCGGCAACCTTGCTGTAACACTTTGCCACGGCTCCGCCACTTTAATGACAGATGAATTTTAAAAAATTCTTTTGTACACTAAGATATACTATTAAAGTATACCTACAGTTTGATAAATGGAGAATAATTATTTCCTACTTTAAAAAATCCCTCGACATTGCTTAATTTTTTCCCGTCTCAATGTATATCCCTCCTTAATCCCAGCACACACCCACATATTTGTACAAAGTGAAAATTTATAGACCGGAGCGAGAAAAGAATTAACGTGAGTGGACCGAAAAATCTCGGTAAAACGGGAGAAACGAAGCTGGGAGGATCGAAATGAGTTATTATGAACGCGGTGCTGTGTGTGTGTCGGTACCAGAACGGAAGTGGCACGGCGGTTGGTGCTGTGGTGGTTATAGAGGGCGCCCCGTGGTTCCTGGTTTAGCGGGAAAAGAGGGTTGGCAGGAGAGGATGAGCACTGACGGAAACCGAGAATGCGGAAAGCTGTGTGCCGAAGCTCGAGCCTCGCGTTCGCCACCGTGAATTAGAGATTCGAGCGACCGTGTTCGCAGTTTTCGTTCGGAACGTTGCTACCCCCTCACCCCCTACTCACGCTGTATGCAGATCCCCGGACGAGGCAGGCATATTAGGTTGAGGTACGCAGTTAGGCAATAACCGCTGTCAATAGAACCCTGTGCCTCGGCTCTCTTCCCCCCCCCCCCCCTCTCTCTCTCTCTCTCTCTCTCTCTCTCTCTCTCTCTCTGTGTGTGTGTGTGTCTCCCTCCCTCTCCTGCCCTTCCTCCTGCACACGAACACTCGCTCGAGCTCCGTCTCACTTTGGCCTCCACTCTTGGAGTGGCAACCACTCGAAAATGCTACTCGCCAAATTAGGTAGGTTATATGGGCTTCGTTTCATTTGCGAGCAAACTTTAATAAACGCTAAAATTGCGTAAAAGAGCAAGGATTTCAGACGGACCTAGGGCCGAGGGGAAACGGCGGGAAAGGGTGAGGAGAGAAGAGTCGGAGGCGAAGTGAACGTGCAAGGGGCGCGATCCCAACGATCCGCATCATATACATCGTACCTTCCGATTATATTGCCACTACAAGTCACGAAATCCATTGAACTTTTCTTTTTATTCGGGAAACGTACCATTGCTATTGTTTCTGTTTTTTTTTATTCTGCCCGTGATTCGAAATGACGAGTATAAATTTCCGCTTCGCTCTTTAGCGCAGTTCAAACTTTTTGTAGATCTTATAAATTCCCTAAAGTGTGTACGCATCCTACTCAGTAATCTCGACCATTTTGGTCCACAGCTCTTGGGGTCGCGAAATTACTTAAAACTTTGACAATTGTCACGAAATAAGGTTCGATCGTAAAAAACTTTTGTATAAACGTAATCGTTGTTGCGTTTGACGGTTTTGAACCCTTTGAGTCCGGGACCGAGATTCGGGTGAGTCAGAATGTGCCCTCTCCAAATGTTATTGAAAAGTGCTCAATCAAAAAATTCAACAGGTTTTAAGTTCATAATGTCACGGGGAATGTGATATTCTGATGGTGGAAAATATGGCACATATTCCGTATTGTATAAATCAATATATTGGCATGCATAGTACATGCGGCTGACCTCTAGTTAACGGTATCTATTGCGAGAATATTTTTTTCAATCATTTGAAAAAATTCCTATATAATTCCTGTAAGATCGAGGCTGTTGAAGAAGACGCTCTTGCCATGTTCAGTTTTCGGCACATTCAACTTTTGGTGGTAGTACGAGTCACGGAGCGAGGGATTTCGTCACTTACACTCCTATGGAGGATAGATTAGTGACCATAGCACGATAAATCACGTATACTATTAATTCACGTTTTTTGGAGGCAGTCTGAAATAAACGTGCCTAATATGACACCCCAGGAACTGAGGGGTGAACAAAAAACGGACAACTTTTTTTAAACGGTGCGTCACCTTATAGTACAATCGTGCGGTGCATTGGAATCGGAAAAAATTAGAAGAAGGCTAGTTTTTTGACAGGTGATTTTGTAGGTGCCACGGGTGCTAAAACCAAGTTTGCCTAAAAATCGGGGGGTAGGTTTTTTTTTAGGGGATGGGGGTGGATTAATACCAAACTACAACCCCGTCGAGGTCGGCGCCGGGAGAAAAAATGTTCAGAGAAATCCGGGTTTTATTTTTGTCGATGGCGCCGAAGTCGTGGAAGTTCATTTTGGGGGTGATAAAGTGGGGTGAAATTTTGAAGACCAGTTTTCATTCGATAATCCTTTAGGAAAAATTCATACAATTTTTGTTCAAATGGAAACGTTGTAGCCCTTGAAAAGACATGTCGATCGAGCATTCGATCAACCCTCTCCAATAATATCTTCACCCCGAAAAGAATTGTTGAAGAATTAACAAAAAAATTGTCTATTGAATAACTCAAAAACAATCGATTTTTCGGGGATGGATCAAATGTACGAAATGTACAGAATAATTTTCTCTATATTTTCGTTCCTATGCACAACTTTTGAATTTTGCTTTTTCGAACCCCTCTCAGGGGTTGAAAATTCCAAATTAAATTCTGGAAAAACTATTGATCGAAACTAAAGAGATACGAGTTTGGCGCTGTGGGCAAAAATGTAGCTGAGGGTTCAAGCTACAAATTCTTCCACGGCGGCGAATTCGTGCCGTCAATAGTTCCCCCAGAATTTCATTTTGAATGTTTAACCCCTGAGAGGGGTTGGAAAATCAAAATTCAAGGGTGGTCCATAGCAACGAAAATATGGAGAAAATTATTCTCTACATTTCGTATATTTGAACCATACTCGAAAAACCGATTGTTTTTGAGTTATTTAATAAACTTTTTTTTTTTTTTGGTTTTTTAACCATTTTTGGGGGGTGAAGATATTATCGGAGAGTCGAATACTCGATCGACGGGTCTTTTCAAGGGCTACATGTTCCCATTTGAACGAAAAACGTACGATTTTTTTCTAAAGATTCATTGAATAAAAACCGATTTTTCAAAATTTCACCCCACTTTTTCACCCTCAAAATGAACTTCCAAGACTTCGGCGCTGAGCACAAAACTAAAGCCAGGATTTTTCTGAACATTTTGTCTCACGGCGCCGACCTCGTAGGGGTTGTAGTTTGGCATTAATCCACCCCCATCTTCCTTCATCCTCTAAAAAAGAACCCTACACCCCGATTTTTAGGCAAACTTGGATTTAGCACTCGCGGCACCTACAAAATTACCTGTCAAAAACCTAGCCTTCTGCTAATTTTCTCCGATCCCGGGTGAGGTAAAGAATTATTTATTAGAAACACACGGGGATGGGATATAAATCCCGAACATGCACTTCTCGGATTCCGTACCGTTCATGCTGTAAATATTGCCTCGTCAATCATTTTAATCGAAATGATATTTTTTAATTACAATGTTTGTGATATTCCGAGCAAATTCATTATTTTGATCTAAGAATAATATAGAGCTGCGCAACTCATTTTTTTCATCCGAACAACATTCTACGAGAACTTTGCAGCGGTGCTCATCTCAAATGGATTTACACAAATCCGCCTTTATTTTTAGCACACTCAAAAATGTTTTTTATTTTATTTGTCCTCCAACGCGGTTGGCTTGTAAGAAGGGGCCGTTTTGCTTATTTGTTTAACATATTCAGGTAACATGTGCGACTGGTTAGGTACATCCAGACGCAAAGATCCTTCATAGACTTAATAGACTTCATGTCTTTGAACTCGATGTATATATACTTCAACGACACGAAATGATTTTTGGTAGAAAAAAGTTATTAAGTTTCTGTCGTGAACAATAGATTTGTTCGCAGCGCTGCATGAAATATACGGGTTCACGTCCTACGCGTCCTCACTTCCGGCCGAATTTTCCGATCTAGAAAATCCGATCTAGAATTTTATAAATGAAATTTATAAAAATCTAGTTGCTAATTTTCCCGCAAATTTGCAGAAAATTCCAGAGTACGCGTTTTCAGCGGATATATTTTTATAAATAAAAAAAAACGATTTCTTGTAAATTGAGAATCATGGTGCCCACGATAGCGAATACGATACGAAGAATGAAAGAAGAACTGTGCGAATCAGCAAAAAATTTCAGCATGTATCGTGTGCAATATTTTGAAAAAAGTCGATTCGAGAAAAACGCATTAAAAGTTTTCGAAATAGGGGAGACTGAGGACACTTGATCTCTATGGGAGATGTGGTACACGACATTTATGAAACATCTACGAACATTGCATTATTTTTAACTGGCAATACTAGGTGTTTATGGTACCCCCAAACTTTCTAAAGTAGTGCCGTCTGTCAGACCTGACAGCTTTGCAAAGGGTGGACGGCTTGGTGTTTGGTACGGCAAATAAATATTTTTCGTAAGTTCTCATTTTGATTATACTGTTATTTGGAAAAGTTGTTCTAGGGGTCTTTAATACAAGTGATTATAGATGTAATTTACAGCTTTGCACAGAAAAACACTTGCATTTAAATACCTTTTTTCTAAATAAATATAACTTTTTTACCGCAATCTGATTAGGGGACACTTGGTACATGTTCTTCTGGGAGTGTGGATCCCACGTATCGAGTGTGCCTTATATATTGTTTTTCTTTTCTCTTAGCATTTTTTTCAAAAAACGTTTCAAGTGGCCTACTCAAGATGATATCAGTGCAATCGCTAAATGTCAAGTTGTGAAGAAACTGCCTGCTCTAAATCTTCATCAAAGAGAATAATTAGCATTGAGTTTCCGAACTCATTGAGATACTTCAAAACTTAAAAGTACATTAAAAAGAGAAGGGTAGCTTTGAGAAAGATCATTAATCCAAGATAAAAATAAAATACTTGATTACCTATACGATATAATGATCCCCATAAGATTTAAGATTATTTAATAGAAACAGAACGTTTTGTTAAATTATAAATAATAATATGTTAAATGTATTAGATACTTGTGGATTTTTTAATAAACATATTTTATTATAGATGATACCTACAAATGTTGATTGTTTTGATCTAAGTACAGCAACCAACTAAAGGATAATAAAAGACTAAGTTAATTTAAACAAAAATAAAATACTTGAGTAGATTCAAAATTAAAGGGAGTTTAAATAAGCAGTACAAAATATTATTCGTCGATTTAGATTATGAAAGAAGCTGTAATTTGATAGTGATGAAACTGTTGATAAAAGTCAGTTATAGCCTTCATTGTCACTGAGGATCTAAACCATCTAGCGTCGCCAAGTTTTCGTGCAACTTTTTCTCTTTACGGTTATTTTTGCATGTTGCTATCTGATTTTTTATATAAAATGTTTGGCCCACGTTATGCAATATTTAAAATACCTTCATGAAATTTTTCATGATCATCCGACTGATAGGCTTGTCAAACTGAGTCAAATTGACCCAGTGTGACAAACATGTTTCTCCAGGTAAGTGTGGCAACGAAGGGTTGATGAACATTAAATGGAATTATAACAATTTCAACATCTTCTATTGCATATCTACATTGCTGATATTTACAAAATTTATAAACTAAGCTTAGTCGTCATTATACTGATTATTCCCGATGACATTCCACGTTTTTCGATGCCAAGGCATTTCGAATATTATATTGATTAAGGGATTTTGGGATAAACAAAGAGAGGTGATCAAATGTCTCCAGTCTCCCCCACCCATACGCGGCTCTGCACCTTACTTGCCTTGAAAATCTAAACAAATTAAAATGTGTACTTAAAGATTGGACCCAACAGTCCAGGGTATAGAATGAAAATAGGGTGGAAAGAAAGTTCGATTTTTGAAAACTTCTGATTGAAGAATACCAAGTTGTGTACCCAGGATATGAGCTAGGGGGCCGGAGGGCAGTTCCTATTAGCCTCAAGGAAGAGGGGACGAGGCACAACAAGAGCCGGTTCTTATAATCTAAATCAAAAAAATGATGAAAAACTTTTTTTTATAATACTCTTTAAACCATAAGTAGACACTAGAATATTAATATAACCCTTTAAGTTAACAATAATCTTGTCGCATTAGCCGCAAATTTGTATATTACTTGCTTGTCTGACGTCTCACGGTTTTCTTTTACATAATTTCAATGTACGCTCATCAGGCATAACCCAATGGGCCTTTCTTCTCTCATAGTGCTCCTAAGCCAGGTTCGAAGCGTACTGAAGAACCAATCTACGACCGCCGTAGTGCATGAAATAGTGCTCAACATTTTGAGTGCCTTTCTTATGGCAGGAAAAAAATGTTAACCTCGTTCAATAGTTCGACGATTTCTGTATTCCTTAATTTATCATCAGGTATAGTCTTCTTTATCCATAAATTTATACCAACTCTCCAGTTCGCCAATGATATCATCCACATCATAAAAAATCTTAAACAATTCTGCGTTCTTGTGTAAATCTGTAATACTAGTTTTAGTCATATACACGGGATGTAGGTTAGTTAAAGCAAGATCTCGAGTATTTTCTGAGAAGATCGAATATTTAACGATAGCATAATGAATCGATGTATGATATTATTAGTAAACGTCGCCAACATTCTTTATCGCTGTCTGATGGCGGATTGCTGCTGTGCTTTGGCTTATGAGCAAAACGTGGAATAGAAATTTCTATTTACAAAACCATCGCAATAGCTTGTGCTTTTTTAAGCAATCCATCGGTTATTCTATCAGCGTCCTGGCGGTAATTTCTGAGAACGTCAAAGATTTCTCTGATGTATTCCCGTACCGCGATCATATCCATAGATTTAGCTATCAGGGCGTTAACTACTGATTCAAAAACTGCTGAGTATTTGGCTATTGTTAGTGAAGCAACGATGAACAATCATGTCGTTACGGGTGAATGCAACTGGTACACAGATTTTCTGGTAGCATAATTTGCCTCTGTAGATAGTGTTTCTAGACATCTCACAAGCTCTGGGAAATGTTGAGATTTTTTTTTATTGATTTATATTTTTCGAACCATCTTGTCTTACCCATTCGTGATAGGTTTGGCGCGCAGTTCCGGCATGTAGTCTATTCTTTGAAAAAGTTTATAATATCCTTTATAGTGGCAACGGTATTTCTAATTTGCGGCACTGAGTTTCCCTCATGCACCACAAGGTTGAGTTTGCGGCTTGAGCAATGAACAAATAAGGCGATAGAATATTTATTTTAAAAAAATGTTTTTTACACCGCTCTCTGTGTGGTCCATTGTAGAACAGCCATCGCGACCAAATCCTACGCAATCTTCTGTTGGAAAGTCATAACTAACCAAAACATTGTCAATTGCTTCGGGACTTGGTGAGGCGTTATGTGCTTTTAGTTCAACAGGACGCACAAATTCTTCTCGAATTTTCCCTTTGCTTTCGTCGTACAACTGCAAGCAAATTGATAGATGTTCTTTCCCAGTTACGTCTGCTGTTTCATCAGCTAAGGCTGCGTAAGTAATTGTTTTTTCAATGACACTTATTACTTTCTCCCTAAGGTAACGGTACCAATGGTCGGACGGTTAAAGGCGTCCCTAGATTATAGGATGTATTACTCATTTGATAACCCTTTTTTAGAAAATGACTGAAACTGACGTCAAGCTCATGAGTTCTAGTTTTCAAAAGACATGCATTAACTGTTGGAAAGTTGCATATGTTAATTTGTATGCATTTAATTGTTGAATAGTAGCAAATGTACCGATTTTCAGAGCACTGTTAGCGTTATGTGGCTGTGTTCGGACACTGTCATGTCCCAATTTTCAGACGCGTCCCTATAACCGACCATTATGAGGTCCTAGTTTTCGGACATCCAGAAACTAATTATAGTTACATGGTTTAAATTCAACAGGCACTTAAGATCTCTTCTATTCATCCGTATACGGACAATAAGTAATACGGAATGTATTCGTGCAACGAAATAGTTTTGGATAATTGTATTTAGATATGCATTGAACATACAATTTGCTTCATCAATGTGACCTGGACCTTACGACGAGTTAAAAATAGAGCAATATTTGCAATAGTCAACTGGACATTAAAAATATTTTTTCAAACACGAGAATATTTTATTATTTTAATGTTCTTTTGAGTAATAGTTTTTGCAAAGTTTTAACGTTTTATTTGTGTCATTTCATCGTAGTGTTATATTTATTATTTTTTTGGTGACTTGACCCCGTTACGCAATAATTTGATATATTAGTTAAGAGAGTAATGCTCCGGGCACATTTCCAATGTATGAGTATGAAAAGAGAAGGCATCAATGCCGTATAACCTCGCTGCAAGTCGGCCACATAACCTCAAACTTTGTTTGCATCACGACTAGTTACGTTGTATAAAATAATGTATGTATTATATAATCTAAAGGTAGGACACATGCACACCAATTGATTTTCTCTTTTTCTTTTCACAAAAATCGCGGTCTAAGTGAGTAGTAAATACTTAAATGAGTAATTTATCGGTGTTTCGGTCGCTGTGGGTACGTGCCCTCATACCAGTAATCGGACATGAGATTCGACCGTGGTACATGCGTGTGATGGATGACCCAATTAATAGGACGCTGAAATTATTATATAAAACCTTATTGAAAGTAAATGGTGATAACGGAGTCGAAAAGTTTGTCCTATTCGCTTTCGATAGGTCATAAGTCTAGTCTCTAAATCGATAAACAATAAACCGCTATTACTATCACAAATTGCCGCAACTCTTTAGGTCTTCGGTTTAAAAAAGTGCATTCATGACATGACTGACTCGGACTCGTTAATATGACTCGTCAATTTTACTATGAAAATTTGTTATTAGCGTAACACTTTCCAGTAATTAATTAATAATTGAAGGCTGAATAGGATGCAAGTATTAGTGTTCGTTACCTGTAGATTATATTACTAATATAGTGAAATATGGAACAACTGTCCTAACAGTAGGACCTGTCCGAGCATTGATACCGTTACCTTAATAACTTCGCCACATAAACTTATTAATTCGTTTTGTATTTTTGGCGATGTGTAAACTGCATTGCGGTGACACTTCTCAAGGTGACACCTCAATTTGTCGTCTCCAGAATCAATTCGTAAATTCAATCAATCTAATAAAACTCCTTCATCTACCTGTTTTCCCACAAATAATCGATAACAAAATTTGCTTGTTTTCATCGATCGCTTTGTAGTGCCCATTTTGCAGTTAGACGCGTTGAATAAGTTCTCACTGTTTTCCAACAGATGGCGTGACTAGAACTGCTTGCATGTAGTTCAAGATAGTAACGCATCTATAAAAAAGTACTATACACTGGAAAAAAAATTCAGTTGGTTTAACAAAATGTATCTTTAAATACGTTCAACTTGATTTTTGATTGGCATAACAAACATTTTGTTAATCTAACGATAGTTTTAGTGGTGTGAACTGTAGCTAATAATGTTTGTTATGCCAATCAAAAATCAAGTTGAACGTATTTAAAGATACATTTTGTTAAACCAACTGAATTTTTTTTTCAGTGTAAGCAATCTTGAAATTCAGTGTATGTCATTTTGCCGAAGTGCAAACAATTTTTTTTTTCGTAGTGTCGAACATGTCAAATTACGCACCAAAAAAAAGTATTGCGGGGAATTTCACTGCACTCCTTTATTTAAAAAACCAACTGTGCAGCTGAAGCACAAAAAATTCTTGTTGAGACTTACGGCGACGATGCTCTGTCGGAAACAACACGCAGAGATTAGTTTAGACGATTCAAAATTAATGATTTAGATGAATTTAAGGCATTACTTCATATAGACTCATGTCCTACGCTAGTTGAACTTGCAGAATCATTAGGAGTTGATCATACACCAGTTTCGAAACGTTTGAAAGCATTAGGAATGATTTCCAAAAATAAACTATTTATTTTCACGAAAAAAACAGCGAGAACTTATTCAACATTCCAGTATGTTTTCAAGAGTCTGCAGCAGCTGTCGCTGTTAGATGGAGGTGGGTAGCTAATAGTGCCAATGACAGGAGGAAACAAAACACAGTGCTCGCAAAGAGCACCTTTTAGTTGTTTGGAATATACTAGTCATGGCGCATATTGATCTAACCAAGCGTGATTAAATTTTCTTCGCAAATGGCTTGCATCAGTTTCATAATTCCTTGGCGGGATTCAAAGATTTTGGAATAAATTATTTTCCTATTCCACTGATAGCTGGGTAGCTAGCCCACCATAACGACCCGGATCATTTTCATGGCAGCCACCATTCATTGTAATTTCGAGATCGACTGTTACCACACAAGTTTATTGGGATGTTGATGAAGAAGAATCGACAGAGACAGCTATATTTACAGATGCTGCGGGAGAATTCGATGGTTGCCCAGTATCACCATTAGCTGATCGTCGCACTTCAGTTTTGTCATAGTTATCATCGCTTCGACTGCTACTATCACGACCATTTTTCCTTTTATATTTACTAGACCCTAATACAACAGACACGCAAAATTTACTTTGACTTTATTGAGGGACATAATGAAAATATAGTTAAGATAAATAGATGATAGACTTGTTAAAAATATCATGAATCAATATGAAACAAGGCGATATCCCAATGACCAAGTACCTATAATATATAGGATTTTTTGCATCTAGCAAAATGTACTTCTGCTAGATGTGACCCCTTTAAGAACATTAGAGAATGCCACTCTAAGAAGATGCATTCTAAAAAGGGCCCGGCAATTCATACTACATATAATAGGTAGTTAGACTTACATTTATAAAGTACGAAACCGCAACGAAAAGGCTGAAAAATCACCGCGTCATACGAAAACTCTACTGTTAGAATAAGATAGACTGGCTTCCTAAATTTTTCACCCAACAATGAGGTATAGGGGAGACTGAGGACACTTGTTACCCCCTTTCGTTTTTTACCCCAAATTCCCTTAATGAATGTAATATTCCATATGTCTTAGCACTGAACGACGGAGAATTTCATTGGGAATAATCAGTATCATAACAACTACGGTTACTTTATAAATGTTGTAAATAACCCACCAAAACTAGAGGAAGAGAAAGGCATCAAGGGTCCCACATATATGGGTGACTTGACTCCCCCCCGTATGGATGACTTGATCCTAATGACCATATCTCCCATAAATAGGGGACACATGATACCATTGCCTACATCTTCAGGATTAGCAATGTAGATATGCGATAGAAAATGTTGAAATTGTTATCATTCCATTTAATGTCCATTAATACTTCATTGTCACACTTACCTGGGGAAACATGCTTGTCAGACGGGGTCAATTTGACCCAGTGTGACTATGACAAAATTCATGAACATACTTTAAATATTGCACAATATGTGCCAAAAATTATTATATCAAAAAACGTGATTATTATATCAAGAAACGAGTTGCAAACAAACTTGGCGACGCTGCTGGATCGTTTAGATCCACAGTGACAACAAAGGGTTAAACTAACTTTTGTCAACAGTGTTGTCATAGTCAAAGTGCAGCCCTTTTCGTAATCTAAATCAACGAAGAATACCTCTTACGGCTTATTTTAGCTCCCTTTAATCTGAGATCTACTCTTGTATTTTCTTTTCATTTTAATTAAGTCTTTAATGAACTTTAAGTTAGTATTACTTATATCAAAATAATCAACATTTGTAGATAGCACCTATAATAAAATCTGCATAGTCAAAAACACACAAGTATCTAATAAATTCAACATATTATTATTTATAATTCAACCAAACGTTATGTTTCTATCAAATAATCTTAAATCTTTCCGGTATCATTATATCGTAAAGATAATCAAGTATTTTCTTTTCATGCTGCATTAATGATCCTTCTTAAAGTGACATATCTCTTTTCCATCTACTTTTCAATTCTGAATTTTCTCAATGAGTTCAGAAACTGAGGGCTAATTATTCTCTTTGATGATGATTTTACGTTTGGAGCAGGCAATTTCTTCACAATTTGATATTTAGTGATTGCACTCATATCATATGGAATAGGCCACTTGAAACGTTTCTTGAGAGAAATTATGAGAGGAAAGAAAAACAATAACTAAGGAACACTTGATCCGGGGGATTAACTCTTCCATAAGAACGTGTACCAAGTTTTCCCTAACCAGGTTCCGGTAAAAAAGTTATATTTAGAAAAAAAGGTATTTAAATTCAAGTGTTTTTCTGTACAAAAATGTAAACTACATCTATAATCACCTGTATTAAAGACTTAACCACCTAGAACAACTTTTCCAAATAACAGTATAACCAAAATTGAAACTTACAAAAGACATTACCTGCCGCACCCAACACCAAGCCATCCAATATTTGCAAAGTTGTCATGTCTGACAGACAGCACTACTTTAGAAAGTTTGTGGGTACCATAGACATCTAATTTTGCCAGTTAAAAGTAATGCAATGTTCATAGAAGTTTTGTAAATGTCGTATACCAAGTCTCCCACAAGGATTAACACCCGTATTCATAGATGTACCTTGAGCAATCCTTATTCCTCATTCTTTGTTCAAAACAGAGAATAGGAGGCCTTATTTCTTAAGGAACAACTATGAATACCGGTGTAATCTCCCTATTCTTGATGCGAGAATGCGCGCAACCAATTTCACGACTGGTAGCTTTATTTTACGGCGACGTTTAGATAGCAGGTAATGAATTGATAATTGTGCAAAATAGGATTGAATGGCTCAGGATGAAATGAAAAATTATTTTGAAACGTGCGAATGAAGCCCTTTCAAATGATACGTCACTCGCCTATGAAACATCTCTTCCAAATATTATTCACTCTCTATTTCGGAGAATCGAACAAAAATATTTTATAAATGCTTTAGTTTGTAATGGTTATTGGGTATTAAGTTTTCACCTGTTTTCAACAAAATTTCAAAAAATCGATTGTTTTTGCATTATCCGATAGTATAGACGGTTATAAACATGCTGCTATATGAAATTGATTGATTAATATGAAAATTCCGCACTCGAAACTTTAAACGCGTTTTTCTCGAAATGTTGATTTTCAAAACGGTGTACAGTCTCAGAAGAAGAGTTTTCAAGCTATCTGTCTTAAATGTTGACACACCAATCTTCCCGCCATTCTTTCTCTTCCTTCGGAAGCTTTTTTTCATCTTCATATTTTTTTAACGAAAAACTGTCGGTAGAATAGGTGTGCAGGTACTCGATTCACTCCGGTACCCGATGTTCGAATCGGGTCGGGTACCCGACGGGTTAGGTTTTTGCATTGTGTGTGTGTGTGTGTGTGTGTGTGTGTGTGCGTGCGTGCGTGCGTGCGTGCGTGCGTGCGTGCGTGCGTGCGTGCGTGTGCGTGTGTGTGTGTGTGTGTGTGTGTGTGTGTGTGTGTGTGTGTGTGTGTGTGTGTTAGGGCGGAGTGAAAAAGGTTCATTTTGGCGGATCGTATCGAAATAGCGCGGGAAAGTTGCAATTTAGCAAAAATTAACAATAAATATCTTCTGTTCCGGCAAACGCGTTAAGATATTGATTTTTTTAACGTGGGTTCTAAGTGGAGAAAAAAACTCAAAAACACCAAGATTCAACAGCCTGCTTTTATTCGAAGTGAGAAGAATGTACCTTCCATTTGACGATAAATTTTTTTTATATTTTGATTAGTTTCAGGGATATAAGCGTTTGAAGAGCAAGTTATTTCTGGGAAAAAATTCAAATGACAAAAAAATTAAATTAAGAAGAAAGAATCGCCGAAATTACCAGTTAGCACTGGAAAGAATTTATGGAAATTGGACGAAGAATCTTTCTTTTATTCAGTTTTTCGACATTCAAATATCTCGATATTTCCTGAAATGCGAGTGTCTTAAAAGAAGTTTGCCGGAAAATTTTCTAAATATACACATAACAAAAATACTGAAATTATTAAATCAATTATTTGTATTTCTTATGATCTCCAACGTATCGGTGAAGGGTAGAGAACATAAAGCTGGAGTCTATTTTGTCCGTTGTAGTGGCGCTATCCGCTATGAAACGAAATTTGAAATTTTGTTCCGGCAACACGGCTTACCGAGTACCCGATGTGAGACGCGTACTTGATAAAGTTCGAGTATACCCGTCCGATCGGGGATACCCGAAAAATTCGGGTACTCGATCCTAATTATAGTCTAATTACCCGACCCGACCTGCCCCGATCAAGTCTGCTATCCGCACATCCCTAAAAAATGGGCTAACTTCGATACGTTTTTCCAAATCGCCACCATTTTGTCAATTTTGATTTTTTAAAAACCTCCACAGCAAGTATTACGTCCACAACCGTGTACAGCGTGAAAACTTCTCTTTTTCAAAGACATTTTCAATCGTTAAACAAAATATGAAAAAATAAACGTTAAAAAATTCCTTTATTGTTTTTCATGAATGCTTTGACTTAACATAAAATAATCAGTCTGATTAGCGTATTTTAAGCATCGAAAAAAAATCGCGAAAATCAGTTATTTTTCGACCTGTTACAGTGTGATAGTCCCTTCAAGCATCTCGTCTCAAAATGATTTGAAATGATACATTGATAAAATTATAGGCTAAGTTGTCTTTTCAGTATTTTCCATCAATGGACCGTTTTTAAACATTCTTTAGGCGAAGCCTATTCATACATTCCGCGCAAACGAGTTCGAAATAAATGAATGAAATAGCAATAAGCATGTAGCTTATAAGTTTAATATTACAAGTTATTATTGAAAGACGCCACTATGAAATTATGTGAAATATTTGCTCATGTTCTATTTTTTTAGTTGCCGAGATAATACATTTTTTTAAATCTAGGAGGACCGCCCCCCCCCCCTCCCCCGCCGTCCCTAGTTATGTACGCTCTAGAAGAGTAACCTTGAGGATTTACTATTCGAACGAATTTAAAAAATGCTGACCCTCCAAAAGTATATGCTTTGATGACGATTCCGACATATTTTGCAATTACGTAGTTGTGCAGAGCCACTTCAAATTCACAAGGAAGTTAGTCAAATTTTCATTTTGCCAAAAAAGTTCTTTCACTTTTATCCTTGTCCTTTTTATTTCCCGACAATAAGGAAAGCATGTTTTGAAACCCGAACTGTCAACACATTGGCTGAACCAATGAATAGCGTGAGAAAATAATTTGGACTAATTTCCCTAAGGACATAGATATCGAAGGGTGCAACAATCACCAATTGTGTCGTGTACGAATTCATCGAAAGCGGAATATATAGTTATGATAGGAAATAATTATTTCGATAATTGTAAATACATCGCACATATAGAACTGAAATTCACAAATCATCGGGATACGTATGAAACCATATAGCCCGTTCCCCCTTCGTCCACTGAATTTCGCCGCTTTTGCAATTTCACTTGCATACATAGAGTGAAGCAGGTAGAAGGTAATTCATTTTTCATTCACAATTTTAAAAAAACAAATGTCGGTTATGTATCGTTCATTTTCGTCCAGAACTCAACAATAAGCATTTTTAGCATCGAACTATTGCGACATCTCTTTTCATAGCACAACTTGCTATCGGTAATCGCAGTTATGCATTTTATGCATGAAAATTAACACCATCAGAAATATTTTCGCGCTTGAGGAGAAAAAGCTGTATGGGTGGGTGGAGCAAGGGAAATAAAAGCTCCTCCGTCAGAAATGTCCTTTGGCCAAACATTCTATGGAAGAAAACTTAACCGTAGGATATTTATCGACCGGGCTTGTGACAGGTGTCCTTGTGTACGAATTCCACGAAAAATGTGCGCGGTCGTCACTAAATCGGTAATCGGTAACAACGAGAATGGGAAAAAGAACGACGATTCACACTTACCGACTCGAAGACATCGAATCCCTATGTTCATGTGATTCTCCGACGCAAACTAATGCCAATCTATTTCGTAACTTTGCAGTCTACTTGGAACAAATAATCCAACTAAAATCGTGTACTATACCGTTAAAAGCCACGGTCTTATTATACAGGTCTGGAAAACCCAACGTTTTTGAGCGGCGTGGGATGGCGGGGCTGGTTGAGTTTCAGTTGTGGAGGATGGTTCTCTTGGCGAAGCCATCCACTAGAGTCGCTGTAATCGAGGGATGTTCTGTGCGACAGCGACGACAGGGACAAAAATAACCGCGCATTCTCATTATAGCCTAACCTGAGAATCTAAATGGTCCACAAGTTATTCAAAAACTAAATGATATTCTTATGCAAATAGAAAAACATAAACTCATAAACTGACGAGTACAAATAAGAAACATCCATCCAGTTATTTACTGGCGAATGGTCCATGAAACATACAATTAAAATCCAAGCGAGTGTAATAAGGATACATCAATTTTGCAAGACCGTCGCCAAGGGGCGAGCTGCTCTCTAGGGGGGAGGGGGCTAGAGATTCAAAAAAAATATACATAAGGTTCTAAAATGTCTTCAATTCATATTTCCCCCATCCTCTCTCTCGTCCTTGCCCACCCCCCTCTCCCCCCACCCCCGGGCCAATTAGCTCGCGACGCCCTTACAATTTTGTACTCTTACGTATAAAATACATTCTAGCTGAATGGGTTAATGCTGATTTGAAGACTTTGTTATCTTTAATTCAATTCCCGTGCACTGGTTTTTTCTTCAATGCATATATAGCTGCAGAAAAAGAATGCAAGTTTTGATAAATTGTAAATGGCATGAATCATTAAGGTTAGTGGTTTCAAGTATTTCTATGCAGACGGATACATTGACTGTTATTTTCACTAACAATGAATATGAAGATAGCACTGTATATTTTGGACGCAAAATTAACCTCGAGTGAACAAATCCTATAAAAATAATTATCTATCCCTTAAAATGCAAGATGATGGCGGAATGGAAGACATTTATTAATTGCTTTTGTGCAAGTACCAAATCAAAGTTTGCCTGAAAATCAGGGTGCAGGTTTTTTTTCAGGCGATGGGCATGGATGATGCCAAACTATAACCTCTACGAGGTCGGCGCCGTGAGACGAAATATTCAGAAAAATCCGCGCTCTAGTTTTGTCCACAGCGCCGAAGTCGTGAAAGTTCAGTTTTAATTCAATAACTCTTTAGGAAAAATTCGTACACTTTTTCTTCAAATGAGAAAATTGTAGCCCTTGAAAAGACGCGTCGATCAAGTATTTGGACATTCATGTCCGATAATATCTTCATCCCCAAAAAAATTATTGAAATACCAAAAAAAAAAATTGTTTATTGAATAACTCAAAAACAATCGATTTTTCACGTATAGTTTGAATGTACGAAATGCAGAGAATAATTTTCTCTACATTTTCGTTTCTATGGACCACCCTTGAATTTTGATTTTCCAACCCCTCTCGGGGCTTGAAATTAAAAAAAGAAATTCGTGGAAAACTATTGACCGCACGAATTTGCGGCCGTGGAACAATTTGTAGCTTGAACCCTCAGCTAAAATTTTGTCCACAGCGCCAAATTCGTATCTCTTTATTTTCGGTCAATAGTTTCCCCAGAATGCTAAAATGAACAAATGAATACATACATGCTTAAAAATCTAACTAAACCTATATTAACCACGTGCAAAACTCAAGCGACTATGATCAAAATGATTGATATTTTCTTCTCTTGTATTGCGATGGTAGTTGAGCTGAATTATTACGTTGCGCACTCGGAACCCGAAAGTTTTGGATTGTCACTGAATTATGCTGTCAATAACAGTTAGTTAGTCATATCCAACTTCTTTTTGTACGCGTAACGATTTTCAACTGTTATGCGCAAATACGCCTATCCGATGAAAGATTTTATGATCGGTTCAAGGTAAGAAAGGGGTTACTCTCTGTCCCCAGCGTTGTCGCTTGAGTACGACGATATTGTGTGGCGCTGGTAGTCCAGTGTCCGGTTGCACTCGACTACCAGCGCTATATATATATATATATATATATATATATCGATTGTGGAGCATATCGTTCGCATTGTTCGGACGTTATATTATTAAAACATATTAAAGTTATTTAGTGTACTAGGTGTGTTATTATAACTATTATTGCTATTAAATAACCCAATATGCCTACGTGCGCTGCGAGCGAGCCGGGCAAATGACTCCCAGAGCCTCTAGCGGCGAGCGACATTTCGTGGTTCACTAAAACCACGGTCTTACATACAGGTTTTGAAACTCGCTCAAAATTTTAGTGGTGGGGGATGGCCTCTTATTGAAGCACCGACTGTTTCAACTAGTGACCACGAGGATCGCTGCTATAGAGTGATGCAGGCTGTGTGAGAGAGACGGAAGTAGATTTCAAAAGTAAACAAAACCAAAACATAACCGCTGATTCACGCGACCACACGCGACGTGCTCTACTTGTAAACTTGTAAAAACGGTGATATTTTTAAAAAATCTATTTTTTTAAGGAAAATAAAATCTGCAATTTATGGAATGATTGAAATTATTTTTTTCGCGTTGGAGCCGGGAATCTAAAAAAAATGAAAAATTATTGGGATCATTACAATAAATACTTTGCAGGCTGGAAAACATAAAACAAAGTTAGTGAATTATTTTAATTTATCCTACTCAAGAGTCCTTCGCTTAAAGGTCGGAAAAGAGGTGTTTTTTTTTAATTTACCAACGCAAATCGTTTTGGAAACTGCAAAGTAGAGATTATTGAAAATGTTTCTTAGGACATGCATTAAAATTTTTCGAAGAGGAAATAAAGAATTGCAAAAGAAGCACTGTTTCTTAAGTAGTTGTTTCATTTTCAAGATACACATCCTGCAAGTGTTTCGGTCTAGATTCCACTTCGGTCTGGAATAGTTGCCACTTATTTTCCGGTCAATTAAAACAACGCGTAAAGCCTATTTGTCTTATAAAAGCTAAAACATGTTTTTAAAAAACCGAGTGCACACCCAGGCAGCATAAATGTCCAATTGACATCGATAAGTTACCGTTGTCAGGTTACCTTTACGACATGACCGTAAGATAACTATTCGACATCTTTCAAATGACATCCCGTATAATGCTGCCGTAACGTTACTTTTTTTATGATATCTTTCGGCGATGAAAATGGATGTCTAAAAGGTGTCCCAAATTATTATCCAATTGATGACTTTTTTAAGTTATCAAAAAGATATCTATTTACTGTTGTCTATTGTATCTAGTTCAACGTTATCCAAAGGATGTCATAAAGACGAATTACATAAGACGTCTTTTTCATGACATCTTTCAGATATCGGTAATATGCTGTCTTTTAAGATATTTGGAATTGGCGGGAAATAGTAAAAAGTCATCCAAATGTTGTCCTAAAGATCACATCCAACGGATCACTTTTATCATAGTGCGAATGTAGCGTGTCATATTTCATTTGACCGGCAAAAAAATTGTGTATAACAACAAGTAGTTGAAGAAATAAAGGTGTTGAAAGGCATATACGTAAGTGCCCTTTATCCTACTATTCTTTCCGCCTCTGTGAGTACATACATGTGTTTAATGTACTATCTTTTTATTCTAAAAGCGTATGTCTGCTTTTGAGGTTATCCACGGGATCGCTTGGAGCATGGCAACCACCAAAAGACGTGACTTCAACGGGAGAGACGTCTAATAACGACTGTACCATTTTTATAATATTAAATTACATTTCACTTATGATGAATTAATCGATGTTTTATTTATAATGACCTAGCCCACTTCGAAACCGACATAACAATATCGTATCAATTTCTTCATGATAAAAATTAACTTATTAATAGTCTAGATTATTGAGCCGTATTAAATATTCTAGACTATTAATAGGTTATTTCTTATAAAGAAATGGATAAGATATTGTCATACTTATATATCACCAATAAATAGATATCTTTTCGATAGTACTTTTCGATACCGTTTAGATGTCGTTTTGTTAGCCTCATTCGGATGCCTATTGGACGACTTTTAGATGGCAGTCGTATCTTGGCATTTTTGTGCCTTTAAGAAGATATCTTTAAGATATATCGATTTGATGACTTTGCGCTAACGTACCGACAACCGAAGAAAGTTAACCTTTTGTCGACACTTTGTTAACCATTAAAAGTTGCCGTATAGTTAACTATCGGACACAAATAAGTTATCTGCCAAGCGGACATAAGTGATACGTTTTGTAATACAAAACGGCGTCTTTTTGGACAACCAAAAAGTTATCCGTATCCGTTTCGCGATATCTTTCGGATGCCATATAGATAACATTTTGCTACCTGGGCAGGGATCGAACCCCTGAAAGTAGCATTACGAAGCTTGCACCGAACCCCTCGACCAACACGAACTCACATTGACACCTATATAAAAAACATTCATATTCATTGTACACACTTGGATAACTATAGTCTTTTGGTTTTTTTCAGGTTTACGATAAAGTTACTTTTAATTGTATTTAGGTTCATCATGCATTTTTGACATTGAGTATCATAATTTGCCTTCACCAACCAATTGTACAGTTAGGTTAGGTTCCTATGAGTCAACAATCGATTTCCATCTCTCTCGCACAGCCTGCATCACTCTATCGCAGCGACACTCGTGGTCACTAGGAGAAACGGCCGGTGCTTCAAACCGATGACATACCCCCACCACCAGAGTTTCAAGACCTGTATGTAAAACCGTGACTAAAACTGCGTCAGGGACCGGGTTCAGGTTTGTCCAGAGGGCTGACACGCCTTATCCCTTACCGTATGTAAAAATGCTACGCTTTTTGACCGCTTTATTTAGTTCTATTAGGAGTACAACTTTGCAGTGACCGTTTTACTTAGAGAGCCACTGCGGCCGAAGTAGTGGCCCTAGCTCAATACAAAAAGTGGCATTTTAAACTAGAGGCTCTGCCAACGTAAACAATTTAAAAAAGCTAACGGATACGTGTATGCATTATAAAGTTATTGGCACTCAAACATGGCAACCTGCGAGCCGAATTCTCAGCATTTGCGGGAACTGCTCCAAAGACAACAAAGGAAGGGATTTTTGCACCGGATTGTGACTGGAGATGAAAAGTGGGTGTACTACGATAATCCTAAACGCCGAAAATCATGGGGACTGCCTGGTCATATTCCGTCATCGACGCCCAAACCGAATAGTCACGGATCCAAAGTGATGCTGTGTATCTGGTGGGAACAGCTGGGCGTTGTGTACTATGAGCTGCTCAAACCATCCGAAACCATCACAGGGGAACTCTACCGACGTCAGTTGATGCGCTTGAGTAAGGCATTCAAAGAGAAACGGCCACAATTCAACGAAAGACATGACAAGGTGATACTGCAGCATGACAATGCCCGACCCCATGTTGCAAATGTCGTTGCAACATGGTACTTGGAAAAAGTACTTGGAAACGCTGAAATGGGAGGTTTTATCCCACCCGCCGTACTCTCCAGACATTGCCCCTTCCGACTATCACTTGTTCCGGTCAATGGCACACGATTTGGCTGACCAGCACTTCGGTACTTACGAAGAAGTCAAAAATTGGGTCGATTCCTGGATTGCCTCCAAGGACCAAGACTTTTATCGACGCGGGATTCGAATGCTACCTGAAAGATGGGCCAAGGTCGTAGCTAGCGACGGGCAGTACTTTGATTAAAATATATGTAGCCACTTTTTTATAATAAAGCCTTAAACTTTTGAAAAAAACGGTCACTGCAAAGTTGTACTTCCAATACCTCTCCCCGTGGCGCTAGTAGGTCACTGACAATATTTTTATTGCGCAGGCGCGAGGCCCGCACGGCGTAGTTAACCACTCCGACGCCGAATACGACTATTTTGACGTTTGGAGTGTAAGGCGCGATGCGGTATTGATTAAATTACTTATACTCGTGCACTAATGCCGTGTGTTGTGCATGGTTGTACCTCAGGGTACCCGCGTAATCCTGAAAAGGTGCATTTTTCAACGTACTAGCCGATCCTCGCATTCGAAGCTATGGAACTATATGTGAGCGGGTGTTTATATATACATAGCCCCTGCGCGCGCATCAGGATTATTCGAGAACAAGTAGCGCTGCGAGTGGTAGAGTAGGTATAATAAACTATAAACAGAGGATATTTTTCGTAGCAAAAATTCTGAAAGATGCCAGCCCCCTGGGTTAGTCCCATGACACCCCCCGATCACAACGATACACGGTGGCCGACTAGCAAATGCAACCGTTGTTTCAAGACCTATATGCAAGATCGTGGTTCACCCTTAGGTAGCAACGCTGCAGGTGGCAGAAGTGTAAACTACCACTTTGCCTCATTACTGAGTCGCTGCCCACCAACGTTAAGATAGCACATTATTATCGTACGCAGATAGTACGATCACTTCCATCATGACGCATAATTCAAGTACCGATTCTACTCGTACGTCGATAGCCCATAGCGCAATAGCAAATGCGATTATTTTTTTACTCATAGTGCTATTGGCTTATCAGGGCGCCTTCAAATTAGACGCATGAAGAAGCGCTGTCGTGGTGCAACTGTAGCGGTTTTTTAGATAATACAATATACATGCCGTCTTATTGGTTACCATTTGTCAATCAGCGAACAAGAGAATGACTTCTTTCGATAATCGGGTATTTCGAATATTTCGATACGTAAAATGTTAATTATATTGATATTTATATTTTCTGTTTTCGTGAATATAAGATTTATTGAAATATTTAAAAAATCCTTTATTTTATTTGTCACTTCCCTTCCATATTCTTTTCTTCTTCAAAATACGAAATGTTAGCGCGCTTTGCACAAAACTTGGGAACCGTCAAGTTTTTTCTGATCGAATTTCAAATGTTGGCGCGTTTATTGAACTTGAAATAGAGGGGAAATCGGTTCAGGTCTGTGCCATACGTAAAACATTTGGTTTCAAAGTGTTCTATTAATTTGAAAACGGTAGTTTACAAGACATAAACTGTAAAGTGTTTGCATACATATCAATATTACGTGTAATATAATTTATTTATTTATTACAGACAGCCTGATAAGTGCGATAATTTTGGCCCATTTACGATAATTCTATGTCCCTGGTACGATAGGTGCCTCGCTTCAGGTTGCCAACGCCGCTCCCAACTCAGCAAGTTTCCCAACCTGTATGTAAGACCGTGTTAAACACGGTCTTACATACAGGCTTGAAACTGGTGGTGGGGGTATGTCCTCGGTTTGAAGCACGGTCGTACATACAGGTCTGGCAACGAAGCCGAATTTCAATGGTGACGATTTGGTACCCTTATCGTCCAAGCTTTTCGCTCGCCTCAACGCCACTGCGCGTCGCTGTTGTCGCGGTAGGGGCTACGAGCCCCGGCGCGTGACATAACCCGGCACAACAGCGAAAAATATTCTCCATGCTGATTGTTTCTGAGCGGAAAAGAGGTGTAGCGATCATATTTTTCTGTATTTTATCATCAACATGGGTAGAACATGTGCAGTACCAGGGTGCAAAACAGGATACAGATCGACGAAAGAAAAGTGGTCGCTATTTACAGTGCCTAAAAATATTGAACGACATAAAAAATGGCAAGCGGCGATTCCTGCCATCCAGTTGAAGCCTTCGTACTTCGTGTGTGAAAAACACTTTGAGGAAAAGTATATTCTCAAAGAATCGATAACACGTGATTCACAAGGTCGGATTATCGCCCAAGTAAGTTTATACATTTCATATGTTTATATGTTTCATATGTTTATATATGTTCAGAAAGTATTTATTTAGGTTATTCTCCCGTCAACCTTCTTCAGGTTTTTTTACTCCCTTCCCTTACCCTGTGTTTCTTATTTTCTTATTTCACTCGTATCTTGAAGAGGATAGAAAAACTGTGAAAAACCTGGCCAATGCAGGCGGGCTTTTCAACAATTCCTTGTTGTTCCTATGAATATACGCAAGTAACGACCCCCAGTCTTTGTAAAAATCACCTCCCATTTGGCGATCTGATACGCCAGTCTGTGCATGCCAAGCGGTCACTTGTCCCAGTAATGAAGACCACTAAATATAGTGAACCGCGACAGCTGCACGCTGATTGTACCTATCGTTGTCTGTGTATCTTGAAAAAGTAAAACTCTATGTATATCACTTTACAATAATATTATTTTAACTTGCATTCAAGCTACTGCTCATAACTATCTGTAAATGTCACTGTAATTTTTTGTACACTCATTTTAGATTCCCTACATAAATCGAAAGCTTGTCGAGTCAGCAGTTCCAACAATCTTTGACAGTTGTACTGCGGTGAATCCATCGATGCCTACTGTCGTCAATCAGTCACCGGATGATGTTCTCGATGCCTCAAAATTCCTGAAATCCCAAGGTAAGTATCCATGTAATAGTGCGGTTTTTTATATTTCAAATTTAAATAGGCAGTACATACAGAAAACAGATATTCTATGTGTCATTTTACCTGAAGGAAAATACCTAAAATATTTCCAAGATGATCCTGGATAACACTGACACAGGAAAAGCACAGAAAATTCCTCATAAAACTGTGTACTTCGATAAAAAAAGAATTAACTGATGTCAAAATATACTTATCTGATTGAAGCGATGATAGAAAGTGGAAAATACGTAGAAAAGAAAATAATTTATTGACAAATGTAAAACATTATAGGATATGGAAGCTCCTAAAATAAGGGAAGGACGAGAAAATTACGTACCTGATTTGTGCCTCCTAGAAATTGGAGAATACCTGAAAAAGAAAATAATGTATGATCGAACGTGATGCAGCTTATGAAAAGAAAAATTGTAAAATCCTTACCTGATCCAAGGCGTTTTAAAAAATGAAGAATACCTGGAAAAGAAAATAATTCTTGAACATAATTTATGCAATATCGACCGAGAACAGTTGTTTCATGTGTTATTGTACCTTAAGGGAAATATGTGGGATTTTTTAAAGATGTTCCTGAGGAAAACACGAAACAAAAAAAATAACAATAATCGTTTAATATTTCAATGTTTTAACTTCCCTAGGCTGTTTGAAACAAATGAAAATAATATTAGTATCATTAAAAAGCCGAGATGCTGAAGTTCCCTGAAAGACGATCCCCGCAATTATGGCTCAGTAAAAAATGACTAAATTTGAGGGATACTATTGATGACACATCAGGGCATAAATGTTTTGAATTTTTGGTGCAGGTGGAATCTTTGGAGATCTATCGGGTGTTGCTCACGCAGAAAGTGTACACACATCGTACAAAAAAACGCCAAACTTCGTACAGAACCCGGATGTATTGCCATACGAGATCGCCGACACCGATGTTTCTGTGAAGCAGGAAATAATTCAAGCCGAGATTTCTTGTCCATACGAATTCCTTGAATCCGACGTTAAGTCGTCTCAAAAATGTATCCAGTCCGAGATTCTTTCGTCTCACGGTTTCGTCCAACACGACGTTCCTTCATCACAAGGATTTGTACAACGAGAGGCTCTTCCTAAGCAACAGTTGAACGAATCAGAGCATCATTCACCGCATGAGCTTGTCGAGCACAAAGTTGAGTCGCCGCGAGAATGCGTTCAGCACAAGGTTCTTCCACTAACAGAGGTTGATAATATCGCATCAACTTCCGATAATTGTGTACGGAGGAACTCAGCGAGCACAGAGTGCGGCAAATATTTCAACATTTCAATCACAATCAACGATACTGCAAGTGATGTGACGACGGATAAAAAGAACTCCATCACCATACCAACGTCGTGGGGTGTTGCAGAGCACACTGAAGGCGGAGGGCAAAGAGTTGTGTTTACAAACATCGTAAAGACGCGCGAAAATAGTACAGCAGGGCCAATAATTGATAAGTGTGTCGAGATTAAAACAGACAAAACACTTTGCTATAGTGTTTATGGGCGCGTTATAGATCCAGAGGGATGCCAACTGACTCCAGTTTTAACAGACACGGCTCTGCTGCCGAAAACTTTGGAAAGATTCAAAAATTTGAATGTCTGCAATGGCCTAGGTGCTGTAAATCATCTGTCTGTTGATTCGGTGTTTCAAGATTGGATTCGACGATGGCGTGACAAGAATTGCACAATGTTCTCAAAACGAAAACGATGTGAACATTGCAAGAAGATGAGGCAGCGAATTCTACGGAGAGAAGCAAGGTCGACGAAGACCGAAACGTTACACCGCATACGTCACGTGTCAAATCCCATCGACAAGAGGAAGCTAATTGCTTTACGGAAAAAAAACTCGCGTGCAAGACGCGTGAAAAATTATTCCAAACGGCGTATACGATTATTAACCCAGTCGTTAACGAAGAAAGGAGACGAAATCGCTTCCATTCGCGCTGAAGTGTTGGCCGAGAAGTTTTTGCAGTTTCAAGTTCCCGCATCGTAACAAACAGCGGTTAAACAAATTATCTCTGCTGCAACGAAGAGGCACACGAAAAGTCGTCGTTATTCAGAAGAATGGATAATGTTGTGCATGTTAATGAACATACGCTCTCCTGGCTTTTACGAGTTTCTTCGAAAAAATGACATTCTTCCACTGCCCTGTACAAAAACAATTCGCAGTTATTTCTCGCTTATACAATCGAAATGCGGCTTCGACGAGCAGTTCGGACAATTACTCAAGAAGCATTTCGATACTAAAGCTCCTCATCAGCGACATGGCATACTTCTATTGGACGAGATAAATCTGCGAAAGTCTGTAGCAGTTTGCTCAAGAAACTTAACTTACGTTGGACTAATGGATTTTGGCGAAGACGGGCCGGAATCTACGGACATCCGAGACCAGGCAACGCACGGTCTTGTCTTAATGTTTCCACCTCTTGCAGATACTTATACCCAGCCAATTGCTGTTTTTGCTTCAAAAAATCCAGTGAAGGGGGAGGAACTTACGAAGTTGGTGGTTAAAGCTATCATTTACTTGGAAAGAAGCGGAGCGAAGATCCATGGCGTCATCGCAGATGGTGCAGCGACGAATGCAAAAATGTGGTCCATGTTGGGCGTATCAGGTGCCATGGGAAATACAAAAACGTGGTTTACGCACCCGGTCGATGAAGAACGGAAAGTATTCGTTTTTTCCGACACTCCCCACGTCATCAAGAACATTCGAAACCGGCTCTACAATAAAAGAAAATTACGGGTAAGTTCCAGCGCCGCATAACTCTGCGTGTTAAAATGGTGCAATGTTACTTACCAAAAATTGACAAGCCCTGCATATTTCATTCTGATTGGTACCGAAAAAACGAATCCAAATAATAATTCTTAAACGATTTACCTGAAAAAAGCACGAAAAATCTCTGAAAAAAAAATACTCACCCGATTTGCGTAATCCTAGGGAATGGAGAAAGATATTTTACCCTTCTGAAAAAAATAATCCAATTTCCATTTGTAAAAATAAGTTTTGACTCGTATACTGCACCTATGCGAGTAGTTCTACATCAACACCTTCAATAAACGCGACAGTATACGCGAAATCACTAAATACATACGTTAAATAAAAATGTCTACAGATGAAGTCGTCGGATAAGTACGTATCCTGGGATTACTTCAACATCCTATTCGATCTCGACAGTAACCACCTAGGATATGCCAGGGTTTGTCCAAAAATAACACAGAGGCATGTTATATTGGACAGTACCTCGAAAATGCGCGTCCGACTCGCGACTCAGGTATTTTCTTTCCCTAGCTATTGTATTCACATTATTCGTTTACATTCCATGGAAAATGAACCATTACACTTTTGTGTATTTACAGATTTTTAGTAACTCGGTTGCGCAAGGTCTAGCCTTTTATTTGTCGCAGAAAGTCGAGTCTCTTGCTGGGTGCGAAGATACGATTCAGTTCTGCACTCAAATCAACGCTATGTTCGATGCGTTGAATCGAAAATCTTCCAATGAGGGGCTAACACCAACGACGAAGGATTTTAAGGTAAATAATTTATGCGTATTGAATAGCCGTACCAATACATTACTTCCTTTGTAAGCGGTGTAGTCTGTTTGCTCCTTTTACTATCTGTAGGTACTGCAAGATTCCATCAAATGGTTGAATGACTGGGAATCTGCCAAGAACAAAGGTGACATAGCGGCCGACGAATACTTGACCAAGCAAACGTCGGAGGCACTCCGATTATCCTTACAGTCAACAATCGATTTGTGTTGTTATCTCATCGAAAAGTTCAGTTTTGAATATTTACTAACAGGAAAAGTGAATCAAGATAACTTAGAGGTATTTATGACCATTTATAACCATTATAACTGTCTGAATTGGGTAAATTTCCCAATTCGATACTACTAGATGGCTTCTATTCATACTCAATGTAATCCTGTCGTCACGATTACTTACCGTATTCGATGCATCTTAAAACAGGAAGACAGAATACTTACCTGATTTACGTAATCCCGGAAATCGAATATCTCAAAGAAAAAAGGAATGAATTGAAAAGTTACGCGGAAAATACGATCTGCTACTTTGCGCAGTTTTGTAACCTGAATTGATGAATCCTAAAATGGGTTCACGTGGAGAAGAATACTTACCAGGATTGAGTGATCTTAAAAAGTGGCGCATACCCGAACAAAAAGAATAATTCACCCATTCTTTTTTTTCGAGTATGCACTTTTCGGGATCGCACTAATTACTCAAGTATTTTTCTCCTTATTCCCTCATTTTAGGGGTCTCCACATTGTACTTTCCTTCAATTTTGTATCATATCACCCTATAATACAAAATTAAAGCAAAGTACGATGTAGAGACCTCTAAAATGAGGGAATAAGGAGAAAAATACTTACCCAATTAGTGCAACCCCGAAAAGTAGAGAATACCTGAAAACGAAAATATTTTATGAACAAAAATCATGAATGTTAAATAGATATTTTTCCGTCATTGTGATCCACCATGCTAGATAATCTGCCTTTTGCGTATGTGTTTCATTATTTGTTTGTTGCAGAAATTTTTCGGCACTATTCGCCAAGCCGCTGGATGCAACGATCATCCAAGTTGCCCAACGTTCTTACAACTGTACAAAGTACTTTCGATCTACAGTATTATAAAACCTCCAAAATTTGGAAACTGTACCGTTTCCGAACAGTCCACGCCGCAGATTCTGGTCTCGCTACAGGAACTGAAAGATATTTATGGGCCAAAGTCTGAAGGAAAATTTGCTACGTATCGCCGATGTGTGAAGGATAAATTAGACGAGATTTTACGACAACACGATTGCGAGGCGGACGAGATTATAGATGCTCACGATCATGATTATGCTTTGCCTGAGACCCTTGACTGCATTATATATTACGTGACAGGTCTTTCATTTTTATTTTGACTTTTTGCTTATACTGCTTCATATCTTAACAATAGGTATGTGTCCTCAGTATACTAACAAATGTTGCATTTAACACTTTTTAATCAGATTCTTTTGATTGCATGCACTGCTTTCTTTCCTACGTAGCCATCGTATAATACGGAATCACTACTCACTTGGGGAAAGTTTGTACTAACAATAAACCAATGTCTAATACGCTTGCATCGTTTTCCAGGTTATTTGTGCAAACAAATATTAAAATTGTACAGCTCATGCATGACTTGCCAAGAAGCTGTGAAATCCGGCTCTCCTTGCACGTCTTCATTGTCGAAATTAGTCGACATAAAATCACGTGGAGGACTGATTCACGCTAATTTACGGTTTTTTAACCTGATCCGTCACGTAGAATCATGTTTTGTCAAATATGCTTCCCACCGGAATGTTTTTGATTACACGCTCGAAGAAGTTCTGTCTTCTTACGACTTCAGATTCCCTTGCACAGAGCATGCTTCCGAAATTTTGTCGTATGCGATTGTTTATTATATCCGCTTGCGAATGAGACAAAACACTTACCAAGAAAATGTAAATAAGCCGAAAGATTGCGCAAAAAAACGAAAAATATCGCGACTGACTCAACATTAAAGATAACATCGGTCCAAACGGCGTACATATTATTTTTTTCCCTTTTCTGTATCCTGCGTTCTTCCTATCTACTAAGTGATTGTCTTAAGCAGGGATGGGAATGCTTTAAATTAGGGATGATTAAAAATACTCTGAGATGAAGAATTATAATAAAAATCATTGTTCATAACTCAGAGTAATAATTCTTTTGAAGATTCTTAATGCTAAATTTTAATGATGCTTAATTTTAATGATGCTAAATTTTGTTAGAAATAAAGTTTTTTTAAATTCTATATTACACCTATCCCCGCTCAACGTGATTTGCGTACATCAGAAATAAATTCAGAAGAAAAAAAACGCCGGTAATGAAATTGAACTCGAAGTACTAAAAGTGGAAGTCCGGAACGAACCCACTTGGCCAAATCACCTTTATGTTAGCGATTAATGAAATGTCATTTATTCACATCAGAATCACTTGAATTTTTCTAGGATTCAGTTTACATTTTAATGTAAATCCGATAAAGCCTTAATTAGTTAGATATCTTTGATCGTGTAAAATATGGACTTGTATTTTCTTTGTCTGTAAATCATTTAAATATTGTTTACGAAACACGGAATAAATACGAGTAATAGCGTTAGAGTTTACAGCGCATGCGTCATATGTGGTAGAGAGAGACAGAATACTACGCTTGATCGCGGTCTGTCTTTGTTGCACATAGCCCCTAGCTCTCATCATGCACCTCACGGCCGTAGATCGAACTGCGTGAAAACGCAACCGCTAAGAGGACGTACCCCCACCACCGTCGTTTCCAGACCTGTATGTAAGACCGTGGTTTGAAGCACCGGCCGTTTCGTCTAGTAACCACGAGTGTCGCTGCGATAGAGTGATGCAGGCTGTGCGAGAGAGATGGAAATCGATTGTTGACTCATAGGAACCTAACCTAGCTGTACAATTGGCTGGTGAAGGCAAATTATGATATTCAATGTCAAAAATGCATGATGGACCTAAATACAATTAAAAGTAACTTTATTGTGAACCTGAAAAAAACCAAAAGACTATAGTTATCCAAGTGGGTACAATGAATATGAATGTTTTTTATATAGGTGTGAATGTGAGCTCGTGTTGGTCGAGGGGTTCGATGCAAGCTTCGTAATGCTGCTTTCAGGGGTGCGATCCCTGTGTGCTCGGTTTTTTAAAAACATGTTTTAGCTTTTATAAAACAAATAGGCTTTACGCATTGTTTTAATTGTCCGGAAAATAAGTGGCAACTATTCCAGACCGAAATGGAATCCAGACCGAAACACTTGCAGGATGTGTTTTTTGAAAATGAAACAACTACTTAAGAAACAGCGCTTCTTTTGCAATTCTTTATTTCCTCTTCGAAAAATTTTAATGCATGTCCCAAGAAACATTTTCAATAATCTCAACTTTGCCGTTTCCGAAACGGTTTGCGTTGGTAAATTTAAAAAAAAACACCTATTTTCCGACCTTTAAGCGAAGGACTCTCGAGTAGGATAAATTAAAATAATTCACTAACTTTGTTTTACGTTTTCCAGCCTGGAAAGTATTTATTGTAATGATCCCAATAATTTTTCATTTTTTTCAGGTTACCGGCTCCATCGCGAAAAAAATCATTTCAATCATTCCATAAATTGCAGGTTTTACTGTCCTTAAAAAAAAAGATTTTTTTTTCAATGTCACCGTTTTTACAAGTTTACGAGTAGAGCACGTCGCGTGTGGTCGCGTGAATCAGCGGTTACGTTTCGGTTTTGTTTACTTTTGAAATCTATTTCTGTCTCTCTCACACAGCCTGCATCACTCTATAGCAGCGATCCTCGTGGTCACGAGTTGAAACAGTCGGTGCTTCAATAAGAGGCCATCTCCCAACACCGGAATATTGAGCGAGTTTCAAGACCTGTATGTAAGACCGTGGTGTTAAACTTGACGTTCTTTAAGGTGGGTATTCAGACCAAACAAACGTGAAAGCAAAACGTTCTCGTTTCATTATAAACAATATATCGTACCTCAACGATAACGTACTGGTTATTGGCAAACTATTGTTACGTGAATAATCTCGCAATGAGTCTTGTGGCGTACGACAGTAGTGACGAGAGCAGCGAAGATGAGGTTATACCCGAGAAAAATGTCAACCAGAACAAATTCGAGAACAAAATAACGAACACACTCATTAACGAGGAAACAAATTTATCAAAAAATTCGAAAATAAACGCAGATTTGCTAAATGCGAAAAATAAACCGATTTCCGTAGCAATAATCGACGAAAAAGCTTCAAATGACATAGCAGACAGCGGATTAAGTTTCGGAGCTTTGCCGAAACCCAAACATTTTCAGAACGAATACAGTTTCATTACCGAGGATGATGACGTTCCTCTCTTCAAGCCGAAACAGCCTGTCGTCGAAATACCAACCAAAAGGGACAAAGCACCTGCTAGAATTTCTATACCCTCCCTGTCTGAGGTGAGAAAAGCGGTTACGGAACAATTGAACAACCAATACGAAATTCATGAAAAATCTGGGATATTGATACCAACGATTGTTCCTGTTCAATTGAAATTCCACATATTCGTCTGTTCTTCGATGTAAAATGATAATGAAGTTGAAGCTTGCATCGTGGAAGTGGATCGCAACAATGTTTTTTTCTTATCACGTCATTGTTATTATTATTCGAAACTTTCTTTTGCAACTTGTGGTAAACTTGTAATAAAAATGACAAAAACGTTCAAATGATTTTCATAGCCTCAATCGGCCAAACAGAAATGTTATCAATGAAAACGAATGAATTTTCGTTGCATTTCAACGATGCAAACTTCAAAATCATAAATGATAACGGAACACTTGAACGCTAAAATTTAAAAAAAAGTTTTTATAATACAGTCATTTTTTCATTTGTTTACGTTATTCATCATTCATGCAACTTTTTAGTTCATTCTATCTTGATAGTTTTGTCACTACCAAAGAAAATGGGTTGTTTCAGATAATTAAGAAGCTTTTCTATTTGGATACATTTTCTGTTATTTTGATCATACGTGCTTCCATTTGGATGAAATTTTTAAAAATACAATCTATTGTCTATGGAAATGCAACATTTACTAAATACATAATTGTTTACATTATAAGATTAATTTTCTTATTCGCTGTTTTCTTTGCCATTTTAATGACTTTTTTTTTAGTTGATGCAAAGCACAACCCATATGTTCGGAATGATCATAGACAATATTATGGTGTCGAAGTTTGCATCGTTGGAACGCAATAAACGTTTTTTTTCACATTTTTTTTCCATATTTTTAATATTATAGATATTTTTTTCCTTATTTATATTGTAGATCACTTATCTTGTTTATTATTGTAGATCACTAAACTTTTATTTAATCTAGATTATTGTAAATCACAAACACTATTGGTTTATATTGTAGATCACTAAACAAATATCTTTAACAAATGGTTGAAGGATTTTTGTTGGCAAAATTTACTAAAAGAAATAAAATCAATTCACGAATTTTAATTCTCGTTGCATTCCACCTGTGCAAACATCAACTTCATAACAATATCGCACATTGCCCATAACCATAGTATTGAAGTTTGGAACATTGGATTGCGATGAAAGTCATTTTTTATTTTTTTCATTTATTCGTTTTTATTAAAAGCGATAATTTTTTTTATCCATTAAGGTCGTGGATCGCTAATGAGGATAAGAAAAAGCGTTCCAACGATGTAAATATGTACATGAAGTTTGCATCGTTGCTATCCAACGATTTCATTTTTTTTTTTTTTTCGATTTTTTAATTTCCTATTTTTTCTTGGTCAGTTCGGCTCTAGTTGCTAAATATGGTAAAATGGATAAAAAATATTTATGGCCTCTGGGACTAACCCATATAGGGGGTGAATATTGAAAAAAAACAAAAAAACAAAAAAAGCTATGTCCTGCGCGTTTGATATATCCATTTTTTTTTATTGGCGTTGCGTGGAAAGTGGCCCAAAAGGCGCCTCTCAAAAAAATACCGACCCTCTAAATGTTCCGGAACACACCCTTATCGGGGGGTGAATCTTGAAAAAAAAAACAAAAAAAATTCCATGTCCTGCGCGTTTAATATAACCATTTTTTTTTTTTATTGGCGTTCTCATATTTCAGCAGTAAGCTGGGCTTACCTTTGAATTTCACGTACTTTAAATATGAGTACAAAGGCTAAATCTCCTTGCAAGTGTGAAAGCATTAACTGCAACATGCTTTTATATATCCACAAAGCTAAACAATTTTGAAAGTGTAAAAGACTGCCATGTTTCGTCACAATTCTGTGTTCACTGCCAAAAAATTTATCTCAATTCGTGACGTCATTCTAGAAGTAGTAAAAGTCATGACTTTTGTTACAATTTTTAAGCCCTGCTAGAGATAATTACCGCAGATTATAAGCGTGCAATCGAAATTTTCCACTGAAATTGCATGAGAAAATGTTCATTACTTCTTTATAAATACACAACAATGATTTACTTTTTTTCTTACCTTTGTTAAGTGTTAGACGCTAAAAAACGGCTATTGTCATGAATTTTTTTGATTGGTTTATATTATAGATATTGATATAAAAGTTGTTACACTTAATAAATGCACTTTCTAAATATATATTTTTTTGAATTGAATGTATTTATGTAATTTAAACAAACTTCAAACGCGTTTATGTAGAAACAACATTTTTGGGCGGCTTGTTGATAAAATCTAAACTACTGAACCGATCCTTATGAAATTTTAACCACATATTGTTTACAACTATAAATATAGCGCATATCAAGGATTTTTTTTCAAATTTTGATATTTACCATTATTTCTTTTCATTTTGTTATTTTTGCATATATGAAAAATCGTATGATATGCGCTATTGCCATTAACATACTCAATGTAAAACCAATTGGATTTTTTTTGTTTCGGATGACCAATCTCGGAGATTTCATCAACAGCGCAGACTTACCAATCTTTTAGGAAATTTTTTTAACTACCATTTTCGTCTATAAATAGTGAGTTGAATAAAACAAATTTAAAAAAATGTATTTCGAAAGTGTATTTATTAAGTGTAACAACTTTTATATCAATATCTATAATGTAAATCTATCAAAAAAAATCATTAAAATAGCCTTTTTTAAGAGTCTAAAGTGAGAAGACCCCTTAAGACTCCACAGCACGAACTCTGTATTACTTAAGAAAAAAAATCTACATTCATTGTTGGTAACCTGTTAGAATGAAACGATATTGAAGTTTGCATCGTTGGAATTGAACCAAATTTTTGTTCCTCTACTTTCAAATGTTTTTTTTTGCCAGACCAAAGCTACGATAATCTTTTTTTGAGATCCTCATTACGGGCCTACAACCCAACTCTATCGAATCGTATTTTGGATGACAATAAAAATGGAAAAAAGAAATTTCCGTCGTATTCCAACAATGTAAACTTCAACAGCCTAAAGTGAACTTGTAAGAAATTTTTCCAGCCATTGTGGGCATGAAGTCGCCTTTGTAGCAAATTATATCCTTTTGCCGCATTATTATCCCTATCTAAATAGTGTTCAGAATCTTCTTTTCGGGAACGCATTGGCTGAAACGTGCAAAAAAATCTCCGTTTCAAACTTTGAGTACAAATTGTGTTCGCAATTGTCGTTGGATTTTCATACTTGTATCTGTCCGTCGCCAAATTGATATAGTCAATGCTGAACGTTATCTACGGACAGATACCCTGTGTTAGAAAACAATAAATTGATAACTATCGGACGAATTAATTACCAACAGAGAAAGAGGCTTGAATTTTATTTATTTATATTTGTTAACAGTTCAAAGATGTGGATGAGGAACTGGAACAGAGCAAGAAGAAACCTACAGCATCGAAGGTATGTAATAGCAAATAATCTGAGGAGCTAACGAACAAAACCGGACTTGTCCACATTACGTGGTTTTTTTTCGTGTTCTTCAAGCACATTTGCATTAGCTTTCAAAATATTTTGCATCAATTCCGGCTCTAAAAACCTTAAAATTTGTTAAAATCTACCTTTTCAAGCAGAAGCGGACTTGTCCATGGCTGGCTGGATGAAAAATTAGTAACAGATGACCACAGTGATGACAATGATGACATTGAATAGCGATTGTTGTGAGCCTGACATGGAAGAGTTTGTGTAGGATTATTAAATTGATGATAAAAAACAAATTTATATCTAATTCAAAGAACTTGTTTTACTTCATAACCGGCTATGTCCATAAGATTTTCATTCAAACGCGGAGTTGTCCACCATTCTCATTCAAAACCGGACTTGTTCAAAATAAAAATACAAATATACACGGAGAAAACAGGGGCCTCGAAGTTTAGAATTAATACTATGCATCTAAAAAAACATCATTACATATCAAAAAGTATTGAATGGAAGATAAAAATTATAATTATGGTATAGTAATAATGAAGAAATTTAAATTTTAACCTCCGATATGGCACGTAAACTGATACAAATAATACATTTTATTCGGCATATTGTGATTTTTTGTAGTATTCAAAAAATATTTTGCCCACGTGATTGGGACAATTAGTTTCCAGTATTCTACCAAAAGTACGGTATAAAGAGTCACATTTTACTAATAATGTCGTAATATTTTTCGCTATACGCCGAAGATTCATGCTATACGTATAGTAAAATTCATATGAAAATATAGCATGTAGGACTCAGCATATAGGGCTCGCGCCTATGCGAGAATAGTTTCAAATGTAATATGCACGCATTATTTTTACTATACGGTATGAGAATCATTTTTACACTTCTATAACAACAAGTCTTAGAATTCCGAACTGGCAGTAAACTGCTATACTTTTCTAGCACTAAATATTAGAATTCTGGCAACCAGCGTTAGAATTTGAGGCCGTATTTTTCTCCGTGTACACATGGTAGTTAGTGTTTTTTATTGAGAGGTCTTCTCACTTTAGACGCTAAAAAAAGGCTATTGTCATAATTTTGATGCAGGTTTATATTATAGATATTGATATAAAAGTTGTTACACTTAATAAATAAACTTTCAAAATACATTTAAAAAAAAAATTTCACTCACTATTTATAGACATAAATGGTAGTTAAAAAAATGTTCTAAAAAAATTGTAGATCTGCGCTGTTGATGAAATCTCGGCGATGTATCATCCGAAACAAAAAATCAAACGGTTTTAGATTCAGTATGTTGATGGCTGCAGCGCATATGATACAATTTTTTATATATGCAAAAGTAACAAAATAGCGAACATTTTTCGAAAAAAACAACAACAAAAAACGTGTTTTTTCACAAGTTTTTGCAAAAAAAATAGTAAATATGAAAATTTAAAAAATCCCTGATATGCGCTATAGCTATAGTTGTAAAGAATATGTGGTTAACATTTCATAAGGATCGGTTGAGTAGTTTCGAAGATTTTATCAAGCCGTCGAAAAACGTTGTTTTAAGAAAAACGTGTTTCAAGTTCGTTTGGGTTACATAAATACATGAAAAAATTGTTTAATGTATTTCGAAAGTGTATTTATTAAGTGTAACAACTTTTATATCAATATCTATAATATAAACCTATTTTTAAAAATGCACGAAAATAGGCTTTCTTCAGCGTCTAAAGCAAGAAGACCCCTTAAACTAAAGCCAGGTCCAGGCTTACATTTCGACAGAGCCTTCATACATTGATGCTTAAAGATTCGAACTGATCTCTTTTTGGTTATTTTAGTTTTAGACTTGTCCTGTAAAGAAGTAATTCATGGACAAGTCCGATTCTGTTTACCAGCTCCTCATCTCAAAACCTGACACACACATTTGACAACAAACGAATGCAAAGAACTGAATTTTTTTCAATTGTAGCAGGGTACAGGGTTGTTTGCGATTCTGCCACTACCGAAGAATGAAATCATAACGAAGAAGAACAATCTCATTCCCCATGTTCTCACGAAAACCGCAAGCAACACAGTCTCTAGAAGTTCCACGACGAAAGTTCCTATCGTAAAAATGGGAGAGTCTTCCGGACGTAAAGTGGACGAAGGGAGGGAGGAGGGCGATTTGTCTATGATGGACTACGATTCGAATTCTGAGGACGACGAGAAGGACCATGTCGATTTCTTCTCACTGTCGAAACCGTCGGTTCTGCCGGAAGTTACGGTTCCATCGAGCACAAATTTGTTCACAATTGCCAAAAATAACGAGGTCTTCGAAGAGTCGATAGTGGCTGACAATAAAGGGACGATGGGAAATATCATAAACGATTCGCAAACGACGAAAACAGTCGTTGCAATGGAAAATGATCGAAAACGAAATTCTACTCTCATAAGTACCGTCATGAACTTACCGCGAGAAGAAATTTTATTGAAAAACAAGGCGGAAGTTGGACCAAAATTGCCGATTCCTGAGCAAGAATTTAACGTCGATGCCGAGGGCAACGTTGCCTTTGATGAGAAAGCAATCGAATATCTGTGCGGTAAACGCGGCGTGAAGAGGAAGACGAAAATGATCGAAGAGGCAAATATAATCGAGATCAACGGTGAGGATATAAAGCCAGACGAACGAGAATGGTTGGTCAAGGCAATGACGGAGGAACCGGTACAGAGGCCTGTATCTATGCAAGGAGCGGGACCAAGCAGTCAATCGAAGAAAAAACACCAAATCACTTATCTCGCCCATCAAGCTAAAGCTATGGAAGTCGAGCTCAAAAACTCCTGGTCGCAAAATCGTATGGCCAGAAAGCAGACCCAATCCAAATATGGATTTTAACAGTATTCCATTTTTTTTTCTTCGCAAAACTTATTCGAGTTGCACGCGAAGGTGTTCGCTTTTGTTTTGTTTCGAATCGCGTATAATCATTTGTTTGCGCAACTAGTGAGCGCAAGAGCCATTCTTGTTACAATCAGATATACCGTTTTATACTTTCAGAGACCTGTTTTACATTTTTTTTTTTTTTTTCGATTCATTTTCGAATTTTAATGCTTTTTCACTGCGAACTTCCGTCACGCTCTGCAAAAGAATTGTACGTGTCTTTAAAGTTGATATATATTAGAGCGCCAATACGTTGATTTTGCATTGCACACCTTCCCGGAAAATAAGTTTTTTTTTCACTTATTTACTTAAGGGCAGAAATCACAGTAGCACACAAAAAATAGGCATATTTTCGGGAATTAATTTTGGCTGAATAAAAGTATCAATCGAAAATCTGTAAAGTAGGTTTTGTAGCAATACTAAAAAAGTACAAAATGTAATTTTTGCAATAAAAAATATTTCAAAATGGCGGCTGCGCAGCATATGCCCCAAGGCGCCTTTTTTGAGCTCGCCGAAGACATAAATCGAGCAAATTTTTACCGATCGACTTGAAATTTTGACAGTAGCTTCGAAACATCTTTCTCCACGGAGCTACGTAGGATTTTTTCGATATATTGATTTTTCGCAAAATGGTGCATGTTTGAAAATAAAGTTAAATTTTTAACAAAAAAAACGCCATAAAATCGTCGATAAAAAAAAAGTAAGCCATATAAAATAAAAAATCCTACGTAGCTCCGTGGAGAAAGATGTTTCGAAGCTGCTGTCAAAATTTCAAGTCGATCGGTAAAAATTTATTCGAGTTATATCTTCGGCGAGCTCAAAAAAAAGCGCCTCGGGGCATATGCTGCGCAGCCGCCATTTTTAAATATTTTTTATTGAAAAAATTACATTTTGTACTTTTTTAGTATTGCTATAAAACCTACTTTACAGATTTTCGATTGATACTTTTATTCAGCCAAAATTAATTCCCGAAAATATGCCTATTTTTTTGTGTGCTACTGTGATTTCTCCCCTTAAAGAGCTTATTACGATAACGGTGAATATATTGAAAAATCGAACGTTTGCACACCCTTTGTCTATCTCGTGAATTTATTTGGCAGGAAGACAACTTTATTATTAATTTCTTTATTCTCAGACATCTCTCACCTTAAATTTCTTAACATTCTTAACTCACCTTAACATTTCTCTGCCGAAACATCTCTATTCGTAAAGATCACAATGCCACAATAATGCAGTGCTGAAATATTACTGCTCTTAAATATTTCCATTGCACAATCTCTCGTATCCGAAACTTTTGTATTCTTCGAAATCTCATGTGACATCCCTAACATCGGTATTCCGACAATTTCATCTCACAATATCTCTCTTCCGAAACATTTCTGTTCCATTCGTAATATTGAATTTATTATATTGACCACGAATGAAACAAGTGCAACGCGGAGGCTCTTGAAATAGCGATGTTTCTGATTAAACCTGCTCCAGAATAGAGATATTTAAGGGGAGGTACCTGAGTAAACGGCGAGAAAAACAGGTTAACTTCGGGAATTTTTTCTCAAAAACTAATGTTTCGATTGGATACGGGTTTTTTTTTATTTGAAAATATGTACATTGACGTATGTTTAGGAATTTTTGAAAATAAATTCGTTGTCTGGAAGCGATTCAAACGCGATTATCTCGAAACATAGTATTCAAAGTCGGTGCCAGACGTATCTCGAAAACGGCTTGTCCAAATTTGGATACAATATTTTTCGATAGTTTTTCTCGTTCGCCACGTAGGGGTTTTTCATTTGATTGAACCATTGCTTTTTTATGCAACGAGTATGCAATCCAAAATCGTCGGAAATTGCGAACGAAAAACGAATGTTAAATTAAAACGGTCGCAATTCCGTCAAAAATGAAAATGTAAAAAAAAATCCTACGTGGCGAACGAGAAAAACTATCGAAGAATATTGTATCCAAAGACCATAGCCGGGTAAGTAGGGAAAAATTGCGCCCGTATTTTCTCCAACGAAATTAGGAGTATATTCTGAGGGATAAAAAAAAACAAATTTTCTGAAAATTTCATCCCCGTCAACGCAATGGTTTTGGAAAAATGAATATTTTTTTAAATAAAAAAATGAAAATTCCGGAAACGCTTCAGTGGATCGATTCGATTTTTTTTGGTACTCGTTAAGATCAAACGTGTTACGAAATAAAATTATAGAACATCTTGCAAAAGATTAAGGTTTAAAAAAAATAATGTTCCTTGTTTTATTTTATTTTTAGTATAATCCACTTTGGGTACAATAACGAATTTTTTTTCATATAATCTTTGGGCACCTTATTAGATTATATAATTTTTTCAAAATGATCGGTTTCGTACGCCACAGTGAAAAAAAAGAAACAGACTTTATTGATATATTTTAGTTATATATCTATATAACTAAAATATATCAATAAAGCGTTTTTTTTTTTTCACTGTGGCGTATCAAACCGATCATTTTGAAAAAATTATATAATTTAATAAGGTGCCCAAAGATTATATGAAAAATTTTCGCTATTGGGCCCCAAGTGGATTACAGTAAAAAATAATAAAACAAGGAACATTATTTTTTTTTCAAACCTTAATCTTTCGCAAGATGTTCTATAATTTTATTTCGTAACACGTTTGATCGGAACAAGTACCAAAAAAAATCAAATCGATCCACTGTACCGTTTCCGGAATTTTTTTTTATATTAAAAAAAATTCATTTTTCTGAAACCATTGCATTGACGGGCATGAAATTTTCAGAATTTTTTTTTTTTTTATACCTCAGAATATACGCCAAATTTCGCTGGAAAAAATGCGGGGGGCGATTTTTCCCTACTTACCCGGCTATGGCCTTTGGACAAAATCGGACGAGCCGTTTTCGAGATACATCTCGCACCGACTTTGAAAATTATGTTTCGAGATAATCGCGTTTGAATCGCTTCCAGTCGATGAATTTATTTTAAACAATTCCTAAACATACCTCAATGTACATATTTTCCAATAAAAAAAAAACCCCCGGTTCCAATCGAAACATTAGTTTTTGAGATAAAAATTCCCGAAGTTAACCTGTTTTTCTCGCCGTTTACTCAGGTACGTCCCCTTATGAAGAGAGGTGCCTGAGAATGGAGAAATAAAGAATAGAGTTGTTGTCGTGCCGTTTGTTTGCTGAAAAGAAAATCAGATTTTGAAGGCTTGGAATTCTTTGATGAAGGTCTCAATATTTGTACTCCGTATATATCGGTGGTTAAGTTTTGGGTTTCCCCCCATCGAAACATATGCAGTTTATTCTGTGAACATTCTCATTCAAAAAATGTTCCCATCAGTCGAATTACGTAGCCCAACATGTGCAAGTTTGGAAAATAAAATATTTCGTCGCGCGCCGCAAAACGAGGATCTCTTGCGAAACACATCACTCCAATATTGTTTGGGAGTTCGAAAAGCATAAAAGCTTAATTGAAATACGATCATTAAAAATGCACAATATCACATCGTAACCCACAAATGTACAAAAGAAATTATTTTTATTTCCTTAAGTCTGTACATAGTGAGAAAAAAAATATACATATATATTTTGTGAAAACTGAAAACAATATTACGAAGTCTATGATTGCATTTTTTCGAAGATAGCGTGCTCGAGATCCTTTAAGTACCTTTCTTTCTCTTCCACCATCATTTTCGCTTCTGACAAATTTGCGGGAAAATCTCCGTATTTATTCAACTCTTTGTCCAAGGCACTTGATTTCTCGACGAGATTCAGGTAAGTCTCATACTTTTCGAGTATTTTATTTGGACAGTGATCCGTGATTACTTGCTCCTGAAGACTTTGCTCGAGTTTGTCGGCCGTTTGACGATAATCGTTCAACTTAGTCGCCATGAAGATACGATTCGCGTACTCCTCTTCAATGTTCACCCATTCCGTTTCTACAAACGTCTGCAATGCCTCCGTGCTTTCCCTCACTTTAGCCTGTCCTTTCAAAATGCTACTGTGTCGTTGGCACAATAAGTCGTACCTGCTCTTCAATTTTCGCTCCTCGCGGGCCTTTTTCATGGAATCTCTTCTTCTCTGCTCCATTCGCATTTTCAAGGAAACCTCGTCCACTTTCGACAAACCTTCCGTCCTCAATATGCCCTTAACGTTGCTCCACGCGTCTTGGATATGCTTGGGCATCAATTTCGGTTCTATTTCCAGGAGACTCAGCAGTTCCGAAATTTCTTTGCTTCGTGCATTTTGCTCGGCTATAGTCTCGTTTATCGCCTCGATTATCAGCGACGATTTGCCAGAGTTTTCCTCCGGAAAAATGCTTTTCTCCTTCTTCTGCTCGCTCGAGCTTGAAAACAAGGAAAAATTGTCTATCGAGCCGACTTCTGAACCTGCCGTCGACATCACGTCCACCTTGAATCATTCAACGTTATTTCGAAAATTAACATTCATTTTTTTAATTTTCTCGGAGCTGTATCTTTATCTTCGTGAACCAAATTTGATACAACTAGTTTTTATTACAATAGAGCTTAAAATGTCATTTGTTGATATGTTCTTAGACATTTCTATCGTAAATCGGAGATTCTTGTTTACTGAATTCTCCACTAATTTCAAATTAATGGGCAAATGCACAGGTAATGAGTATTTACGTACTACAAGAATTTTAAAAAGTCAACTGAACATGTGCATAGTTCCAATTATCTTCAATTAGTTTACCAAAGGATCGATAGTAAACATATTTTTTGTTTGTTTGTTCTATCAGTCCAAAGTTGTGCATAGTAACAGATTTTTCTTTTCTCAAACGTTCAAATGCTGTATAATTAATGCACGAATCAATGATGTTGGAGTTCGTATTGTTGGAACGCAACGAACAGTGTTTTTACATTTTTATTTCTTCATTTTCTCCATCATCCAAAATCTTATCCTTCAACTTTCGGCTGTCGATTTCTGTTGTGGATGCTAAAAAAACGTTTGAGTGTTTTTCATACTCCAAATTTACGAGAAAAAAAAATTTGTGCTACTAAACTTTCGTTGCGTTCCAACGATGCAAACTTCAATATCGTACGAACCACGTGCTAGTGAAAAGAGTATCGAAGGCGTTTTGGTTACTGAGGATACTTCAAAACTCTCTTTCGTCGCTTGAGGCAACTCGATGAGGAAGGTCCAACATATGGCACAGGAATAGCAGATTAAGGTAAAGTTATGATTGCAACGGTATAGCTACCGATAAATATGTTAACGCGTTTTTCTGGAAACTATGATTTTTAAACCGGTATACACGATTTTGTGATGCCCAATGAACGGATTGATTTAAAATTTGGTACACTATTCAGTGTAGTAGTAGTTTAACGTTATCCTTTGTAACTTTTTTCTCGTCAGTTGCTATCTTTAATCATGTCATTTTCGTTCAAAAAATAGAGAAAAGAAATTCATTTTTTTCTTTCGGTGATTGAAACACCATAACAAACAAAAGCTTGGTCGAGTCCTACCCAATATTATTTATTTCAAGAAAAAAGCTGCTTCTTTTCAGACTAACTGAGTAGCCAAAATCACATTCAAAGGTTCTTCTCAAGATTGTTTATAACTCCTTTAATTATTAATATTCTTTTATGAAATTTTGTACACAACTTTTTTAATGTAGATACAAATAAATGTCCACACGATTTTCTAATAATCTTACTGATTTATTCAAAGTAATTTTTTTTCTAATAACCCTGTTATTCAGGTTGTCACAGTAGCCTAACCCCTTAACTTTGTTGTACCTCTACTTTTTTTAACAGTGACATCTTGCAACAAATACCGTAGAACTTTGATTATCCTAATGCTTCGGCGCCGTATTCGAACACAATGATGGTATTTTTTTTTCTCAGTTAAGGTATCGCCTTTTTTTCTCTAATAAAACTATTTCCTAACGCTTCGAGATATTCTCAAAATCCATTATTGCCTATATGTAACTTCGTACATCGAATTGTATATACATTGCATGCATATACGAGTGACTGCCCTGAAATGGTTTGAATCCCAACCAGAAAATAGTCCCACACAGTTGCCGATCTTGAAACGAATTTGAGATTTAGCAGCCAAGAAACACGCAACTACTATGCGACTGCCAAACATTGATCATTATTTTAAGCCGCAATTGTAATTTAACTACATAAGTAATGGTGGTATAAAAATTGAAACTTTCTTTATTGTTCATTGCTATCAAAAAAAGAATTTAGGGTCGTTGGAATAGTATAGATAATTTTTTGTACTATTTATATATCGTAAGTTGATTTTTCCGGAAATCTGCGATATATTTGCAATTATCCGAATCTTTTATTATCCGAACAATGTCCGATCTCAAGTAGTTCGGATAATCGAGGTTCTACTGTAAAACAGATGCGCTTTACATTGAAAACAAAGAAGGTATCGATAAATGATTAAAAAAAATATTCTCCGTTGGTTTAGTTTCTACCATATGAATGTGAGGCCAATGGTGCAATGATGGTCTCTTTTTTTTTTTGTATTCACGTTTATATTAAACCTGAGTACAAAACAATGGGGTTTATACTTTGTATATGATTTATATTAAGCATATTAAAAGACAACAAAATATATCCGGTCAGTAAGAATTACTTAAAATCTTTATTTTATGCTGGTTCACCTTTTAGATTACTAGTAAGCATCTGGATTCTCATTTTTTTACACGGAGCTCGTACATTCCTACCATTAAAAAAAATATCAACGATGTACGAGAAAAACTCGACATAAAACAAAGATCTTTATTGCGTAAAAACTACCAGTATGGCATTTGATCTTTCGTCGAATCAGGAGTCTCAATATCGGGAATAACAAAAGTTATTCGGAATCTTCATTGCAGGGACAGTGTCGTATATTAATGAATTGAAGAAGCCAAAAAAAATGTAAAAATACGGAACTAGACTGTAAATCGCCAAAGAAAAATTACTATGCAATAATTGAGTCCAAACAACTTTGCGTGCTGAATAGAATACCAAAACCAAATGAAAATGAATTGTTGAAATATTCGTTGTACGGATACTTGAATATTTGAAAGCTCATAATTTGCAATAAGTTTAACCCTTTTTCTGGATGAAGAAAAACAACAAAAAATGTCTCTATATAAGATTTTCTTATAGTTACGAAAATTCTGTTTTCATTCGTTTAGTCTTAAGCCGAATTTTGGAAAAAGATAGGAGGAATATTCGCTTATCAAATGACCTAAAACTATCGCTGCACCTGATGGAAAAAAAAGTTCGAATATATTTCTGTTGATCCACCTGTAGCTGAGTCGGTGATGTCGTTTATGCTTATAACAAATTTTGACATTTTACACATATTTGTATAATTGAATAAACATATTTAACCCCCTTTACAAATGAATACAATCTTAGGTAAATTCAAAATGATGCTTACATCTCGTGTATCCATTGCTTGCTCCAATTTTAACTTTCCCTATAAATATTAACCTTCAAACGAATTGTCGAGAAATCAAAGCAAAACAACAGACCAAGAAGACTAGAGAGACGGAGTCGACACTCCCGCCTCAAACAGTTCTTTCAATCGGTCACAGAGGTGTAATGCTCAGTTCCGCCGCAGGCGTCGCTAGTGTTCCCCAGAGCCCATAATAATAGTAATACAAAACTGCATAAGGTGAAACTGACCGTGTTATGGCGGCAAAATTGTTTGTGCCTGTCAAACACAAATATATCTGTCGTGTACACCAGCACAGCAGCTATCGAACTATATGTATAATAATCGAGATAACTCCTCGCGAGTCAATGAGATAAAGGGTAAAAGTAAATACTCTAGGTAGAAATTATAAAACAAATTTCAAGTATTGATGGCAGTAAATTAAAGAATATATTCTTCCATGTTATTTTTGTTCGAGTTCTTTTGGCATTGGACGAGTTATTTGATTGGTTGAAACTGCTTCAATTCGCTCGTACAATCAGATACCTGTACGAATGCAAAAGAAAAAAATTAAAACTGCCGAGGCTCGAACTCAGGGCCATTTGCCAATAAATACAATCTTCTCATATTTAAGCGATTGCCGCGCTTGGGGTTCAATTAGGCTTGACGGCTTGTTCGGTTGGTTCATCGCTTAATTTAATTTATATTTAGCTTCATTTTTAAACGTAACTAGCAAATAACGAGTTTTCATAGGTATACATATAATAAGCACGTGTTGAAAAACAACCCCAGCACGTAGAGCCAACATTCCCGCATTCGCCCGGTTTCTTGCATGTACATATTATTATTATTATTGTTGTACAGGAAAACAGAGTAACGCGCATCCGAATAATAAATACATTACGAGATACATTACGGTTGGTTTATCGCTTTATTCGCGTTTCATTATAATTAGCTATATTTTTAAACATAACAGACAAATCATAAGTTTCCATAATAAAATAACTCGTGTTGTACTTATTATATAATTATTATATCTGATGTGCTCATTATATAATAAGCCCATGTGAACAAAACAACACGAGTTGTTTCGTTAATATTATTTAAATTTTATTTATTATATGTATGTACACAATATTATTATATATTATAACGGAAGGAATCCCCTCTTGGGTGTATTATCGTTCGGGTGTGCGAGAGAGAACGCACCATGACTGTTCTAAGTAAGTACGAGAGAGAAACACGGTCACCCCAGTTTTGTGATTGGCCGTTGAGGCGGAGCTCGGACCTTATGCAGTTTTGTATTACTATACATTATGGGCTCTGGGGATCACTAGCGACGCCTGCGGCGGAACTGAGCACTACATCTCTGCGACCGATTAAAAGAACTTCGTACATACAGGCTAGCATAGGGAGTTTGGACCCCTTTATTCTAGTCTCCTTACAACGGACGAACAGTTCCAGTAATGTAACCATGGAGACTGGATACAAGAGACCAACCTCCGAGGGGAAGACAGCGAATAAAGTGTACCCGAAAATGCGAATAATAAGGATGGCGTGTCGATCGACCAGACCCATATACACAGGATGTTTGACGCATGGACTGACACAATTTTTTGGGGGATTGGAGGGCTTATTTGCTAATTTTTTCACCTTCAGGCCTTATGTCCTAAGTATCACAGTAATTGAGATAAGATTATTTTTCGTTTTTTTTTTAATTACCCGAAATTTCGCCTATAAATCGGTCTAACTTTTTGTTTATGATTATAATAGCACGAAATACCTTATGCTGTATTCTGCAATGTATGTTTATTATAAACAAAGTATTATTTGATACAATTAGTTTCTAACAAATGACTCTTGATTTTCCAAAGTCTTAAAAATGTGTAAATGTATGCAAATTTCAACTTCAAAATCTATTAGAAAAGATACTTATTCTCTTTATTTTTACCACATAATAAATTTTTTCTATGACATGTAGCATACCGTTAGAAAGAGTATAAACTAGAGAACTTTTTGAAACAAAGCTAAGTTCGAACTGTAATTTAAAAAAAAAATGAATTTTGCAGTGGACATTTTTCATACATTTATGCATTTCTAAGACTTTGGAAGCTCATAAGTGATTTTCTTGAAACCAATTGTATCAAATATTGGTTTATCTGTAATTAACATATATTGCAAAATACAAAAAAAAATTATTTCGTGCTATTGCAAAAAAAGAAAAAAGTTAGAACGTTTTGAAAGCGAAATTTCGAGTAAAAAAACGAAAACAAAATCTCATCTCAATTACCGTAGCACTTAGGACATAGGGTCTTAAGGTTAAAAAACTAGAAAATACCCCCCCTCCTCAATCGCCCAAAAAATTGTGCTGAGCTGTGCGCCAAACACCCTGTACAGAGTACATATAGTGCGTTTTCCAACTACGACACAGTGGGATACATTGCACATATTTCTGGTGCATTCCATTGCCCGGATCGGCTGCTGATGCCAGAAATATGTACACTGTGTCGCACTGTGTCGTAGTTGGAAAACGCCCATAGTATATTGTAAATATATCGGTCGACGAGGTGAAAGGGACCGAACGAGGTTCTAACCTTACAACAAAGAACATTCGTGAGGGTATCCTACTTTGAAGCACTTTATGCATTGTTTTCTAAATGACTGCAGAACAATTTTAAGAGAAAAGCTATTTCAATAGAAAAAAGTGAATCTCTTTAGGAAGTAGGTTTGCGCTGTAAGAGCACACAGCGCAATACCCACGGCAATCGGGTTAATCATATCAACCGTAAGCATGCTATGAAGGCTGCAAACGCAATTTGTGATCCCTAAACGTGTGGGCACCAAATTAATGCACATTTGGAGATTGTTAGGCTTTGGACAGTGAAAAAATACATTTTGAGCTCTGTTTCAACGGTTTTTATGGAAAAATGACGTAGAATTCGGTATTTAGAGTTTTTTTTACATAAACTAGCAAAAACATACCAAAGTATTATCGACAATTCTAAAAATCTAGTTCACTGGTTCTCCACTGGTGGCAATCCAGCATAGCGCACGCGCACACACACACACACAGCATACAAACACGCATACACACAGCTTGCAGCAACCGCCGCCCATTGGGCCTTGATGACGGTCTTTCATGCAGAGCGGGCAACTCAAGAGGTGAAAGATGATTCTCTTGGCGAAGTCATCCGTTAGAGTCGCTGTAATCGAGGGATGTTCTGTGCGACAGGGACAACAATTCGCGGTCCCCGAAGGTCTTGGCGCCTCTCGCGGCCTAAGGAAAAAACTCTACTAGTATAGTACACTTGGTCAAAATACATTGATAACAATGGACAAAATTTTTAAAACGGATAATTACTCTAAATTCTTCTGAGTTCCAGGGTGCAAGACGGATAATAAAAGTGAATTGTCGTTCCATAAGCGACATAAAGATAAAGTCTTTTCAAACAAAGTGGTCGATGGCTCTGAAAATGACTCTCTTTAAGCCGTCAAGGCGCGTTTGTAGTTACTCCACAAAATGTTTTCTTTTCAAGTTTGTATCTTCATAAATAATAAATCGAGCAATATTACAAGTTATTTTGGTTACATACAATGTATAAATATAGTTTCAGACGTCCCTTGTGAAAGGTATGCTCTGAAAAATAGAATCACTCCTTCTCGAAATCTCCTCTCTCATAACCTTAAAAAAAATCTAAATCCTGAGCCGGCAGAGCTAAGAAGAGCGGAAAATACATGATTCACTGCAGTCGCATCTTTACGATCTACCATGGAAGTAAATTCAATAGCAGGCTTTCAGAAAATCAAGAACGAAGTAATTTTTTAGACTTGATGCTATAATATGACCGGCCATATTGAAATATCGCTGCGCCACCTCTAGGACGTGAAAATCGCGAATGGGTAACTTTAACGGGTAGCTTCAACTTGCGTTAAATTTCCAACAAACTAACGCACTAACGGTTAACGACGTTCACTTTTTGAGTAGCGTAATAACAATTAACGAAGTTAATTTTTGGATTAACTTTGCCCACCTTGGTAGTGAGTTTAGCGAGTTCGTTTTATAGAACGAATTGCTTTTGCCGTTTTCCCACTAGCGTCGCAATTCTTCGTCCCACGGAACTTTTAACACAGAAGACTTTCTAGTATCTTTCTTAAACTTTTCCACTGGTTCGGTATGATGTACGCTTTACGCATTTTCAAATTCAAACACGGTAACACGATTCAACGACTTTGGTCGTGTTCGTTGGGTATCATCATTTTGACACGAACAAGTGCGCATGTGCATAATGATGCGCAACGCGCAACTGCGCAAAGAAAGTGCGCATCATGAAATGCGCATCATTATGCGCATGCGCAATCAAAATGATGAGACCCAACGAACACGACCTTTGAGGAAGTTGTCTTTTGCCTTATCAAGAGACGCGGCAACGCCAAGCAATAAAAAAAATCGACGCCACAGACAACCCCACCGATCTCGACGCCACTGACGAACTGACGACACGCCCCAGTAAGATGGGCTTTTAGCAGACGACTTTTAACTTTGTCTCCACATCACGCGAAAACGCAGCAACAAATCGAAAATCTAATGACATTTCACCCATGTAATGTGATTTTTCCTATCGATTTTGTTTGGGCTATTTTTAAATTCGTCCACTCAATCTTGAGATCTCATAATTTACGGCCGAATCTTCGAGTGACTTTTGTTACCCTAAAAATTGTTCCACAGTCGTTCATTGTGGTGCATTGAATAGAATAAAGTCATTGGCTTATGTCTTAAGGGGCTATACCAGTGTGAATGCTGAACATTTGGGTGTTTTCGGGAATTTTTTGGAAGAAAAGTACTCAATTAATTGTTTCGCATAATTAAGAATATATTTGGCTATATTTGATCTATATTATATATTTTTTTCATGGAAAAATATTCAGATCCAAGCAACTTATGCGCTGCCTTCGGAGGTGCCAAAAAAAAGGTCCTCCACTGCTGACACGATTCCGGCCGATTGAGTAGCTGAAACTGAAAAAAGAAAAAATGTCGTTAAACTGGAAGATATTTCCTGTACAATGACGTAGGATTTTCAAAAAATATCAACATCTAACAAAATGGCGTAGTTATGAAAAAAAACGTCTGTTTTCTTGCCTATAAAATGGTCGTTTTTTTTCACTGCCGAATCGTCAATTTTCATCCAATCAAAATTATCCTACGTCATTGTAGAGTAAATATATTCGAGAGTACTCAGTTCAAATTTCAAGTCAATCGGATAATTGCTCTTTGAGTTACAATGTCAGCAAATTTGAAAAATCTCATTTCATATTCTTGAAAGTATAAAAATCTAATCTCATATTTTTGAAAGTATAAACTGTCGAAAAAGGCAAAAAAAATTGAATTTCAAAGTGTCTCGCTGGTATAGCCCCTTAAGCAAAGTACATACACCCTTTCGTCATATGATTAACACTTTACCGCAATAGGCATGTCTACAAGACTCTCAGAGACAGCGCTCCCAGTGGATAAACGAGGAACTAATTTTTTGCCCCACTAACGATGATACTTCGCGCCACTCAAAAACGCCCGTGTTTCCAGCTCTGTATGTTAGACCGTGCTGAATCTTCGCAGCCATTTTCACACCCAAGTTTTGTTTTGAGTGTGCGTCGTCTCCCGTCATTTGATTTCTTTCGGTCCATCGCTTGGTTGAACTTGATTATGTGTTAAGGGAAGTAACGAGAGCGTCGGAATTTTGAACCCAGTAATACAAGACAGGCCCCTGTCTTCGCTGCGTCTTGCGTAAAACGTGAACTTGTCGATTCGCACAATTTCTGACGTTCGTCAATATTCTCGAGTGACTGAGGACCTTTTACAATTCGAGGCCCGCAAGACTGGGCTTCGACCGGTAACACGAGCAAATATATACAGCGTGCAAAATTCTTGCTTCGCGCCCGTTACAGGAAGGAGGGGGTGAAGATCGTACAATTGCAGTCGAAGACGTGTTAGAACCTGCAAACATGAACGACGAACGAACGAGCGAAGCTAATCAAACCGCGGAGGTAAATGAAACCTATCATACTTACCACGATTCACGTTATGCAATCAATTATTATGAAGTATTTTGAATTATGAATTCGAAATTCTACGACAAATTCGACGTTTACTGGCGTAAAATGAGCTCGCGTTATCTGCGAGGTTATGTTCGTCCTGACAATGTATCCGAGCGGACCACATCGAACGTTGAAAGACAAATCTTTGTTGCTTACAGTTATCACACAATGACATCGAGAAACTCGAGGAAGCTAAATTAAAAGCTAAATTTCCAAATACTAGTGGAAGACCGATCAGCGGGCATTCTGCCTTTTTGCAAAAAAGGCTGGCCAAAGGGGTAAGCGGATCTTATTATTTATACTTTCTACTTCTTCCCCTCACGGTTTTCGTGATTATTCTAGCCTCTTCTCGCTTTTCACTGCTTCCATTTTCCAATCGCTTGAGTTCTGTCTTTACTATGTGCCTATAAACGGCTTCAGCCCTGCTATGTCGCATTTGCACAAAGGCATAGGAGAACTGCAGCAATGCTAATACAAGAAGTTGTACTTTTCTCTTTGATTCACTTGCGATACCATTAGGAAATCGGTAAAGCTACCTCTCCGTTATTAACCCTTGAACCGAACACTATTTTTTAGCACCTTCTAACGGAATACATGGATCATTGTTATTCGCTACATTTTTAACAACTTTAAGGAGTTACTTGAGTTTCAACGCCAAAAAAATCGAATATTTTCTCTATTAAAAAAAAAATATATATATATATAAATTATTTTATTCAAAATGTTAAGCACATAAAAGAGCAACATTTCAACAATATTTTAAAAAAATGGACAAACTTCCGAAAAGCTGTTACACCTGATTTGGCTGCAATTTTGCACAGATGTTTTATTTGATACATGAACACATTGCCCAAAGGGATTTTTGGCGCATTCCAATAGTTCACGAGAAATCGAATTTTCAAAGTTTATTTTTTAGCCTGCACGAACATATTGTATGTCGCTTGTCACGGCGGATCGCCACTTCTCTGACTTTACTAGTGGCTAGGCGTGCCGCACTTACCCGTCCAAGTATATCTATACTGCAGGGGTAACCAAAACAAACCCAAACAAACAAAAAGAAACACAAAACCAAAAAAATTCGGTATCTCGTAAACTATTGGAATGCGTTAAAAATCTCTATGGAGGATGACTTTATATATTAAATGGAACATCTGTGCAAAATTTCAGCCACATCGGGTGTAACAGCTTTTCGGAAGTTCACCCAAAAAAACTTTCATCCAAAAATTTGGGAAATTTAGCCAGTGGACCTGGTTTTTGGAGACTCCTAAAAAAAGTGTCCTCGCGGTGGTCAGGATAACTCATGAGAGCTTTATCTGAAATTTAAAAACCAATTTTTTTCTGTTAGTAGATGAGTATAGCTTGTAATTGAATGAAGGATGTAAAAAAAATTGAAATTCGAAATTTTGGCAGAGTTGTAGGCAAAATAATTCAATTTTTGGTACAATTTACACTAGGTCTGGCCTTGTAAAATTAGTTATAAACGGAAAAAAAACTGCTTCGTTAAATCAGTAGTCAATGCTATTTTGAAGTATGCAAACATTAAATAAGATCGGTGAATTCGTTTTTGAGAAATTGTGTCCACCGACTTCAGAAGTAGTGTTTTGAGAAAAATGTGATATACCTGTGTCGCTCCTGGCGACAACCCAAAGGGTCTCTCTCTCCTAGACTTTTACTCCGATTGACTTAAAACTTTGCGAGAATATTCTAGACATATTGTACTTTTAGATGATAAAATTTAAAAAATGGATTTTTTGAAATTTTTAAACCGACGTATGCCCTTAAATGATGCAATAAATTCTGAAAAATGCATAGGCGTTCTTTGTAGTTTCAACCATAAGTTTAATCAATAATAATATTGTAACATTAATTTTGGAATGTTAATTTAATGGTTGAAAAAGAAATGCAGGAAGTGTACCGTCATGTTGAAAAATTCATCATTTTTGTCAAGTAGCTTCTGTTAAAAGATCCTTTGAGTTACTTTTACTTGAGATGATGTAATTTTGGAAGAAAAAAATGTGGGAAGCTTCAGGAATTTAAAAAAGGGTATTTTAAGAGTTGAATATCACTACTAAGAATGGACACTTATAGAAGACAAAATTGACAATAAATATAAAATATTGATGGATAAATTGAAAAAATTTCGAATCGGAAAACTCAAAGCACTACTCATCTTGACGATGTTCTTCGATACAATCTTCATCCTCAGAATTTTCTTCGCCGAAATATTCCTACTTGTTTGTGAGGATGAAGTGACGCTCTAACCTCTTCGCTGGTTCTCACATCCATTTTTACTCAAAGAAAAGAATTATAGAGAAATCAAAATATTTTTGTGATGTCGGATTTTACATACGTTTCCCGAACACATGGGTCGCTTGCATCGTCGACAGATTTTCACGGCTTGCCAGCTAAAGCTAAATAAAATGATTCTGGCAGTTCTGTGACAGTGAACTACCCCTATTGCAAACCTTTTTTACAGAACAATACGAATGACCCATGTGTTTGGGTCGAGGGTTAAAATGAAATAATACCGGAACCACCGGTTTTTCTTCGGTTTATCCTACTGCTTAGTACAGTAAAAGCCCGATTAAGTACCTCTGTGAACTTGGCATCCGAGTATCTCCGATCTCAATTTTTTTTTGTGATTTCCGAAGGCATCCCCCGAAATAAAAATAACGAATCTTTATAATTTTTTTTTTTCGTTCAACATCGTTTGTAGTTGATTGTAGTAAATTTATTTTCGTTTGTAGTTGAAGGGTTTCTTATATTTTGGCCAAAAATGAAAATCGAAAAATAAAACGGCCGGCAACGATTTTTGGAGTGAGTTCTAAATGCTAATTAACAAATTGAGATCGGAGATACTCGGGTGCCAAGTTCACAGAGGTCGATTAACTGGGGTGCGAAAGAGGCTTGAAGACACGTAGCTCAAATCTAATTGGCTTACATCTCGTTTTTTTAGCTTAATATTTTTTAGCCGTTATTATGTCACATGTCATTCATATAAACATAGCATTGGCAAGTGTCACGCGCCGGTGTTGACGAAACAATACAAAAACAGACGGATGGTCTCGTCGCTCGAGCGGCACATTGTTGCTCGCATATTCAAGTACCTATCGTTGAATGATCCATGTGTAAGATACTACACAGCTGAGAATCGTCTATCCAAGTATCAGCTTCGCCTAATATAACGTTCAAGTTTACATCGTTAGAATGCAACGAACATAAATTCTTTTTCATTGCTCAAATTTTATTTGCTTGATTTCGGCCGTGAGAAGCACTCGGACGTTTTTGAATAGTCTTATTAGCGATTTATGACCACAATTTGCAAAAAAAGGCGTTCGATATTGGTTAAAATAAAGAAATAAAAAATGAAGGAAAGAAATCGTTGCATTGCAACAATGCAAACTTCAACCTCATCGCCTAATGCTGCTTGGGAAGGCGCAGAGGTCGTAAGTACATGGGCCAAGCTGTTCATTGAGGAAAACCTGATAATTTTTCATTCAACATGTTCTGCTTTCTTTCTATCACATGTATATGTTTGGCGAGGAACTATATCACGCTATATTTTGCGGATGGTTTTAACGGCATGGCTTATAGAAAAAAAAATCTATGAGTCCTCGCAGCATGACAAAAGTATCGAAAACGGATTTCAGTTCGTAGTTCAGCAATCTAGCTGAATTATACGAAATAGTATGACCTGTGTAGCATAATTCAGGATGTACATTATGTATATGCCAAATTTCATCGAAATTCTACCTAGCTGCTAAACATAGAAGAATAACAAACAGAGAACACTGCACTTTTATATAGTAGAAGGGATTTTGGGAGATGCGTAGTTGTTCACGTTGGTGGGAATGCCTCGTTTTCGTTTTTTTTTCATTCACACCTGACCAGCACTCGCAGTTATGCCTTAAATGTGGGATTATTTTCAAGCACAGTCGTTTATTTTTAATAAAATGTATTTTCCAACATATCCTCAGTAGCTATACTCTTTTATACAGTTTTATTCATAGTAATGTTTTTAAGGCACGTATTGAAGAACACATTATTTTGTTTATTTTCCGTTTGTTCTGTTATACCAATCCTCATGCTGTTGCATGGAATCTCAAATTATAGATTTCACCAGTATGTAAAAAAAGTATCGTATATGCATAGTTGAACCTTTTCCGATTGTAACATTTTTATAATCAAAAATATTTCACAGCGATTCTTCTGTTTTTGCTTAATAATATTTCTCCTGAAAAAACCTACCATTTTAGAGAAAATTTAAGTCACGTTTCAGGAGTTTTTAGCCCATCTCAAATTTTCAATTTTCTCTTTTTTTTTAAAGAATTGCTTTACTCTGATTTGTTTGTATTTTTAACAAAATCTTGTCTGCTTCCGACAAAACTTTGTTTCGTCACGTGGTTGTAAATTCATTCCATGTGTCAAATATGCTTGGGCATTAATTTTGGTGCAATTCCCAAGGAGTTGAAATAAAAAGGAACTGAGCACTTTTCAGCTACTTCCGATTAATTTTAGTCAATTATCAGGAACAAATTCTCAAAGTTTTTGTTTGAAAACCTTCAATCTTTTTTTTCAATACAGGCGAACCTCGATATAACGAAATCCTCGATATAACGAAGATTTGTCCATTCCCTTCCGATAGACTCCCGAAACCTTTATACAACAACAGAATAATATACATTGTGCCCTAATTGCTAAGCGCTTGTAATAATGGCTTTAATTTGAACCTTTCTTTCTTTAAAAAATATCCCTATATTTATACCGATAATTTTTTTAAGAACATTGTAAACAATATGATCTCGATGTAACGAAACCTCGATATAACGAACTTCCCTAGAGATTCGTTATATTGAGGTTTGACTGTACTAATGATAGATCAAAATCTGTGAAATACGTTTTACATAGACATAACCCATATTCGCGTTAGACCCACAATTTTAAACGGGTGGTACTTCGGATTAACTGAAATGTCTTGTTGACACAGGATTGGCACATTTATTGATTGATTACCTCAACATTTTTTTTCTTACTTTGCTCTGAGATAACTGACATTGCTGAAAATAAGAAAGTTTCAGCTTTCACTCTATTAAAAAGAGAACGAAATGAGATTCACCTTTTTCCTAAAAATGTTATGATGTTCGGGAAAAGTGAACTATGAAATTTTTGCCTAACATGGCATTATTGAGCATAACATTATATTTATTTGTCCTTCCATGCACAGTATTTTTCGATCTTCCGGCGAGAGTATTAACTACACCCATAAATTATTAACTTTATATCGCACCATTTTCTGCTGCCCGTGTCTCGCTGTTCATTTCGTTTTTTTCACATCTCTTTCTACTTTTATTTTTTTCAATATGCTTATTTCTATCCTTCCTGACCCACTAGTACTAATTTGTATTTTGTTGTACTTGTTCCTAATATCTGGGTAAGTTTTGATGGACACTTAGCATGCCAAGAGTTGCAATTCCACAAATAATCTGTAAATTACAACTATTCACCGCAGTTATGCAGTTTTTAATAAGTCTCTGTCGACGCCCATAAAAAGCACATTTTAAGGAAATGAGATACTAATGTCCCATATCATCTGATAGTATCTCATCATATTTTGAATAGTAGATGACGTTAGAGTCCGGGCTCTTAATATTTCTATTAAATCAATAATCTGCATGATTTTGCCAAACTTATATTTTGTACTGAAAGAGTGATTTTTTAAATATCAGACTGTAGGTAAAGCAATATACATATTAAGGATCTTCAATTTTTTTGCAAACAGATTAGGAAAGCAATTGCGCAGCCGAAACCTTGGTTTAGTATCGCACCTGGCCTTGAACTTTTGTTGCCTGGTAGCAAATGGGAGATTACAAGGGCTCGGGTTATTTTGCGCTGTTTAAGACTTCCACAAGTCCGTTTCATATCGTTATACTTGTTATGGTACATTTCAAATTCCGATTATCCGATATCGTCTCCAAGGTCTCAGGCCACAGGAACGGGTATAAAATCATGTCCGAATTTAACCATTTTTTTCGTATGAAAAAGTGATTCACTCATAAAATTAATTACACATCTATTTAGTATGAATATCAAGCTGTTAGAATTTTTTTTGTTCGACGTACATAATGGCCGACTATTAATACTTTCTTTTGTTATCTTTTTTTTTTGGCTCTCCGCGTCGTGACATTTAGCATCCACATTTTTTTACCTAGAACAAAAAACAAAAATTCTCGTCAATCTACATTAGAATACCTAGAGAAGTACGTACGGAATTAAAAAAATATTGTTTTATTCAAAAGTTGTAGGTATTTGAAGTTAAGAAATGAATTTTCAGTGAAAAATTTCGTTACAACTGCATAAACTGCATAAAATGCAATTAGGAACATAACTTTTAAATTTGAATTATATCGAGTGAAAATTGTTGAAGTTATTTGTCACGCCAATTGGAAAAAAGCTGTTTCGAGAAGTTTCAAGTAGTTTGCCCTTTTGTACATCGAAAAAAATATATATATATTTTCTAACAGCTTGATATTCATACTAAATAGATGTGTAATTCATTTTATGAGTGAATCACTTTTCATGCGAAAAAAATGGTTAAATTCGCACATGATTTTATACCCGTTACTGTGGTCTAAGGCCTTAAGTGTACAACGAAATTAATCGGGAATTACATGTATAGCAAAGAGCTCCATTACTGATGATCTTGAAGTTTGCATCATTGGAACGCAATAAAAGTTCATTCTTTTCCATTGATAGCAGTTCTTTTTGGCCGATTTAGGCTATACAAATCATTCGGACGCTTTTACCTATTTTTACAAGTTTACCGCAAGTTGCAAAAAAGAGTTTCGAATAATAATAAAAATGATGTAAAAAGAAGAAAAAAATCGTTGCGTTCGAACGATGCAAACTTCAACGTCATCATCACTGACTATATATACTCGCGGTTTTGCCGACATTGAAGGCCGATCGATGGCAGATCTAGCCACCTATTTAATCAGCATTGTTTTTTTCCGCTACGGTTGTGGAAAATCTTGTATAACATATTGAGGAGAATCCGCACAACCGCAGTGCGTGAGATTCTTATCCACTAAACATCGCACACGTTCGTTGAAAAACTTGTGTCGGTTTCTTATCTATTTAAAATCACACTCTTTTTTAAGACGTTTTTGGTTCACTCTCTGATTGAAGGTCACGGGTTCGTACATGTCACTGGAAATCAATTGCTAATCGCCCTTTCTTGTCATCTGATTCTATCTCTTGCACACTCATAAAATTGTAAATTTGTATCCGATCTTTCTTTTCGCTCTCGATGATGAACTCTCATGCGAAGAACGTTTTGCACGTGATCTTGAAACAACCTCTGTGTCCACTTTCCTTTATGCGCTGGGGATACTGGGAACCAGCAAATTGCTGGGAACCAGCAAATTAGCCTGGTTCAGATGCTAATCGTTCCTGACTCTCAGTCCCCGATTCAGCAGCACGTGCCGCGGCGTGTCCTCGCGGTTCACGCTGGGTCTCGGTCTCTAACTTTTTTGCGAGCTTGTCTCTTAGCATCTAATTCACACTAGTTACATAACTCCTGTCACGCTGCGCCATCTTAAACTATGTACATTATATATAATATATCAAGACGCCAATGCGCCCGTACACGCGCACACACATGTAATTTTTTTTTTGCGTACATACATATTAGTTCATGCCTTTAAGTCGTCGCACTTAGTATTTTTTCCATAGTTCATCAATTTTATGCACGGAAAAAACCTATTTTTCATTTATGAATTTGTATGTGCTTGTAGTTACACGAATTTGTGTATTGTTTACATTTTGTTTATTCGTTCCATGTGCGTTTGTTAATAATAATATTCTTGTAAAGGCAATTTGTAATAATTCGTAAATTACCCACAAGGCAACATTGCTCAATTGTTTTCTTTGTTTCTTTCGGTTTCACTGCTATAGTCGTATGTTCGCTTCATTTTCACATTTTGTTTTTTAATTTGGTTTATTGTAATTATAACTAACTATATAGCGTAATGCTCAGAAGCCAACTCCTAATCTAGACTCTAAGAAAACTGCACCTAGTTTGCCCCCCCCCTCCCCCGCCATCGATTTAAATAAAACGAAGTTTTTAAATACTAAATCGGAGAGAGGGGAGAACACCTTAAGGAAAACGAGAAGGTAGCGTTTCAATAAATGACATGCAGCTTGCTGTATTCGTCGTTATCATCATGACCGTATAGTACTCGAAAAACAAAATTTTTGCTATTTGAACTTCATTTCTATCTCGTCCCGTTAGGTTATAGCCCAGAAAAAAACCAATAATTTCAATGGTGCGTTTCACCCTTTAAAAATAGGTTTCAGCCAAAATAAAAAATAAAATTTTGAAGAATATTTTGGCCGATATATTTGTATCAAATTCGAGCGGGGTACCTTATACGGTTTATTTGTAAGTTGTTTCTATGAAAGGTGAGTCGAGGCTTGCATATGACGCTGGTATCACAAAAAAAAACTTTATACAGCAACGTCGTAGCATTGTCGTCTATATTCTCGCAATCGCAATCTACACCCATGAAAGGCATTCATCATGGCAATTACCAAAGCACTCCCTAAATCACACATGGCTTTGAGGTACCGAGGCACACGCTTCGGCGGGATGCATTATAAAAAAATTCGCAATCGACAACTTTTGGTCATGTGTAATACCTCTCCTGTTCCTCTGCTTGCCACGCTTAGCACTATATATTAGCACAAAAACAGGCGTAGGTTGTTTTCTGCTCGTTTTGCTAGACTTACAGTTCCATCTATCATTCGACCAACTCTTGAATGTTTATTACATCGTACCGTATAGGTTTGCTTATATTCTGACGACTAAATACATGCAGCTTTTGGCACGACGAATGCATTTTTGCCTCCAAACTCCCCCATACTTTCTGTTCTACTTATGGGAACCGACTGAATTTTTTCGTTCCATCGACTGGTTCGGCACATTTTTCGAAACTTTATCTCATAATTCTGTTTTTCTTGCTTGGGTGTCAATGAGGTCGAATATTTTCAATGCTCCATGAACATTTTACATTAATTATACTACACGGTTAATGTATATTCTAACAACGGTTATGTAGAATCACCTTTTGGAATCAACAACAAAGTCCTGGCAACTAAATACATTTTTAGGATTCCAATAAGGTTGGTCATATCTCATTTTTTTCTCTTGTAACGGCAATTTATTATTTTCGTTTTTATAAAAATTATACACATGCCTTTTCATTTCTATTTCTTTTCCTTTCGATTAAACCCATAGCAAATCAAATTAAGTACGGAATAAAGTAATAACGTACACTGCACATGAAATGGCAATCTGAACTAAGGACCTCATAGATTGTTCGAATGACACCTCAAAAGATTGTGGTGTCATTTGTCATTGAGGTGTCATTAGATGTGGGGAATTATTGAACTCGTATTTATCCAACGTGCCGATCAGATTCAATTTTTGGATTCAGTATCAAGTGACGCGGCAGCGTTTACACGCCACATAATAAAATAGAACATTTTCTGATCGATTTTGATTTGATGACTTTCATTATTAAATTAAATCGAAATGATTATGTAAAAAATTATTGTAGTACAACATACACAACAATAATAACTATGTATTAGTTGAACATTAATGCTTTGAATGATTGTACAGACAAATTACTACAGAATCCTACTTTATCTATTTTTTTTAGAGCTTGCACTTTTTTGGCTTTTTCGAAAGTTACTCTTTCTATCATTGCACTATATATATATATATATATATATATATATATATATATATATATCTTTTTTCTTTATAAATCCTCGATTAGATGACACTTTGATTATTAAATTGAATCGAAATGATTATGTGATAAATTTACGTAGTACAACATACACAATAATAACTACGTATTAGTTGAACATTAATGCTTTGAATGATTTCACAGACCAATTACTATAGAACCCTACTGTATGTATTGTTCTTTAGAGCTTGCACTTTTTTGTTTTTTTTTTCTCCTTTTTTCTTGATAAATCCTCCTCTTTCTTTACCTACACCTTTCTCATTTCTTCCTTTATTTCTGGTATGTGCATGTATATTTTCTTTGACCTGTAGGAGCATTTTAACTACTTCTCCGTGAGATTCTTTTTCATTCACCTTATCTTTTTGAGCATTCCTTCTATTCTAACATACTCCTCTTCTTGACGCACGCTAGAATTTACTGATGTTTTTTCTTTTGGCTTTTTCTTATTTTCCAGCTGTCTCGCAACTTATGTTGTCATCTTTCGTTTTTTTTTTGCCAACTTGTTTGCGGGCCTACTCTGTTTATGGAGATTTTGGTTCTTACTCTGGAATAATTCACCATGTTGCTTTGGCTTCCAAATGCTTTATACTTTCATCATACTGATTATCTCTTCCTTCCACCGTTTTATTACTAACCTTGTTCTTTAGTTTCCCCTTCGACGTTTCGTGTTACTATTTTTCAACTTTCTCACTATTCTTTGACTATTTCCCAACTTCGTTGCTACTTGCACGCACGGAACTATCCGTGAGTCTGCTGTTGCCGCTGTCACTAAAAATCTATCCTGAAACCATATAAGATTACGCGAATTCTCTTACATATTGCAAATGAGGTTTCAAACAAACCCGAAATTACGAAGCTTAATACGTTTTCTTTAAATCAATTTAAAAACACGTTTTAATTGTTCACTTGTACGAAGTCGTAAACTTACACAAAGCACATCCGCTCTATAACTTTATTGGCAAATCATTATATAGACTGTGCTATGTATTGCCGTAGTTCTTGTTGCAGTGGTTTTCTTGTGATTCTTCTTGGGTAACCTTAAACTCTGTATCATAGTTCGTAACAGGCTTCAAGAAATATGTGTGCTGCTTTCATATAGCACTGAAAAACAGTACTAGTAGCGCTGAAGGATCACAATCGATGCCCATTAAATGTAAACATTACACTGAACTTCACATAGTTATAAAAATAAATGTAATTTTAAATGTTATTTGCAATGTGTAGTAACAATAAATAGATTTACTTCTACTAGAAAACAAATACTTTTCAAATTACGTGAAGTGATTGTTCAGTTTATTTTTTGTCATTCATGTGACGACCGTAGTCACGTTCCTCTTGAAGATTATATATGCATGTATACAGCTTTTATGCCTAGGGTACGTTTATTTCAAATTGAAAAAAAGCAATTGGTAGTAGCAATGGCAAAATATGCTACATGTAGCTGTGGCTATTAAACGGTCGGGTAATAAGTGAAGTCCAGTTTCAGCCCGGGCCTATTCCAGATTAATTCATTCTGCGAAAACTAGAAATAATAACCAAACAAATCTAGGCTTGTTGTTGTCTTAACGCAAACGAGTATCGATCTGTTACATGTTAAATTATTACGCCACCAATTAATGTATTTTACAAATATTGAATCTCGCCAGGCATCATAATGTTACATGGTTTGATCAAGGTGTGCTGTGGAAAATATGATTTAATTCAATTACTTTTCACAAGAGTCGGCCAAGCGACCTTGCAAACGACTTGACTCAAGTTTATTTTACAGCATTTAAGATGCCTTCTAGGGAAATTAAGGTAATCCTATCGCTTCACACTAGTCATACCACTGATCATACTTGAGACTTATACAATCCATATTTTTAACATCATGCAAAAAATATAATTTGTAATAACTAAAATTTCCCATGTGTAAGCAGTTTAATGAATGCTCACATTTAATTAGAAAAATGAAAAAAATAGTTATTCCAACGATTCGCGCTTTATTTCTAGGTTGAATATTTGGCAACATTGGTTATATCTCCGTCGCTTTTTACTCAACCAAGCGAGTTTAACCTCCATGCTGTTCAGCGTCGATCTGTCAAAACAATGTCAAGTGCGGGAAATATAAAGCATTGTATTCGGGCCACGACTGGTAAAAAGCGTGGAAAATTTGTGTCGGCGAAGTATGTCGGTTAAGGAGGTACGATGATTGGAGCGAGTCCAAGATAAAAGCCCGATTTTTTTTAATAACATTGTCGAGAGCTTCGTCCATGCGTATGCGGAGTTTCCACGAGATTTACCGTACAGTTTCCGAGTTATTAATTGTTAAAGTTGGTCAATTAGTCACACGTAGACGACAAAATGTGCCTGTCCTCTCATATATCGATTTTTTTGTGCTACTTGGAGCCAAGACACGCGTAAAAAAAACTGACGGTTGCGTTCGTTGGTTCGTTGTGATCAATAAGGCAACTTGAATTGGAAAGCTCACCGCAGAAATAAGCAATAAATTTAGAAATAAAGTCGCGAAAAACCGAAGTATTCGGCGAGAGAGAAGTCTCGTGACGTAACCGCAGCCATCTTGCTCGAAGTGTGGCAACGCCGGATACCCGCGCAAATTTGAGTCTTCTATCGGATATTTTCAACGCGAATTAAAAATATGGTTGTATGAAGCCGTACGTTTTTTAATCGATTATAAAAGGCCTTTCGCCGATATTTACTCAAAGTTCTTTTATGTATAGCTAAGGCATCTCAATCTTTCTGGCGACATGCATACAACGCATTTATATGTAAATTCAGCATGGACAAACCGTCATATAAAATGAACGTTCGTTTTTATATCTGCAAATATTGTGAAAATTAGGAAAGGGAAAAATAACATAACAATCGATGAAATATGTTTTGACTTCGGACAGATTGGACATTGGATATTGAGGTTAACGTCAACGCGACGTTTTTCATTTGCATTCGCAATATCATCTTTTCACTCTCTAATTCTTGTCCGACAGAATCTACCTTTGTCTCTAAACTCGACTTCAGGTACAATCCTGTTACTCTCTTGATAAACTTCTACAGTACTTATTTTCATTCTCCATGTTTACCGGCTACCAAAAATAATAAGCCGAGCGCGTGGGACCGATGACAGCTATCGAAAATGCAACGATGCTAAACGTCGACGATATGGCGTACTACTGAAGTCGAGTAGTAGATTATTACCTTTGTTTTCATATTATAAAAACAATAAGTAGCTTGAAATTCAATACTTAAAAAATATTTCTCGAAATATAGGCCACACACATATGTCTAAAACGTAGCGGTATTATGGCGAAAAATAGACTCTTAGTTTACTAGCGTGGTCATCACCGTACCTCCTTAAAAACAAAAAAGTGGAAATTCGAATGAGTGAGATGAGGTTAGGACTACACTCAGCTGTTGCCTTGCTGTCACATCTCTTTATCGTAGCAAGTGTTAATAAATCCAATACCGGATGTTCAAATTAAACTTGATGTTACACAAAAATCAGGCCAATAAGCGTCATTCTTTCTGAGAGCATTGGATTACTACAAGTGTTAAGTATGTAACTCTGATTATTTTTGAGAATCTACCGGATTCCCACTATTATTTACACTTTTGTAGCGACCGGAAATTGGGTTTTTGTATGTCGTCTCGGAATTCCTTCACAAAAATATGCAGTTAATATTTGTTTTCTCTATAACCAGGTCGATAACCAACCCTGCAATTTTACAGAGAAGATTATTAATATATTTAGTGAAGCTAACAAAAAATTATAAAAATCCTATGGATCGAAGCCTGGCGATAGGATTACCTTAATAGAATAGGACATGTACGCATGTTTAGACCTTGTCGTCATATCCCAATGTAGGAATTTATCTTCCACCCACTACAATTACATCGTCTATTACAAGTCTTGCAAGAATTAATAGAATAGCATTTTATAGCAATAATTTGTGTAGGCGTGAAGCATTGGCGCTATTTCTAGTGTTATCCTAGCTATACAGTAAAACCTCATTTATCCGACCTTCGATTAACCGACGTTCCGCATTATCCGAGTCACCCAACTCATCTGAGTCCTCCGCATTATCCGAGGGGTATCCTCGGATAATACGGAGAATCTCGAATAAACCGGAAGAATCTGCTATGCCTATACGTGGAGTAGTTTTATATTGCTACTGTTTTCCGTATTATCCGAGATTTCACTTATCCGAGGTACACTCTCCCCATATTACCTCGGATAAGCGAGGTTTTACTGTACTCGTATTTAACGATGTCACGCTTTTAAGATACATTTGGAATGTAAATATTGAATAAAATAATATTTTAATCTCTTCGATTGATCTCTTCAATCTAGCAACTTCAATACAGAAATCGAAGAGAATCTTTTTTTCGAAATTACATTCAAAATACCCGATCCCCAGGCACTCTATTAATACATTTTGGCTTTCAAAAATACCCTGCGGGAAGTAGTGCTTCGCAGATTAGTTTTAAAGTCGTCTCCTCCCTCGTTTTCAAACACTGAATGGGATGACTGTTTGGAAAAGAAGCTTGATAAAATACAGAGAAAACATTTTTACAAGACATCACCACTTTATCGACATTTTCTCGGAAGTAGGTAATATTAAGTGTACGAAGTGAGGAGTTTGAAAAAAAAACATCTATTTCTTAATCCTCGGACGGAAATGTAAAATATGATGAGCACATGGTTGGTCAAAATGAAGCTATTTGATCAAATTCGCTAAGAGGGTACTGCTAGAACCCAAGGAAATATCCCTCTCACGCACGTATATAAAAAATCAAGTCGGAAAAATTAGTTCACCGGTGAAAAAGAAAAGGGTAAAAATAGATATTTATTTGTATTTTTCAGCAAAAATACTTTGATTCGGGAGATTATCAAATGGCGAAGCAAAAATCAGCGGCGAAGCCGAAGCCGGCTGGAGTTCTACCGACTGGCGATGCGATACCCACTCCGGAATCGGTGCCACAACGAAAGACTTCCATAATTCAACAGAAGTTCAACACATCGAGTAGTTTGTAAGCATTGAATGTTCACAAGTTTTCGCATCTTTTGCGAACGAGAAGGTTCAACGATTATTTTTTATTATATTTTTTTTGAATCAGTAAATCGGTAGGCATGTGAAAGGAAAAGAAGCGTTGATACGCTGCAAGCGATGTTACGTTGTAGAATTATTTCTGTTTAGACATTTTTAACATTTTTGTGCGCCATAACAAGAAAATAACACCAGATACATAATCTACTGGTCGAAATTTTGCACTACTCGTTACACCAAGCTTCGATTGTCGATATTCTATATTTTGTTTGAGGATTAACCGTTTTCTAGAGATTCTTCGATGCTACTTCCGAAGTCATTGAGCGGTCCGTGTTAAGTACAGGCAGATAACAACTTCGTCATGGTCATTGATTTGAACGAAAAGTAACCAAATATATGTTTATACTTAACTTTTAAAGAATTCGATTCGCTCAACGACCAAAGTATGGCAGTTTTCGTAAACTAAAAAAATCTTGCTCTTCGAGATGTAAAAAAACGCATTCATATCTCGTTCCACACGATCGAATAAATGATATTACATATGTGAACAATAGTGGCTAGCGGCGTAATTTGCATATGATTATATAATTCGAACAAATGTGCACTTTGTTTTCGTCAAAGTCACTGTGATGCGTCTGTGAAAACTATTTTCCTTGTGCAAGATATTACGTTCTCGTAAGAGAAAACAATTGAAAACCTTCAACCGTGTAGGTGCCGACGCACGCATGCATCCTCGAATTGTAACCGAAGCGTTTTGAATAATCCTACACTATTGATATATGGATATATATTCGTGTACGAATTCATCCACTTAATATATTTCAGTTCGTGCTCGATAAAAGTACATGATAAAGCCTGTTTCTCTGTTGCATCATCTTCACCGATAGCCTTGGTAATGGAAATTTGATCTTATTTTTGTATTCGTTTTAAATAATGTAAGACAGAGAAAATGTAATTAAAATAAAGAGTATAATTATTGAGTAACAACTTTTACTTGCAATTTGCTACTCCGATGTCATGCGACTTTCCGAATTTTCGTTTGGATTGGATGCATTTAAGCGATGTAACTTGAGTATTTAGTTAGTGACGTTACTCCCCTCGTTATTGCAGTTTAGTAAACTCACTAAGTCGCCATGAGTGAGAAACATAGCTGGAAATTCGTTTCTTAATTATTTCCCCAACGATTAACTTTCGGGAAACAGAAAACGAACGGTCTCGTGTTTCACTAAAAACCGAACGTAACGTCCTCTTCTCTTAAGGGAACTTACACCTAGTTGAATTTTTTAAAAATAGAAGCAGCTCTGTACGTGTACACGAGTAACGCGTTATATAGGCTGCGAATCCAATGTTTACTAAAAAAATAAAAAGAATGCATCGGTCATGTACAAAAACGAATGGGACGTCGATTGCGTGAGTGCGTGAAGAAAAAGCAAAGTATCGGCCACTAAAACAAGCTATCCGGAAATCGATTGACAAATTTACCGTTGATTATGGTTTAAGTAAACGTCGTAACCTTAATTCAGTCGATGATACGAAAAAGGCGATATGGACAACCTTCGATAATTACAACTCAAGCGATAAAGAGCCGAATTACGATAAGTTTCCGACCGGAGTTGCGACTTGGTGCTCCTGACAGCGCGCATCGGACAATAATGATGATGATAATGAGAATGGAGAGTTTGCTTCGTATAACCATGAATATAATGTTCTACCTCTTAATGTCTTGGAAGCAGTCAAGTCGATTCTAGAAGACGTTAGCAATAATAACTTATGGGGAAGACGCAGAGGTGGTTTCACACGAAACAACCATGAAAGTTATAACCAGCTCATCTGGAAGGTAAGCCTAAAGATTCTTCCTGGTGGGTCTATTCCAGTGGAAATAGTTGTTGATGCCTTTACCCGTATTTTCAATGAGGGATCTGTTTCGCTATTGAACATGCTGCAAGCGCCCAGGAGACACCGCGGCCGTAACGCTCACACATACGTGACGGAAGAAGATCACAATCTCATGCGGACCGCCGAGCGCTCTACTCAATCTAACACGCGAGAAGGAAGAATGCTCCGCAGACAACACCAAATTCCAATTCTGGCGGCTGCTACGGCTGCAAAACGCTTATTATATGGGCCTGGCATCGAGGATTCTATGTACGTTTTTTAAATTACATTTTATCCACGTATAAACCTGACTTAAAACTTTAAAGGCGTTTTTTTCAGTATTACTTTTTTAAATCGTTGACTGCGATATCTCAAAAACCACTGCACCGATCAACTCTAAATTTTACAATCAACGAATCGACTTGGAATATTCAGACAATATTTTTGACTAGTTATACTTTGAGAATCCGTCGAAAACCAAAAACTGATATTTACATATCAAAAAGCAGTGCTTTGAGGATGGATTTTTTATGAATTGTTTTTTTTATCAACGAAAAAAGAGCGGTTTTTTTACCGAAAATCCATACTTTTACTTTGGACCGCATCCATTATTTAATAAATCAATATTTCATTCAATCCTTTGTCCAAGTACTAGACAATTTCATGCCAAAACTAACGGCGTTTGATTTTTTTGTTTGTTTCAGATGATTCGGTTCCGAGCAGCAATAGTAACCGCGGAAGACGTCGTTGAAACAGCCGTCGGTATAAACCATTGTATCTACCATATTTATAAATATTTTTCAATACAAAAATTGTAAAAGATACTTTAATCGATAGCCTTAAAGGTAAAAAAATTGAAAACCCGCACACGTTTGCCTAGAAAAAAATCATGAAAATTCTTCTTTTTTCCGGTTACGAGCTAGGTGTAATCCGTTAAAAGAAGTGTTTTGCTGGCGCGGTGAAAAATTGGCAACGGATTTTTACGGACTGAACCTGTTGGATTGTCTTGTGGCACAGTATTTCATGCTGAGCAATTTCGATCGTTATATACGCGAGTTTGTTGCGACTCCTGATGTCATGAAATGACAGGCACTACCAGTAAACATTTTAGTGCTCTCTTTTTTTATATATATGTGCCAATAAAACTGTCAATATGTCAATACACAAACACACAGAAATGTAATTTCTGTGTGTTTGTAACTAAGTTCACGGGTTTCACACATGGATGGCGCTAGCGACACATGTAGTCGGCATACAGGTCTGAAATTGGGTCTTTATAGCTTGGACATCTGTTAAAAATATCCAGTCGTAATATAAACAAATATCGCAACACACAACGACCTTTTTTCTAACGTCGAAAATGTCAATGTTTGTGCCAAATAAACAGCATTTGCGGGAAGCATTGCTTTTCTGCTTCAACCTAAAAAAACAGCAGCTGAAGTACGTCGGTTACTTGAGGAGGCCTACGGCGAACATATACCATCGAAAACAACGTGTGAAGATTGGTTCAAGCGGTTCAGAAGTGGCGATTTTGAGATTGCGGACAAGGAGCGCTCGAGAAAACCGCAAACATTTGCGGACGCCGATCTGCAAGCGTTATTGGATGAAGATGACACTCAAACAGAAGACCAACTTGCCCAGGCATTAAATGTGACTCGGCAATGTATTTCGAAACGTTTGCACGCCATGGAAAAAAATCATAAAGAAGGAAAGTGAGTGCCGCATGAGCTGACTGAGAGACCAATGAAAAATCGAAGAGCCACTTCCGAAATTTTGTTTTTGCGGCAGAGTAGAAAGAGTTTCCTGCATCGAATTGTTACTGGCGATGAAAAATGGATATATTTCTAGAAACCCAAACGCAGAAAATCGTGGCTTGCACTTGGCGAAGCGTCAACATCGACGGTACGGCCAAATCGCTTCGGAAAAAAAGACAATGCTCTGCGTTTGGTGGGAACAGAAATGAATCGTGTACTATGAGCTGCTGAAACCGGGCGAAACTGTCAATGGGCATCGCTACCGACAACAACTAATCAATTTGAACCACGCATTGCTCGAAAAAAAGCCAGAATGGGACACGAGATACGAACGTGTGATATTGCAGCACGACAACGCTCCGTGCCATCGCAGTTCTATCATCCAGGACACCATAAAAACACTGAAATGGGATCTGCTACCGCACCCGTCGTATTCGCCAGACCTGGCCCCTTCACACTATCACTTGTTCCGGTCGATGGCGCATGGCTTGGGTGGGCTACTCTTGGCCAATTACGTTGCAGTACACAATTGCATGGACGAATGGTTTCAGTCCAAAGACGCGTTTTTTTATCGTCGCGATATTTATGTATAGCCAGAAATGGCAACAACATGTGAATAGCGAGGGACAATGCTTCGAATGAACCATTGTTTGTATTTGTCTTGAAATTTTCGAGTTTTTATTGGTCAAAAAAACCCCGAAACTTAGTTGCGCACCTAGTATTAATATATATATATATATATATATATATATATATATATATATATATATATATATATATATATAATTCAGTCAACCAAAGATAAAAAGGTGTTATTTTACCATAATCCCAAGTATTCAAAAGTGTTGATTAATTAGGCACAACTGAAAGTAATTTGCGTATTTCGTCGATGATAATTCAGTCTTTAGAATTTTGCGAAATTTTCAAAATTTGGCTCCAGAAAACTTCACCGTTGTCTCCAGAGAATTTCACCGCTTTTTAAAGGTGAAATATTACCGTAATAATCCTGAATTTGCTAATCGGCTTATCTAAAACTTTTTTCAGATCGATAGTTGCGTTTTCGGAGAAATTCTGCTTGTAATGGATCGTTTTGAAGTGACTGTTTTATCTTTTAATTGAATGTTCGCAAACCTTCGTATTACGTTGGTGTTTAAGAAAAATCTTTTATTTCGTCTTCGCAACTTATTTTCGTCTCTTCCCTTCGTCACAAGATGACGCAATAGAGGATGACGGGGACAAGGAGAACGAAAGCGAAAATGCTAACCGGGCCCATGACGATAAGACAACTAATCAACCGACAGAGACGAGTCCAAGTGACAGTAAAGAGTTAGGCGAAGACGTTTTGAAAATGTTGGGCGAGGACCCATTCACCTCAAAGGCAATCGAAATAACGATACATCAGTCATTGTCATCAAGATGGAAACACTGGACAACCAATGGGGTTGCAAAGCAAGAAATGGACGACGTATTAAATAAATATACGAGACTGCAAGGGTTAGAGATACCAAAGCTTAACCTGGAAATTGCATCCAATCTAGGCGAGTCAGCAATCAGACGAGATAATTTTATCTCGGAAAATCAAAAGTCACTCGGTTCAGCATTAACCGCTGTGGGCTCAGCCTTGTCGATGCTTTTAGAGGAGGATGAAAGCATCGATAAACTATGCTTCATAGAAAGGCTTAGCGATTCAGCGAAGATTCTGACAGATTTACAGTTCAGGTTGTCAGAATCTAGAAAAGCCTTCATCCTTTCGGGCTTGTCAAAGCAAAGTAAGGATATTTTGACGACCACCAAGACGGACGAATTCCTGTTCGGAAAAAATCTGTCAGAGAGATTGAAGGAAGCTCGAGCTCTGGACAAGATAAGCCAGAATATGAAACAACAATTCAGGGCGCCGACCTACAACTCCAAGAGTGATTTAAACGGGAAGGGACTGCCGGGAAAGAAAATGTTTCACAACCAGGCAGGCTTCGCGGGATCATCGAACCAAAACAGGCCTCGACTGTTCTTTAGATCGAAACAACAATATTTCAACCGCAGAGCTCAAACTCAGAGGACCCCCAAATTCAAGGGCAAGGGCAGATAGATGAGGAAGTAGGTTGCATAGCAGAAAGATTAAAAAACTATCTCGCTAAGTGGAAAAAAATTACTAATAATGCGTTTGTTTTAAATTGTATTAAAGGCTATCAAATTAAATTAGCCAGAAAAGCAGAGCAATACATTATGCCTAGAACAAAGATTCCAGAAAACGAGGTGAATAAATACGAAGAGGCTATCGCAAATCTATTAAACCAAGGAGCAATTAAGAAATCCGAACTCGAACCAGATCAGTTTATATCATCTTTCTTCCTAGTGCCGAAACCTGACGGCTCGAATCGTTTTATTCTTAATGTTAAAAACCTGAACGAATTCATAGACCCAGATCATTTCAAAATGGAGGATCTGCGGACAGTAGCTAGATTGGTGTTCCCAAATTTCTTCATGGCTACGATAGACATATAAGATGCATACTATTTAGTACCGATTCACAAATCAAGCAGAAAGCTTTTGAGGCTTTGCTTCCAGGGAACATTGTACCAATTTACGAGAACTGTCTTGTTTTTGGCTTATGTTATAGCCCATATATCTTTACAAAAATGTTGAAGCCCGTTATGAAAATTTTACGGTCCAGAGGGTTTTCGTCAGGAATATACTTAGATGACATTATATGCATAGAAGAAAACTTTACAAAATGTCAAACAAATGTTCGAGAATCGACCAATTTACTAGAGGCATTGGGCTTTATTATAAACAAAAGAAAATGTAATCTACCGCCTAATAAATAATAGATGCAAATTTTTGGGGTTCATTATCGATTCTCGCCGGTTCAAGATAGAATTGACGGTGGAAAAAAGAGAAAGGCTAGGAAAATTGATAACAGAGTTTAGGCAAAAGAAAAACTGTTCGATCCTATAATTCTCACAATTAACTGGCAAACTAGTGGCTGCCTGCCCAGCATTAGACTACAGCCGGTTGTACACTAAACTCTTAGAAAGAGAGAAATAAGTAGCCTTGAGCAAAAATAATAACGATTACAGCAGCATAATGTTTATATCTACGAATATTTTACCTGACTTAGAATGGTGGAAGAACAGTTTGAAGAACGGAGTAAGCCTGATAAAGACGGGAAACTTTGAAATAACAATATTTACGGACGCATCCAGTTCAAGCTGGGGAGCAACAGATAAAATTAATAAAACACATGGGTTCTGGAACCAGCTTCAAAAACGTTGGCCTATCAATTATAAAGAGCTATTTGCAGTGAAGTTGGCGTTGGAATCTTTAGCAAACAATCTAAGTAATTGTCAGATTTTATTAAGAATATACAATACGACGGCAATATCGTATATTAATAAAATGGGTGGCACAAGGTTTCCAAAATACAATTTATTAGCTAGAGCTATTTGGCAATGGGCAGAAAAAAGGAAAACTTTTTTGTTTGCTTCATATATAGCCTCAAAGGACAATACCGACGCCGATGCCTTGTCCAGAATTAAAAACGAAGTCACAGAGTGGGAATTGACGGACTTCGTGTTTACAGAAATTACAAAAAAAAATTGAAAAATTGGATATAGATTTGTTCGCATCTGGTCAGAATTCAAAATGTAAAAGATTTGTCTCGTGGCTACCTTGTGCCGAAGCAGAGGAAATTGATGCATTTACCATTAATTGGTCTAACTTGAGTTTTTACGCCTTTCCGCCTTTTTCTCTGATTCTCCGAGTGTTGGCAAAAATTAAATCAGACAGGGCCACAGGAATTATCGTGGTACCAGATTGGCCCAATCAATCGTGGTATCCACTGTTCCAATCACTACTAGTTAGCGAACCAATCAAATTTAAACCAAATTATAATTTATTGCTATCGTCGTGTAGGAAAAAGCAACATCCCAGAGCGAACCATCTAACTTTGACGGCGGGGAAAGTATCCGCGAAGCTTATTTGAGGAAAGGTGTACCACCAGAGGCGACGGAAATTCTAATGGCGTCTCTGTCGGATGCTACCATGAAGCAGTATGAGTCGGCGTTGAAACAATGGTCACGTTTCTGTATCGGAGTAAACGCTGATCTATGAACCAAAACAAGAGCAGTTGCTACAGTTCTTAACACAAAAGTTTAAAGAGGGAGCTTCTTACGGGACTTTAAACACATACAGGTCGGCAATATCATTGATTTCAAATGATACAATTGGAGGAAACCCAATGATAAGTCGTTTTCTGAGAGGCGCGTTTAAAATGAGACCTACGAGACCAAAGTACTCGCAGACCTCGGATGTTGCAATCGTATTAAAACATGTCGAAAAATGGTTCCCGTTAGATAACCTATCTTTAACAGATTTGACCAAAAAGACTTATGTTACTGGCTTTACATACAGCACATAGGGCACAAACCCTGGCAAACATTCAAACAAAATGTATTATAATAAGAGACAATGGAGTCGAAATAAGAATAATAGATTTAATCAAAACGTCGGGATCAGGCCGAGAACAGCCTTTACTCATTTTACCAAGGTTTGTAGAAAAACCAGAGTTATGCGTAGCATCAACTTTAATAGAGTATCTTAAAGTTACAACTAAGATCAGAGATAGTAAGGAGAAGTTATTTTTAGCTATTAAAAAACCGCATAATGAAGTAGGAAGTCAAACGATAAGTAGATGGGTGAAAACAGTATTAACAGAAAGATACCTCTATGCATACCTTTTATGTATGCGGCCACGTCGGCAGCATTCATAAAAGGAGTTGATTTAAATGTTAGAAGAAAAACAGCGGGGTGGCCAAAGAATTCACAAATGTTTGCCAGATTTTACAATAGACCTTTAGTGAAAGACAATCAGGTGTTTGCGAAATCTATGATACAGGATTAAATACAGATTGTCATTATAAAATAATAATAAAGAAATGAATTGAAAAAAAATGTTTTCATCTAAACAACTACATGGTAATATATACTCGATTACTTTCGTAATCTCGAGAACGAGGCTCGAAATATAATTGAAAGATCAAACGAGCCCGCCGAAGGCGGGCGAAGTTCCATCACAATTATATGTAGAGCCTCGTTCGTAGAGATTAAAATCCCTACCGGGGAAAATTTTGAACATTGTTCCCCTTCCCTAGAACCCCAAAGTTGAACAAACAATGTTTAGTTCTTCAACTTCACTTACTCTGAAAAATATGAAGAGCATAGCTGATCGTTGCTAGGGGAATGGTGGTGTTTGTTTTTCTCGGGACTCTAAACGTGTGACATCTAGCGTATTACGAGGGTAACTACATGGTAATATACACTCGATTACTTTCGTAATCTCTTCGAACGAGGCTCTACATATAATTGTGATCAAACTTCGCCTCGTTTAATCTTTCAATTAAACAAATATCTTCAAAAAGCCGACGCATTTTCTTCTTATTTTGCAACTTATGGATGATTTTGTGAAAATTCGTGAGAGGAGACTGTAATATCTTCCAGGGAACTGTTTAAGTTAAATCTTTTTTTAAATCGAATTTAACCATTCAAAAGTCTTTATTTTTTTCAAACTTTATCACATCTTATGATGTATAACCAATTGTAAATTAAATAAAAAACAAATGCTGAATTATTCATTTTTATATCGGTCGCACATATCTTGACCTAATCTTCTTAAGGGGTTAGGCCACTGTAGCGGGGAAACATAAGTATATTTTGGGAATTTTTTTAGCGGGGCAATGGAATAAATACAAATTCTGAAAAAGTTCCTTTATTGTACATATCATAAACTGTATAAACTATTTTTTTAAAGTAATATAAAACAAAACGGCGTCTGCACAGCTTTACTTCGCCGAAGCCTTTTTTTCATAGGTGCGCGGCAGGGCCAACGGCACCTGCAATTTTTCATTTACAGTGAATGGACTTTTTTTCGATTATACATGTAGATAGCTACAGAAGTACGTAGGATTTTTTTCATATATGGATTTTTGCAAAAACACGCGTTTTTTAAATCAAAGTTTCAAATTCTCAAAAAAACATCGTCCGAAAATTCCTTATAAAAAAACTATGTAATATATCGACAAAATCCTACGTACTTCTATACAGAATGTAATTTTGAATATGCAGTTAAAATTTGAAATCAATCGGTCAAGATTTGTTCGAGTTATGAGTCCGGCCGACTTGAAAAATGTAGTTTTGAGAAAAAACGCGTTTAAAGTTTTCGGTACGGAAACATCATTGATACATTTTATACAGGGTGGCCGGAACATTGACATCCAAAAATAAAATGTAGGTCCCTTGTATCGTGGGGTATCCGAATAACCCCCATGTATGACTCGCGACTTTTCATAGTTTTCGAGTTTTGAATTTTTTCTGAATTTTTGAGAATTTTCGACCTGGCCCATTAAAAAAAAGTCGAAGACTTTGTCGAGATTTTTTTTTGCAACTGAATTTTCATGAGTCGTACTTTTATGCATAAAATAATCAGCTTCGTAACTGTGATGAAATTTATGAAAATGTTGATCTAAAATGAAAAATTTACGTTCGGTAAATTATGACTTTAATTTTCAACTTTAAATTAAAAATCTAAACAGATGACTTCATGGTTCCTAATTAGGCCTCAAGAGTGCGCCAGACTCTCAGCTTTCATAATCATTTTAAATAAGTAGTACTTGATAGGGCTACTTTGGCTACAATTGACCTTCAAAGACGGCGAGGTGGAAAATACTTAAAATTAGCCATCTGATTTAAAAAATTGCCCATTTTATCATTTCTAAGATAATTTTGTTTGTTAACTAACCAAAAATGACTGCAGGGACGCTATGATTTAAACATTTGGAAGGTTATTTTTTTTTTTAAATTTAAGTTTAATGAATTTTGCGCGATCCGTTCTCGTTACGAGAACGGATCGCGTAAACGATGGCACAACTCTTTTACCTGATCGACGAGAAATTTTTTGAGAAAATTGTCAAAAATTCAGAAAAAAATTCATAACTCGAAAACTATGAAAAGTCGCGGGACATACATGGGGGTTATTCGGATACCCGACGATACAAGGGACCTAAATTTTATTTTTGGACGTCAATGTTCCGGCCACCCTGTATACCTTCAGGGAGCGATGCCTGCGCCATACGATTGGCTTCCCAAATTAACGTCCCGCTCCAGCAGGACGTTATCGATTTTTTTAAATTTCTACACTGGCCTTACCACTTAAGTGCTCACAGCACAACTGGAATTAAACTTATTAAACTCAACTTTTTACTTTAAAGATGTGCTCATTATTAAACCTCGCACTTTAAAAAATAACAAGGTCAGTCATGTCATAATCTTCATAAAGGAACGTTCACTCCTGCAAACAAAGCAAACATTATCTTATTCTATTAAATATCACAACCAACATCTCGTTACTAATACTTTCAGTAGTAATAATTGAATAATTGTCATTATAGCTCACAGCGAAATCAGTCGTACCGTTGTTTTCTTTTTTAGAAATAATTACACCTTTATAATTTGATTTTCATAGACAGGTACAGGTAACCTAGAGTAATAAAATATTTTCCCTTTTAGGGTCAGATCTGGATTTGGTATTTTTCGCAATATTTGGTCGAAAGGTATATCAGAAAAATCAGTATCATTAATTCTGAACGTGTGACCTTTTTTATCACAAATTTTCAGAAAAGTTACATTTAATCCGCCATCTTCATTGTTTATCTGATTAAAGCAGTATGTGCAAGAACCTTTACAATAGAAAAAAAAACACTGATTCTTTTTTGTTTGCAGTAGTATAGACTTACCGGCAGATAACAAGAAAACTATCGTGGTCCCGTTTGTTCCATTCAAAATCGACGTTATGGGACATTTTGAGCTGATATTATCGATTGAATCAACTAATTTTCGCGTTTTCTAGCCGCGTCTGCCATGACGGAAGTGATGGCATAGATTTGTGAACAGGAAACTGCTCTATTTGCAAAAGAATGATCTAGTGCTAAATCATTTGAAATCTGTCTAGAATTAAGAGTTACACGTGGTAACTTATTAACTGAATATATTATAAATGAAATGATTTTAATTTAATCACATGAAATAATAGAAAAATTATTTACTGGAGGACTATTAAATCAAGCCGCTCTGTCACGTCGTTCAGCTATAAACGCAGCGCCTGCACGGAATAATATGGCATTAGCTAGCTTAGCTCGGAATTCGGACGAACTTTACACCGTTTGCAGTTCGTCTATCGCTATAAATGATGCCTACTAAACGAAATACGAATTGGGAGCGACTTTGAAATTAAACCCGGGGACTGTTTCAAATTTTTGGGACAATAATTGAGTGATAGTTTGTCATATTGAAACAGTATTTGAAGTTTTGGTCGTATGTTATTAACACATGTCCTCTATTCTAGTTAAACTTATAAATGTTAGAATTAGACAATGTTAATACTAAAAGTAAATATTAGCTGTGAACCTTGTCATTCTCGAAACGACACAACAGGGGACTGTGTTTTAGGATGTTTGAAAAACATTTAAATGAATATTAAGATATTTCGTCATTATGTGCGTTATGGCACACCAAGAATCGGTAACGAATTATCTTTTTAGACGGATACAACTTAGTAATAATAACTTTAAAAACATAAAATGTGCCTGGCACATCAATTTTCCAATTAGTCGAGAAACACCCATATATGTGTCTACCGAAATAGGTTCTCTGTGTTTCTATAATTTAAATAATAAACTGAAAGAAACGAACAAACAAATGACTACAAACATGTTATTTTCTGTGATTTTAGAAAATATTCGAACAGAGCTTCAGACTTCATAAAATGTCATTTGCAAACAAATTCTGTAAAGCGGTATCTGCCGAAAACTTTTAGATATTCGGTTAAATTACGTTAGACAAGTAGGGCGTTATGAAAAAATAGCATTGAACCTGGTTAGGTTTACGTAGGGTAGTACGAGACTACACTCGATTATTAGATCGCTAATGAATCTTTTTTGTATGCTATTGGTAATATATGTGCTGAAAATTTGAAGTAAGGCTACCAGCTGTTCAGTCTAAATAAAACGATCCGGTTTGTAGATTTATCACGGTTTTCTATGGAAAAGTTATGACCATGCTGCTCTTTACTTTATCCGTACTTCATAGATGAATGTCGAACCTCTATGATTCCGGACCACCGATTTATTGACCGTGCTGAACCGTTATCAGGCAATGACATCCGAGAAATACAGATAAATCTGTGACATTTCCACGAGTATAAATTATCATATTGAAAACAATAGTCGATCATTAAATTGTAGCGTCCTCCTTGTAGCCAAGCAATGCGGTCAATATTGGTTTTGTCTTGATATTTTACAGGTTGTAAATTCCATCGTCAACGAAAGAGAGGATTCAATTCTTGTTTTTATTTATTCGTTCAACCAGAACTGTATCAAATAACGTATTTACCAATGTTTTAGTTAATTGAAGATGGTTTTCAATACTCTAGGGAAGAAATTTGGATTTGGGTCGGTAGGTCACACAGTTTTTATTCGCTTCTCTGCTTGCGAATTTGAAAAAATCACAAAAACGAGTTCTCGCTGGAAAAAATATCAATTACTTGTCACGTACAACAATTTAATTCTTATCAGCTATGTCTGGTTTGAACAGTATGCAGAAAGTATGAAAAAAGATTGTTTCTCACCTGCAGCTACCTAGGCAAAAATTTGTACCATTTTGACGCCCAAATTTATCTGTTTTGGAGCGATGTGCCACACTGTTGAATATAAACTCTCGTTAGAGTTTTGCGTGTGTCCGCCTGAACATCTCAGTTACAGTTCGTCGGTGGAGAGATCTTCATAAGTCGGAAGAATATTTTCCTCTATGTCCGGGTGAATACGAAAAAGATGTGCGAAGAATTCCAATTCACTAATGGTCCTCGGCATTGCACCGCCGGCTAATCATTCCTATGCCTGCTCGAATATTTTGAATTTGTCTCTAAAACTTTGAGAACATTTTCCTATACTTTAACGAACAATTAAATTTTAAAAAACCAGTATTTACCCGTTAAACTAAGATACTGTCTTACAAGGCTTATCCCACGTAAGTTCCCAAATCCTCGAAGAAGCATTCAGAGTAGTCCAAAAACATCGAAAGAGATGCACGGCGCGAGTGTTAGGAACTTGAACTCTTTGCGTTTCACGCAATCACAACTATTTTATGAGAGATCCAACACTTCAAAAAATTCAAGCCCATTGGATATACATTTATCCGAAATCCAAAAAATATTAAAATGCTGACAATAAAAACCCAAATTTTTAAAGGATCGTTGAAAACGATTCGATCATTCTCAGAGAGATAAATAGAAAGATAACGATGACAATTTGTTAGCCAAATTTATATTTCCAACGGGTATAGGATCTGGGTGGATTTGTTTACTTTGCAATATTATCATACAATCGTTCAGTTCCCGAAAAAAGCAAACTCCCAACATGCGTCTATATGTTTCAAGATCGTTCATGGCACCCAACTATCCTTCGATGTTGGGTGTTATGACGAAAATCCAGGCAACTTTCCTATCCAGAATGTTTCGCTTAGCAACTTCCCACCAAGACAGAAAACTCACCATTGTCATTATCCTTTTCAAGCCTGTCATCTGTTCTCTGCTCAAACTCTACGTGCATCCAATCTCGTAAGCAATCGGCTACAACAACCAAATCGTAGTTTACGTTTATTCAAGGGGATCATGCATCTTGATTCCAAGGGAGCGCGACAAATACGACATACCAAGATGCCAAAAATTCACGAACTACTAAATATGACATTGAACTAACCGATGTGCAAGGTTCATCAGCTAAGTTTGTAATCTATCACCACTGCCTCTCGAAGAAGCAGAATCATAAAGATTCTGATATAACAATCGGTAGAAGACAAACATTCCACTGAAAACAATTAGATGCCATGGAAGGATGCCTCTTTTTTCTCCCAACAACAGAATGACTGCAAGTCTTCTTCACGGGTAACCGAATCACGGTCGAAAGAAATCGAAAAGGAATCATCCAACTTGAACCGAACTGCGTACAGAACAGACTGCACACAAAAAAATACAAGTAACGCAGCGTTGTAATACTAGCAAAGGTAGCAATAATTGACCCATTTCACAAGCATAAATATATTCCCGAAAAAAGTATTTATTTAAAATTCCCTATCGGAATCGCCATATTCCTTAAATATAACAAAATCGAGCACAATAAAATGTTCGATCAAATTGAGTCTTCGTACATCGCGTTAATAAGATCTGTATACTTTTTCACGATGATGTTCCTTCGAACCTTGAGCGTTGGTCCCAATTCGCCGGTCGGTAAAGAAAAGTCATGCGGCAGAATTTGAAACTTTTGCACTTTTTGAGCATTGCTTGTCGAATGAGTATTCGTCCTTTTCACGGCTTCTTCTATTTCTCTGTAGACCTGGAAGGAAATATGGAAAAATACGCAAAAACCTATCACTGACGCTGAAGGGCTTAAAAAAATATACATGCGCGGGTACTCTTTGAAAATCTCGTAATTCGAATCAATAATAAAATTTGCATTTTATAATGAAAATACAAAACATATTCAAACAAGCTCTTTAAGCCTGTCTCCCAATTCAATATATGTGGGAAAGGGAGAAGGATGACATATTTAACAACGCGAGGGCACCTAGCAAATTAGTAAAATTACGATTGACCCTAAGTGTGATATTGCTGCTTGTCATATATCATCATAGTTTGATTTGAATCGCATTTCATAAATATCTATGTTATCGTATTAAACAGTCTCATCAACATTGAGCTGACAGTTTTTTTTTTACGGTTTCAATTGGTAGTTTGTACTTTGGTATAATTCCGACAAGCTAGCAAACCGCAAAAACCAGAATAGGTTCTCCTATAGATTCTGTGCTCCTTGAGTTCAACTGGAAATCGAATAAGACAATTGCCTCAACAATTGCCTCGATTCAAGCTGGTAAGGCTAAAACCGTCGAATCCGCAGTTGCGAGCGGATAAAAATTAAATGCTTTTGACGTATGGAACAGAAAAATTCGGTGTTATTTTAGTTGAACCCAATTAACCCTTCATAACTCAACAACGAAAAAATGTAAAAATAGTTGATTTTATGGTAGGTTTTAATAAATAAAAGAACAGCTATTAATTAGGTTTCGAAATATTTTCTCAGGGGGCTAGTTATAAAGCGATGAAGGGCGGGTGACAAACATGTTACATTGTGTCGTAACATTTCGTTATGATGTATGGAATGCTCCGAAGTAGTTGTTTTGCTTGTTTTAGCACAAAACCGTCGTTATTGATATCTATTGCGTTATCGTTTTGTTTATTTTTTTCAGTTTTCGCAAACTTTACGCATACTCGAATCGTGCAATCTCGCGATACGTCAACTTTCAAGGAATTTTGTTCCAACTAACGTCGTCTAGTCTGCATGAATTTCACTTTAAAAAATGATAGAACGATTGGTAGCCATCATGTGACATTGATTTGAAAAGGATGATATGTCAATATGGGATTTTGTGACGACTTAGATGGTTTGTTACAGAACTACGGAGGGTGTGGTTTTTGTGCGATGCAACCGAATGTTCTTCAAACGATTAGGATCATCAATTGTCACATGAAAAGACCTTTGTAACTATTAGGAAGCTAGATTTAGAAAAAAATATAATTTCAATTCTCATTTGGTTGCACACATATAGGCGTTATTCACCGGTTAAAAGATAGTTTATGAAAGCACGCAAAAAGTTGTACCACCGAACCTTTTGTAGTATGTTGGAATGCAAATACTTTCATTGAAATCTAACGAACCATTTTTATGTTGTACATTTTTTTAATTTCTAACTCTCATACATTTCCAACAATGTATGCAGTTGGAACTGAAGTACGTTGATTTTATATTATCCTCCATAAGATAAAAAAATTTGCATGATATAAATTTCGATGAAGAACAATATCTCTCAAAATCAGATGGGGACATCGGAAATGGTATCATATAGGGGTAGTCCGCCCCTTAAACGATGATTTTTTTCGAAAAAACAGGTATCTCCTACCTTTTTTAGCTCTGCTGAATACAAATAATTTTGTTGAAGTACAAAGAATACTTTTTTGTTAAAAAAGTGTCTCAACTTTCAACCCATATAGATTTCTAATAGTTCATCCCGTTCTGATTGAAGAAAAATCAATTTTTCATCATTCGCCAAAAGCATTATCCTGCAGTTGGTTACAACTAAAAATCGTGATTAAAAATGTGCGAAACTGAAAGAATCACACTGAAGGTGTCTGACTTTAATGGTGAATGTCACTCTCCTTAAAACCGTTTATCCGGCGTTACAAAATTGGGGCTGGGTTGAAATTCCGAACTTCGTATGATCAAAACGCTCAAAACTCCGAAAGAATTTTACACGAAATTCGGCTATGGAAGTTTTAAAAGTTTCAAAATTTTCAAAAAATCGACGAATTATGACAACAAAGTTTTTTTTTTAATCAAAAGTTGGTTTTGCGTCAATTTTGAAATTTGTATAGACAATGTTATTCGTTCTATATAATTTACAGTCAACTGAGTGGACTTTTGCTGACATGATCTTGACATGGAGGCCGGGTTGAGATTCCGAACTTTGAATGTGCCGACGGTTTAAAATTCCTAATTTTAATGTTCCGAAATTACAAGGTTCGTCAAGATCATGCCAGCGAAAGTCTACACAGTTGACTGTAAATGATGCAAAACGTATAACATTGTCTATACACATTTCAACATTGACGTAAAATAATTTCTCAATAGAAGAAAATTCTTTAAATAATTCATCAATTTATTACAAATTTTAAAACTTTAAAAATTCCATGGTCGAATTATTTTGACGGTGTTCAGATTTTCGGAGTTTTTATCTTTCGGGGTAGTATTCGTTCGGAGTTTTGAGCATTCTGATCATTCAAAGTTCGGAATTTTACCTGGCCCTGTTCAGATTTTAGGAGTTTTGGTCTTTCAGGTAAAATTCTTTCGGATGTTTGATCTTTCGGAGTTTTGAGCGTTGTGATCATTCAAAGTTTGGAATTTTAAACCGGCCCGACAGAAATTCTGTGTCTACTAGGTATCGATGAACATATCGCAAACTGAATTAAATCGGAGGGGGACCCTCGAAATGGTGTCATACAAGGGTAGTCCACCCTTCAACGGGTTTTTTTTTGTATCAAATGCAAAAACACATATCTTTTACTTTCTTCAGCTTTCTCAAATGCAATTGGTTTCGTTAAAATATAAAGAAAAGTTTTAATTGTACAATATTATCGACTTTCAAACTCTATATTTTTTTTTACTAATTCACCCCCTTGGAATTGAAAAAAGTGTATTTTGCATTATTCGTCATAAGCATTATCCTCCAATCGGTTTCAATACAATATCTTGATTGGAAATATGCGAACTGCCAAAGTCACTCTGGGAGTGTCCAACTTCAAAGGTAATTTTCACCCCTTAAAACCGTCTTTTCGCAGATAAAAAAAGAGTTTTAGATTTCGATGAAAAATAACATATAAAGTATTAAACGAAATCGGAGGGGGACACCGGAAACGGTTACGTTGTAGAAAAACACCTTCTAAACCAAAGAAAACTTACTTTTTATCGTTGTTTCCCTTTAGCTCAATGCAATTGGGCCGCGGTACGTCAGACCTTTCAGACCCTTAAAATAATAGTTTTTGTCTAAACCAGAATAATAGTCATTAACAAGATAAGTGTACATCGCGTTAGCATTCGATAACAAATTCTCCCCAAGTAGCGTTTTTAATTTTGGAAAGAGAAGGAAGTTACATGGGGTCAAATCTATCTACCAAGTTTATGGTAGATGAGATATCAAATCGTACTTCAGTCCGTGCAACTTTGCCCTGCTGCATTACCCTCGTGATAGAGATTTTGCTTTTCGGCTAAATGCGGATTTTTTTTTTTTTTGCTTTATTTATTTGCCTGAACGTCGTGATAATCGACGATAATATTCACTTATAACAGTTTGACTTTTGTTCAAGCAGTTGATACAGATTATCCCATGAAAACTCCAGCGAACCATGGTCATCACCGCCCGATGGAGCGACCTTCCCCTTCAGAAACGGTACATTTTTTGCAGTCCACTTCATCGACCGGTGTTCGGTCTCCAAAATGACTAAGGTTTTCTCAACATTAATAAAAAAAAAACAACCATTCTACGCCGCTTAAAGCGCTCACGACGAGATCGTGAAATATGCAACCGCTATCGCTTTTTTATCAACAGTGCTCAACTTTCTCCTATCTCAGCTGGCACCCGCGGTCAGCTTTTTCATGTAAAATGTTTATAGGGGATGGCAGTTTTTTCTATCTATCTCAATTTTATTCGACGCTCGCCTGTCACCTTTCGGCAAACGTAGGATTCGCAGTTGAAAATCAAGGAGCAGCATCTGCAAATACTAAACCTAATTCAGATTTGATTTCCATTGGAGTTTTCCCTTTTAAATGGAATAATGTTATCATGGCGCATTGCGCCAACTAATCAATTGTTGGCAAAATGTCACTAAACGTACTGAATTCGGAATTGTATGTCGATCAAAATTAAGCGCTTCAAAAGAGCTATTTCATTGATTAGTTGCAAAATGTAGTGCTATTTCGGTACCTAAAAAACGACTGGAACAGTGTTGCATGAAAATACATTAGTAATGGCCCCGCTAATTTCAAACAAATTAAGTGAGCACCAAATTTTGTTATTTCATGTCTCATAATTGCACAACAGCAATTGATCATTTTGTCTCTAGTATTCTATCAGCTTGACTAAACCTGGTGAAGCTCTTGATAAAAACAGACTTGATCAAACAGAGAAAAAATGAGTGCATTTACATTCAGTTAACAAAATCAGTGCTTTCATCGTCCAGTAGAAAGTCGTCAAGAACAGCAGTTTTTTATCCACATGCAATGCCGGATATGTGCGTTTGGGAATAAGTGCTCTGCTAGTTTGAATAGAGCTAGCAAAGTACTTTGTTATTCGATTCCCGGCTAAACTAAAGGAGCATAGTTCGTAATGTATCAACTAATTATAATCTATATAAGGACCCATTTTCGTATTTGTGTCCTGTTAACTTCTCGGATCTCCTTGTTGTAAATATTTACTTACGGCTGGATCGCGGTTATTCAGAACTTCTGTTACTGTTGTAGCTTTCGATCCGATCGATTTGGCCCACTGTTGCGTTGGCTCTGACAACGTATCGAAAGGAGCTCCGGTATCTGGATTCATGTCCGTCTTTAACAGCAAATCGCAAATATTTAAATTTCGCATGTTGGGTGTGTAATCACTTTTTTTAAGCGCAGAAAAGCCGCTGGCATAAGAAACTTGTGTTTTACTCTAAAATAATACTCTGAAATAATAAAGACGCGATATCCAACGTCCTCATTGGTACGTATGAATCTAATTTTATTAACATTTTTTTATATCGAATACTGGGACCGGTGGGCTGGTCTAGTTATAGCATGGTTGCCTCTAAACTAGAATATCGGGAGGTTGCGTGTTCGGGTCCCAGCCACGTAGTCTCGGAGAAAAATAAATACGGGAATGATGTAGCTCCAGTTGTGCACGGACGTCAATCACACGGACCGGTACATGTGTATATGGTGTATGCGTGAACCTGTAACCCGCGATTTATTTCTGGGAACCTAGGACCAACTGTATTGGCATGCGTCGTCCGCAGTTTCCCTATGCATATTTCAGATATGACATGTTAAATGCAATACAGAGGAAAAAATGCGATAAGGCGGGCACAAAAGAGGAAGTACCCCGTACGGTGGAACTCTAAAGGTTGAACGTTTATATTTTTATCATAGATTCCATTGTACGGGGTCCTCCCTCTTATTACATTCCCACCGTATTGCATTTCTCACCTCTACCTTGCGGCCGCAGCCGATCCCCTCCTCTGTATTGCACTCACCATGACACTTCTGCCATGGTTATGAGGAAACTGCGGAAAACCTATTCCAATACAGCCGGTTCCAGGTTGGCTTCCCAGTTTCGGAGCTAGTCGCGCTTCGTCGAGAAACAAATCACGGGTTACAAGCATACACATCCGACTCAAACACGTACCGGTCTGCGTGTGTGATATGCATGTACAACTGGAGCTACGTCACACCTGTATTTATTCTCCTCCGAGACTTCGGATTCGTGGCCTACCGATGTTCTGATTTAAAAAGAAGCACGCTAACAACTAAAGCAGCACACTGGTTGGTTTAAGAGGTTCAGTTAACAAATTGCTTTTAATTTGCTCAAACAATTAAAAAATCCATAAAACTTAAATTACGTGAATTTTCACAAAGTAATTTCAATTACGATTAGCATTTGAAGGGCCTACGAAGATTGTTTAAATCTTGTAAAAATTGCCCCTACACCTATCGAGTCAAAAATGGTATCATGAATTAGCGTCCATGTAATTAATAAATCCTGCAAATTTCAATGTTATAATTGAATTTCCGTAGGAGTTATGGACAGGAGAAGAAAAATAAGTTTCTAAAAGTAGTATTTAGTGAAAATGGTAAAACAAATTTTGATAGAAAAAATATGTTTTTCACATCGATGAGACTTTTCGCAAAACAATTTCTTTGGCTATTCTAAATAAAAATAAGGGCGGAAGAACGGTGTTGAATAGAAATAACAAAAACTGGTCATATCTCAGGGGTAGACCTCCAAATTTAAAAAAAAAATTGAAATGTTTGACTTAACACATATTTTTACCAATTTTCTCCTAGAGAATATTCAAGGGGAAAATAATGAAAGCCAGGCATGCGAGGCTACTACTTGAAACAAAGCGATTTCTTACCCACGCACAACTGATAATAGCAGCTTCGCTGCAAATATTGTATGACAATGTATTTTGTGAAAAGCAAAATTGTACAAATTATGCTTATGGGAACCTCCAGATCATTTATTAGTACATTATTTATATCTGTTAATACATACTGACTATATAGTTACGATTCGACTAATTATTGGACTAACCCATGGAACCGTGGAAGTGAGGATTTACAGCACCGTGATTAAATTATTAATGTCTTAAATTGCGAGTTCGTGTGAAAATCAAACACACAAAATATTAGGCTGTGGAAACATGGCAATGTCGTAAGCGGCACTAACGCTACCTGCCTTTTTCACACTCGGTAATTACGCCCGGGACCTCAAACTACTTGGTCAGGATAATTAACGAGGAATTTTATTTGATCTTATTTTGATTAGTAATAATTACTTAATTGTATTTCGCACCTCTTCCTCAGATCAGGTTGTAGTACCCCTACTCATCGCCAGAGTAACCACGTATACAAAGTCTAGAAAATTTGTTCTTAGAGGGCAATGATCCCTCCGCTTCCTCTGTTTCTTTATTCGTTTTCTCGTGTTAGAGGATACCACGAGTTGTCCGTATTTTATTTCGAAAACTGGAAAAGGAAGATGGGAAAAGCAAAGGGAATATTCTGAGAAGTCAGAAAGCTACGACAATCGTTTGGAGAAAAGAATTCGGCGTTTAGAGCGATTGCAAGAGAAAAAACGTAGACAACGTAAGTAGAGGGTCTCCTTTCTTTATTTACAGATTATTTTCCACTCGATTCATTCCGGAAACAAAGAATCGTAGCATGTGTGGGCGAAAATAAGCACGCTCGTGTGGGCTCTAACCTACCGAGCGATTGAGAAAGAAATTCGCCAACCTGAATTCTGTAAGAATCCTGAATGAGCAAGGGCACAGCCCGTGTAAAAAAAGAGAACAGTTCGCATGGGTCTAACCTATGAACGAACTCTACAATTTTCTGCAACTCACGAAGGTCTAACCTGCATGAGGAAGGGATTAGCCCGTGCACAAGAAAATGTAGTTCGTATAGGCTCTAACCCATAAACGAACTCCACAGAATACGCAACTCACGAAGGTCTAACCTGAATGAGGAAGGGCGCAGCCCGTGCAAAGAAGAAATTAGTTGGCCTTGACGAACTACGAACGATACTCTGGTCGATGTGCATCCTTGCAACTAAAAGAGTCATTCAAATAGGTGCTAACCTAAGCAGAAGCTGACATTTGTCTACATGATCTTACTGAGTGACAGATCATCGCCACGAATCAAGCTCAGCATCGTCGAATGAGATGAGTGCACAGCCGAGAACTCGTTCGGATCGAATTCATCGACACGAGGAGGACCAGGTCAGCATCCTCTCTGCAGAATCGGATATTTGCAATGAGGCCTTGGCACCCCGGCAGGCCAACGCATCGCCAGAAATCGAGCACAGAGCAAAGGAATTAACTGGTAATGTCGACGATGCTGAATTTTGCATCGTTGGGCTGCAACGAATGTAATTTCATTTGGCACATTTCACCGACAAAAGTTCTTCAATTCTTCTTTAAGATATTTATTTAGCGATCTATATTATGAATCTATAAAAAAAGATCGCCTGTAACAATAAAAATATGGAAAATAAAATGTAAAACGAAACTTTCGTTGTGTTCCAACGATGCAAACTTCAACACCATTAATGTCGGCCGTTCACAAAAAATGACAAAATCACCCAATGAAATTCTGGACCCACGCATTATCCAGGTTATGGGTAGGAGAATATCGGTGGACCGCGAATCTGCGGCCAAAATACAGAACGAGCTGGTTCGCTGGGATGGTTTGTTTGGGTTGTTAATGGTTCGCTGGGAATTTTTTTTTAAAGAATGGCTTACCGACCGAGCATCGTGACATGATTTTTAAAGAATATCCGCCCCCAGAAAATGCCGTTTTCATCGACCCCCTGGCAAATAACTCTGAAGTTAAAGTAACTCTCAAAGAAAGTGCCACCAAAAGAGACGAGAGAATCGTTATAAAGCAAAAGAAAATTGCAGCGGCCATAGCTGCTGAAGGAGCCGTTTTTCGCAAAATCATCGATGGGGGAAAGGACGAATTGATCGTTTTGACAAAACTGAGTGATGCAAGACGCATTCTGGCAGACTTGCGACGGGACGAATCGCTTATACGCCGAAGTTTGATATTGGCAAATATCAATACTTCGTTTGAGGGCGTCTTCAGTGTATGAGCTTCAGATTCGTGGTTATTCGGGAAGCAAATCGAGGATAGAGTTAAAGCGGCAAAACATTAGAGAGCGCATCCGAAGATCTTCAAATATCAAGAAAGCCATTCAGCGTCAAGAACTCAAAAAACTTCCGAGCTCCGTCCCGTCGCACATCGGGGGCGCAACGTCAGGCGACGGAATCAGGTGGGAAGAAACTAACGCGACGCTTTCTGAGTTCTCCGAGCTTTTCGGGAGTTCGGAAACGAGAGGACAGCGGACGATCCACTTACAGACGAGTGAGTCGTCCTCGACGGAAGTGGTAAATAGCCCTGTAAGTCCCACTGCCAGCCGACTAAAAGTTCTTTTCGGCAAGAATGGAATAATATAACGTCCGATAGCCTAATTTTATAATGGATAAAAGGTTATAAAATTCCTCTCGAGAACGTTCTGTCCAAAATAATTTTCGCGAAACCAAAAAATCAAGAACAGAACAAATGCAATTAGAGGAACCAGTTAGTAACTTACAGAAAAAGGGTGATATTGTGCCATGCCGCGAGACCGAAGAACAATTCATTTCAGACATATTTCTTGTCCCAAAATTGGATGGGAATTGGCGGTTCATTCTTAATATCAAAAAACTGAATGAATTCATCCGAACGGAGCACATCAAACTAGAAGATGGAAAGACAGCAGTTAATCTTATTTGCATAGATTCTTTTCTCGCGAAGTTCGACTTAACGGACGCATACTACACGGTGCCTATCGCGGAGAGCGATAGAAAATTCTTACGGTTCTCCTTCAACAAAAAATTGTACGAATTTTCACGAAGCTTTTAAAGCCATTGGTAACGTACTTGCATAAAAAGACCTCCTTTTGGTAGTATATCAAGATGATTTTTTAATCATTGGCGATACCTACGAGGAATGTCAAAGAAATGTACAAGAGGTTTGCCTAAGCCTGGGATCCATCCTGAATCGGAAAAAATGTCAATTATCACCCAAGAAACGCTGTCAATACTTGAGGTTTATCTTTGACACTGGAGAAATGACCTTTGAACTCCCGGAAAGCAAAAGACAAAAGTAGAAGAGTGAAGTCAGAAATTCCGACAAAAAATGTTCTGTAAAATTGAAAAGTTGCAGAGTTTATCAGCACGTTAATTGCATGGTCCCCAGTAATAAGAGATAGCCTAGGCCACACCAAAAAAAAATTGAAAGGGTCGAATTCCTAGCGCTGGAAAGTAATTCTGGGTGTTACAATAGCGTTACGAGCATCCCGGATTCATTGCAGCCTGAATTTGCTTGGTGGCAAAGAGCCATACGCTCAACCTCCAATTCTTTCGAGACCCCGGAATTCCATTGTGTAATTTTCTGCGATGCATCTCTTTCCGGGTGAGGAGCTGTATGTGGAACCGAGAGAACGCACGGTTTTTGGAACCCGAAAGGGAAAAAATTACATATAAATGTCTTAGAGTTAACGGCGGCCTTCTTCGGTTTAATGTGCTTCGTGCGACAAGAAAAAGACTGTAACATTCTCCTCCGGCTTGACAATACTACTACCACTGCATACATTAATAAGATGGGCGGCATACTTTTGAAAATTTAAACAACCTACCGAGAGAAATTTGGGAATGGTGCGAACGACGCAAAATCGGCTTATCGACATCGTATATCACTACAAAAGAAAACATTGAGGCGGATTTCGAATCGCGGCGATTGGAGGGAGAGACTGAATATAGTTTTGCCAACTCGGCCTTTGAAAGAATAATAGAAGCAATTGGACAGCCGGAGATTGACCTCTTTGCCTCCCACCTTAACGCAAAGTGCGAGCGCTACGTGTCCTGGATCAAAGACCCTAAGAGCGAGGCTGTAGATGATTTTACGATTGATTGGTCACAGTTTTCCTCCTTTCGCCCTCGTTCTACAAGTATTGCGCAAGGTAAAGGAAGAAGGGGCAAGAGGCATCATGGTTGTACCAAATTGGCCAGCACAACCATGATACGCGCGATATTGATTCCTTCTTGTAAGCAAAAGCGTCATTTTAGTCCCTAAGGAATCATTACTACTATCCTTCAACAGAGATCTGGACTCATTATGGAGACGACTTACCCTGGTAGCTGGAATTATTTGTGGAAAGCTTTCGAGATAAACAATATTCCAACTGAGGCCTGGGACATCATGATCGGCTCAGTACGGAAGTCCTCGCTCAAACAATACGATAGTGCCCTAAAAAATGGTGGACGTATTGTAGTAAGGAAAACATCAACCCATATAGACCACCGAACACGGAAGTTTTTAAAGCCTTAGCCGAAGCGTTCCGGAAAGGGTCAGCATACAGTTCACTTGATACCCTTCGATCAGCGATATCACTGATATTGGGGCTTCAGATCGGGCAGGACTATAATATCCGAAGGCTTTTCAAAGGAACAGCTGAGGCTCGCCCAGCTAAGCTGAAATATGATTATACGTGGGATCCACGGATCGTCCTGGAACACCTTAAAGGTTTAGGAAAAAATGAAGCATTACCTATGGACGTTCTCGCAATGAAGGTCGTAACTCTGGCGACTACTGGCGCTGGTGACGGGTCAGAGAATGCAGACCCGGGCTCTAATCCGTGTGGAGAATATAAGGTGGCATAAAGAGGTTTTAATTATTAACAATTCCCGATTCTATCAAGACCTCCGGCCGAAATAGAAAACAGCCTATTGACTCTACCGGTGTTTGAAAAAAATATATATATATATGCGCAGCTACAACATTAAGGGCATACATCGAACGAACAAAAGATTTCCGGGGGACTTGCGAGACACTTTTTGTCGCGGTGCGTAAACCCCATAATGCGGTTGGATCTCAAACTCTAAGCAAGTGGGTGGAAAAGCCCTAGACAAAAGTGGAATAGATACGAATATTTTTTCGGCGCAACGCACGGGACACGCGTCACCCTCTGCAGCAAAAGCAAAGGGTGTAAATATTGTTCTAATAAGAGGTAATGGCTGGACACAGAAGTCACAGACATTTGCGAAATTTTATGATCGCCCTATTATCCAAGATAAAAGTTTATTTGCTAAAGCAATTCTAAATAGTTGAGCAAGATGATGGCTCCGAAAAATAACAAAATAAAAAAAACGTGTAATTCGTTTTTCCAAATATACGCCGACAACGGGTAATGCCACAACTTGAAATATCTACAACCTGATCTGTGGAAGAGGCGCAAAATACAAATGAACGATTCAACGAACTTTCTTGTAAGTGATGTTCGATCGTAATTGTATGTAACGCCTCTTCCGAAAGATCAGAGTCCCTCCCCAATTGTTTATAACATTGGTTCCATACTCATCTCCTTACGAGAGATATCCCAGAAGTGTTGTCGCTACTCTAAAGAAATGAAGAAACAGAGGAACCGGAGGGATTCATCGCCCACTAAGAACACATTTTCTAGACTTTGTATACGTGGTTACTCTGGCAACGAGTACTACAACCTGATCTTTCGGAAGAGGCGCTACATACAATTACGATCAAACATCACTTACAAGTAAGTTCGTTTGACCGTTCAATTTAATTTGAGATCTATGTTCAGAAATGATAAGTTTCTAGAAATTTCTAGGAAAAATCCAAATAGAGGGCAATTTTGATCACATATGGAAGATTTTTTTTCAAATGTCGGAACATTATTAAAAAAATTAAATTCTTCCGAGTTACCGATAGCTTCGGTACGCACTTTTTATTTCCAGCGAAATAATTTTTTACTCGGACCTATGTTCATTGTTGACAGCTTCTCAGACCGATATTGAGGTTACCAACGGGACGCGTATGTCGGACTTCGCAACACTTCTACCAACCTTAGCATTATCATATACCACGATTTACGACGTTACCCATTTGTTTCGCGTTGGTTAAGACGGGTTATACATTTAAACGGGAAGAATTAAGCAATTTTGAGGGATTTTGTAAACTAAGAAATAGCTATTACACATTTAACAAACTGTAGGTATACTTTAACAGTATAGTTAAGTATACAAAACAATTTTTTCAAATTCATTTATCATCAAAATGGTGCAGCTGTGGCAGAGTGTTACAGCAAGGTTGCCGCGGGAGTTGCCGATCGGCGTGCAATCTATCTTCCCGTAGACTTTGATTTGCCAAAAAATTCAAATCTTTTTTCAGTTAAAACATGTATAGTTTCTATTTGACAGTAATTAAAATGAAGGGAATGGCACGCATTCGCACAAAAGATTAACATTTCACGTAAAATTTCCATAAAATTTGGTTTCAAAAAGTAGTTTTTTTTTCTAATTTTTCACCAACTATTCTCATCAAGTAGAAGATAGCAATATTATGAATATTTCTACCAAGTTCCAACTCAATCGGCTTAATAGTTTGTGAGTAATCCTGCACACCAATTTCGAAAATGCAGTTTTGAGAAGCGTACGCCCACTCCGAATCCGAGCAGTGAGGCACAGCATTGACGGGCTGTAACGTTGGAAGTTATTCGAATTTCGCTTTGAAACTTTGGGACAATATTCTACATGTGTAGTTCTATCGTTTGAAGGAAAAAAAAGACCTTCATAAATGTATATGCCGCCTTAAGCGAGAAAAAAATGTTAGTAAAAAATTGTATAAATGAAAACATTTCATGTAATCGTCGAATGCTCAAAAAATCGTATTTATAGAAGTGTAACATTTTGTTTAGACCAAGTACGATTAATGTGACCATTATCTTATAGCTAACAGTTGGTAACGGGCAATCGGCCCGTTGCATCAGCATATAGCACTTCTCTCGTACTTCGGCCCCGACGGCTACACCCCATAAGAACTTAAACATAGACAATACTATCGAACATGCTACCTCACCGTAATTTTTTTTACGATTTCATACATTTCGAATGTCAAAATACTTTTTGATGAAAATAACGGTTTTTTAGGGAGAGAAAACTGGCCATTTCTTACCTTTAGCGTGACTAGTATGGTCAAAAACTTTTTCGTATCTCCAATCAATATAGCGTTGCTCAGCGCTGGTAATTCCCGCAGTAACATCTGTTCGATCGGCACTGGAGGAACATTTTCACCTCCGGCTGTTATCACGAGTTCCTTAATTCTTCCTTTGAGTGTGAAAAATCCGACCATGCAAGATTGATACTTTTATTAGCGTAAGTTTGCTGAATTGAATACTAAGTTCAAAACATTTAAAAGAGTACGATTACTCGCAAAATTTTAGCAAGAATTGTACTTCCGATAGTAGACCCAAATATATGATCAAGTAATTAAATTTTCATTACTATTTGCATAAAATACTAGACCACAATGCCGTACTGAAGGTTTAAACTATAAGATTCAGTACACCTTACCTTTTAACGTGTTAGTAATTGCTTCATCTACAAATGGTTGAACATTGTTCATAACTATTTATCATCGTAAGTATTTCGGAGCAAATACACAGCCGATGAGTCAATAACAAGAAAGCATACATGTTAGTGACTCATCGTCACTAACAAGAAAGCCTACATGTTGGACGCCAATTTAATCGGCTTCGATATATATGTAAGGCTCACAAGCCTGAAAATGTAATATTTTTTTCAGCAAGGTTCATTATTTCGGGGGTGCAATCGACGGCTAACGTTGAAAGTGATAAGGAGTCGTTACGGTGTTTTACATAGAAACCCCTTAATCAATTGGCATGAAACCGATTACAAAATGTGACATATTTTATATCGTGTAGCTTACATTGACATCGGCCTACTACCCCTATTTTAAGGGGATGAACACCACTCCGCTAAGAACATTATGTTCTGCATTTTATGCCACCAGGAAGGCTTACTTTATTGCGAGTTACTGAACGCGAATGAAACCATTACTGCTGATCGCTACCAATGACAACTGTACTGGTCGTGTGATGAATTGATGCAAAAAGCTCATACAAAGCGAGAAATTGACGCAAAGCCATTCTTTCGCATCACAACGGGTCATCAAATGTTGTGAAAACCGTAAAAAATATTCTTGGAGTTCAAATGGGAGGATGTGTTGCGACCGGCGTATTCGCTAAACTTGGCTCCATACCATTGCTGTTTACCATTTTTCCCGGTCGATGTATCGCCTGCTGATGCACACTTATCTGACTACGAAGAAGTCCAAAAATGGGTGAACAAGTGTCATGCTTGAAAAAATGGCGCGTTTCACCATCGCGAGATCAAACTTCTGGCAAAAAGATGGAAGAAGTCATAGAAACGATAGCAACATTATTGGATAAATGCATCAATTCCCTTTTCTTTTAGAAAAAAAATGAATTTTACACGAATGTGTAATAATTTTACAATAAGTGACGGCAATTAAGGTTATTTATCAGTACTTTGTACCAACTACACGTAGCATATGGAAAATAAAAAAAATATATTTTTTCAGGAATGATACACCTCCAATGGGGATGTAAATAAAAATCATGCATCTCACTTTCATGATTCGTTATGAAAAAAAATATTTCAAATTAATTTTTTTAATTTGAATTATTTTCAATAGTTGCTTTTAGACCAGGCAAAACAGTAAAAAAAAAGACCTTTAGACTGGTGGTTTACCTGAATAAAAAGGGCTAGAGGACCGACGAGAATGTAAATTCCATTACTTAACATATGTAAGATACTGCAACTTGTTTCATGCCGATCGATGCAATTTCTCGATGTAAAACAACATAACAACTACTAATCACCCCCAGCTTTGGAGATCGATTTTACCTCAAATCCACGCCATGCCCTAAAAGAAATACGGAATTCTCTAATATGTGAGTCCTGCAGCATATATCAGAGACGATTGAATCGGCGCCAGACTTGGGTATGTTTCCTCGTAAGAGAACTAAACCGCCCGCACCAAAATTAGAACAATAATCGAATGTAATCGAAAAGAAAGTGGAGCATTTTACAAACATTCAAATTAACAAGGATTTTCACAATTTTCATTATATAAAACTTTATAAACAAAATTCCAACTCAATAAAACCAAATCATTTTAGAGCACTTAGTACGTCATTGACTTCGATAAAACTTTCTTACTGTTTACCCACTCATTGAAAATTAATGAGTCAGCAATTCCCAATGCTCCTTACCTGTTATGTAGAGAAAACCACGATTATCGAATTTCCCTAAATCTCCGCTGTGCAACCATCCACTTTCATCTTTTGCTTCTTTAGTTTTTTGTAGTTCGTTTAAGTAACCCATAAAGATGTGACGTCCGGCCATACAAACTTCTCCCTCTCCTGTGCTGTCGGGATTGTCCAATTTCGTCAAAAATCCCGGTAATCCCGTTCCCACGCTTCCCATTCTACGTTCCGTGTATAAGTAACATTGATATTAAAAGGTCACATATTACAGTGGCATCGAACTTAAATGAATTCTTTATGCGAAATGATATGTAGCGAGTAGGCAGCTTCAACTGTGTAAAAGATCGAGACGTTTCTTTTTTGTTGTTCTAATCAGATGTCCATAACGGCAAAACGCAAAGAAATGCAGCTATTTAAAATAATTTCTAAACTAAAATTAGAAAGCGGGTCTTAAAATGAACTGTTCCTATAATTGATCGCAATTGTAAATATATCGGTCGCGAATTCATTCAGCCAAAAACAAAGATATACAGTGTCGGTATACTGCGGAATTCTAATGAGAAAGGTCGTCCATTTTCTGCTTCGTTGCACCGATGTAAAGATATTGATGAATTAGTGGTAGTTGTCTAACGAGTGTGCTCAGGCAAAGTGCCGCCAACTTGCATCGGATAGGCATCAGCAAAGTGGGAAGCTAGCCAGGACTGTTCATTTGTTTATGTCTGACAATCAACGGTGTATCAGGGGAAAACAATTTCGTGTTTTTCTCTTCAGAATTTCGCAATCTACCTAGTCTATAAAGGTCTAACATTTTCTGAGACACTCTGTATACTTATATGGATTACGAAAAGGCGTCGTACATTTAAAGACGAAAATTTGTTTTTAGTAAATGAAACAATTGATTACTAAGAATAAGTAATCAGAATTTAACCTGTAATTGTCGTTGGTACTAATAGTATGACCTCCTGTACTTTCGGACATTCCATAAACCTCCATAAGCGGTAAGTCGAGACTCATGAAGTATCTTTGGATGTCGACACTGAGTGGAGCTGCTCCGGTGATACATAACTTACATCTGTCCAATCCGAGATTAGCCTTAACTTTGTTGAATACGACAACTTTGGCTATTAGATAACCCCAGTGTTTGACATCTGAACCATTCATCCTATTCATATGGTACTGCAGTCCCTGTGACTTTGCCCATGTTGATATCCATGTTTTAATTGTTCCGTTACTACGGGCCACAGCCATCATTTTCTCGTACATTTTTTCCCATACTCTCGGTACTCCCAAGAAGGCTGTTGGCCTTGCCTCAAGGAGAGTCTTTATCAGAGAACCCTTTAACGCATTTTTATCAGCGAAATGCACCGTTGCAGCGACTATCATGGATATAATAATATCGATGATCTGAAAATCACAGTTTTTAATAACGGTTTGGTAGAAAATCATACTTTTTAAATTCTGAATTCCGTTTCGGAAATGCATAAGCGTAGACATATCAAACGACGTGAGGAAGTTAAAAAGGAATATGAGAGTGGGGAGGATTTTTAAAAATGACGGAACGCGAAGGGAACGCAGGAACGAGCAGCAGATTAAAAAAAAATAGCCAAGCGAAACGTGAGGTTATGAAGCGATGAAAGGGCTTAGAAAAATAACAGAAAACGAAATCCGCAAGAGGTGGCGCTCGAGGGGCCATTCACTACTGAAATCATCTAATCACCTCAAATGAAATCACGAGCGAAATCATAAGAAATCACTTGAAATCATCCGTCATCGTCGATTTCAAAATATCCTGAAGAATGTTTGAAATCTTCTTGAAATGATATGAAATCACATGAAATCACATGAAATCATGTGCATTCATGAATTCTTTATTTTACCAATAATATTCATAATAGGCACACGTTCTCAAGCGCGATTGAGATCTCCACTCTCGCTACAATGTTGTGCATGGTTCCCCGACCGTTATGTTTTTTCGTTCATGCGCTTTGTCTGACGCTTTGCCGCTTGTTGAACGTGTCTCAACAAGCGAATCTCGGGCGAACCAGTGGATATGGTAAAAAAAAACTTCTCTATAGTTTAATGCGAACTCCACCAACAGTGCTATAAGCAAGTGGCTACAGTGAGTGGTGGTGACTCGGGTAGTTGGTGAAAATTCAGTTCCACGCATAAATTCGTGAAGAGAAGTCGCTCATCATTTTTCGCTCGGTTTCTGGATTTTTGCTGGTAAGTACAAACGGTACATTATTGATATGACTAGGTATGTACATATGGGCTCGCATACCTGATATAGGAGTGCCACTTGGTAACAAGTATAAGAGCTGGCAAAAAATAAGCCTGCCAAATAGAACATGCGTCGAACGATAAATACTTTGTAATTGATTAAACCTTTGCATTAAAGGAAATTTCTGAGGTCTGCATCGAGATTCTGTTCGATTTCACGCAGAATCAATGGAGGAGAACGAAGAGAGAAAAAAACAACAGACGAGACAACAAATCTCGCAAAAGATGCTTCGGAAAAACATTCGTTGGCGGATCACTTTTGGAATCGTCTTGAAACTGCGTCAGATGTCCGTATCCCTTTATACGTAAAAAATATTTTGCGATTCAACAACTACGATAATGCAATGGCATTTCGTCGCATAACGGTCGACTCAATAAAAAAGATGGAAGATTTTGCGCGAGAAACTATGAAGCTTTTTCTCGAGCCTGACGATGACCGCCAGTCTTTTTACGGGAATTTTCACCGATGTCCGGAAAAGTTCAGATGGATGAGCGGCGATGAGCATCTGATCGAAGAGCTCGTGAAATTTGTACGCGATCAACAACCCGGTTTTTGGCAGCGTCCGTCGGTTTCTCACAAAATTGAGGATGACTCGAAAAAAAGAGATACAAGAGATACAAGAAAAAAAAATCATTCATAAAAAAGTGCAATGAGATTTCTATCGGCGATTGGTGCCTATTCAAAAAATCTAATAGCTCCAAGTGTTTCGTGAGCCTAGTATTAAGTTTTGCTTACGTGCAAGGAAATACTCTTCGAAGTCACGAGTATTCCAGTGAGTATGCACGTATAAGCGGTAATGCCAAAGAGATTGGAGTCTTATGTAATTGGTATGAATCCTCCAAAAACAATACTGATTTAATTTCCGTGCCAATGGATGTACACGGCTATTTAAACATAAAACAATACCACGTTACCATTTCTCCACCGATTATAACGGATAAAGGTTTAAAAATTGATGACGCTGTGTATAAAAAAATAAAGAATTTATTGTAAACTGTATGTATCTTTTTTATCGTAGACCTAGCCTTCTTTCCTATTTCTTTACGCTAACTGATATTTTGAAATCATGATTCGAATCATATGGTTTTTAACGAAATCACTAAAAATCGGAAACGATTCTTTGAAATCATGTACAGATTAAATTATAGAAATCATACACGAAATCACATGAAATCAACTACTCATTGAAATCATTGGTGCACATAAGTAAAGAGTGAATGGCCCCTCGGTGGCGCTGGTAGGACACCGAGGAATTAGGTAATACAGAACGAATGGTCCGTAAGTAGCAACGCGGAAGGCTACCGAGAGCATCCGGCTCAAAAAGGCGGTAAAACAGAAAATAGGGCCGTATTACAATACTCAGGCATGGAACAAGTAAAGGAAGAAAAGTACAGGGAAATGACTGCACTCAAGAAGATGGGTTGGAAGAGATAAATCTGTTGTGCAAGATGCATTTGAAATTGAATGCAAACTTCCGGAATTACCGAGCCGACGGGAAGAATCTCCGTATGAAAACAAACGTGCAGGGATGCTCCCACAGATTATGAGGAAAATAACGCCCAACCGCGTAACTGAAGAAACACCACACGGAAGGCAAACAGCTACAAAAAAAACAACGAACATCAACGAAGATATGAGTGACCAGGTGCTGCGAAAGCAATATAGACGAATATACATTTATAGAATATTGTATGATGAATTGTGCTCTAACGGTTGTGCTTAGATGTGCTATTGTCTAAAAAAAACGTATTCGTCATTTAATGGCGATTCTTATAAGTGCCCCTATCAAACAGATCGGTCATGCAAATATTCAGACAATGACGGTGGCTTGAGTAAACGTCGAACATCCAGCGTGTTGCAGTTTAAGATGACTGGACGCGTCGAGCAAAGAATGTGCGTTAAATTTTGCTAAAAACTTGGCCATTCGTGTTCGAAACAATATGATTGGTAAAGTATATGAAGATGAATTTGTGAGTGATACTCAGATTAGAATAGTTTAGAAGAGTTAAAATTGGTCGTACATCGGTTGAAAGCGACTTTCGTTCCGGCAGACCCGCAACGACCGCGCCTCAAAATAAAGAGGAAGTTCGAGTTTTCATTTATCAGAATCGCCGTTCGACTAGGCAAGAGACACGATCGGGATTCCAACTATTTTGGAAATGTTAGCCGAGATTTGAGATAAAGACAGAGACCCAAGCGGGATTCAAACTATTTTGGAAATTCTTAGCCAAGATTTGAGAATATAAGTCAGAGACCCAAGCGGGATTCCAACTATCTTGGAAATTTTTTGCCAAGATTTGAGAATAAGTCGTGTGATAACAAAATTCGTTCCTGAATGCAAAGAGTCTTTCCGAACATCAGACCATCGCTGGAAGAAGGTTGTAGCTTCGAGGAGACACGTTATCAGTATTGATGAGATGGGGGAAGAGGGCTACAGAAATGACATAACATCAAAGCAATGACGAATGCAAGAAAGAGGTTTTTAAATTTCTGCGATATAATGGAATTTACAATAATGAATGGTAGACGCTCAGGCGATCGACAAGGCAATTTTACCTCTATAGGGAAGTAACAGTCTGCCAATATTCTAAAGCTGAACCGAAAACATATTTTTATAGATATCAAAAACTGTAACAATATAGAAGGCCCCATTCAGCGACGAATTTAACTTCTAGGATATCTTAGTGGGCAGACTCTTGCATTCTACACTAGAGCCTGACCTGTCTTCCAATCTCAAAAGTTCTACCGAAGCAATTGGGGGCAATGGTTCTCTAGCACTGACAGGGCTGATCCGAAATTTAATGCTATTTCGTTTATTGTCCAAATAAGTTTCAACATTTCAACGAAATCCGAATTAATTATTCACAATATTATTTAACCAAGCACCAATAAAAGACATGATTAGACCAGTGGGATTCTGTAATATGTTTGTCTAGAAGGTCATTTGTCTGATAATTTCTCAATTCTTTTTCGAGCAGGAATAAAAGGCGAGATGGGGCATTACTATGTAAACCTCGATTAATGTTCATATAGAAAAAAAAAATTAAGCCACCCCCGTAAGCGCTATTGAAAGAGTACGTGATGGAATATCCATCCTTGAAAAACAGTTTTAAATGTTAACCTCAAGCTTGTGAACCATCTGCTCATCTTAGATCAGTGAAATGAATATTTTGTTAATTATGATACGCCTTTCATTAGCTTCATTGCTGCGTGTAATACACCTAAAAATGCACATAACCATACAGTTTCTAGTGCAGTCATTATTCGATTATCATAAAACCAAAAGAGCATTTGATCTTAAGCTGGGGACTGGTGTAAAAAGTTGTGAACGAAAAATACAATGCTATTGCAATAAGAAAAATCGCAAAGCAACTATCGTCCATACGGATAATAACAGTGATCCCGAAGATTAATTACCCAAAGTGATTGAAACCCCCTAGAGGAATGAATGTGGGCCTTGTCGGTAATAATGTAAATAATACATCGACCGTTAAATAATGAAAAATGATGCAGAATTCGAGTGTTGTCGAAAGTAGGTACGTCGATTTTGGACGTAAAGTCCATGATTACTTTTTCTTCCCCCTTTACATGCAGATCATTTTGCCACATTTTTCGTAGTGATCGGGCTTTTTTAAAACGCTACTAATTAATTGTACCCATATACCAAATTTCATTTCGTTGGACTAGTAACTAAAGGAGTTTAACCGCTGTGACGAGCAAACAGAGATTTAGAAGCATACTAAAATATTAAGAATTCCATATTTTTTATGAAATCCTTAAAGGTGAGATGTTCATTTTTTTAATTTATTTCCACGAATGGCAGAATTGATCATGGTCCCAATATTGTTAGCTCCCACGTAGAACACCTTTAAAATGCATTCCAGCTGTATCGAAGTCTTTTAAGATTGTTATGGAGTTAGGTCAATATGTTACCACAGAGCTAAATTTTTTTTCTAAGCGTTTACAACCCCTTTGCTGATCATCCTGAGCAGTTTGAATATGATCTACAGTATCGTTTTTAGAAGAAAAAAACCGGAAACTCGGCGTATTTCGTAGGCTAATTACATTACGCTTATGGAAAACTCCCGATCATTTTTCAGTACATTATTAATATCTGCTAAGTGAATGTTACCAAGAAGCTGCAAAAATAGGTACGGTGCGACTAATTATCGGACTAACCCTTGGTACCGTGAAAATGAGGATTCACAGTACCTTTGTAAAATTATTAATGTTTTTGATAGCGAATTTGTGCGAAAATCAAGAACACAAAACATTAGACGGTGCAATAATTACTTAATATTAATTTGATAACTATGTTCAGGAATTATACATTTCTAGGCAAAGACATAATTACGCGGATTTTTTTTCATGCATAAATATTTTTTTAGAATATTGGCAAATTATTAAAGTTTTTAGTTTCTTCGAGATTATAGACAGCTTTAGTACACACTTTTTCTTTCCGGTTAAATTTGTTTTACTCGGACCGATATTCATTTTTGACAGCTTCTTGGGCCGATATTGTGGTTACGAACGGGGCGCATATGTCTCTAACTTCGCGACACTTCTGCCAACCTGGCCATTATGATATACCACGATTTACGACATTGCCAATTCGTTTCTCGTTAATTAAGCGAGAAAAAGTTATAGAAAATAATTATACAACGTAATGAAAACACTTAATGTTATCACCGAATGTTCAGAATTGCATATTTTTACAAATAGATATAGAAAAATAGTTCGAAAACGCACGTTTAATATGACGATTATTTGAAAGCAACAGTTAGTAACAGTCAATCGGATCCACGCATAAGCATAGGGCGCTCCCCTCGTACTTCACCCCCCGACGGCTAAACCCCACAACAACCTTAGAGTCTCTGCACCAGAGGACCACAAGAATATAGGGCGGACTATACCGATACGGGTTTTCCACAGTTTCCCCGTACCCTCGGCAAATGCGGTATAGTGTAGCTTAAGGCGGCTGTGGACGCAACGGAAGTTCGGTTAAATTACCGCGGTGCGGGTAGGGAATGATAAGAAATGATTCAATTGGATTTGTTTACACAAATACCCGCATGCGTAAACGTTAAAACGCAGGAATTAATTGAGGCCTCAGTAAATAAATATTTTTAAAAAAACTATATTAAGATTATGTTCTTATTTTTTAAGGGAAGTGCTTCATTGAAATACATCGATTTTCTTCGAGCGAGTCTGTGATAGTGTGAGCGGTAAAGATTCTTATAATTCAGTACCTGTGCGGCGATGTGCGACAAGGGCAGATAACTAACGATAACTTCGTGACCGTCAACGAGGTTGATTTCCTTGCATATCGTCCGGGCATTGTAAATCATGTTATCATGACTGAGCATGACCGCTTTTGGATTTCCCACTGTACCGGACTGAAATTAAAGTAAAGCAAAACGTACAACCGAGTGATGTATTTTTTCGGTGAATAGAGATGACGCATATTTTTCCGCAAATGTCTTTCTTATGTTTTGTACTTTCACTCGCTTGCAATAAATATTTTTTTGTTTTCTCCATTTTTAACTCATCACTTAAAAAACTTTATACCCGTCCGACATTAATGTAAAGCCATATGCACGGAAGAATCTCATTTTATCTTCGCTTTAGCTTACATTGTTTTTAAGTAGTACAGTTTTCGGCTCTGTTTCAAAATATATTTTGTCAACTCCATTATTAAAAAAATTAACTTTATTTCTGTAAAATGAAGAAGTCATAGATCGTGGAATATTTCTTCAATTCCATACAAGTTGTTATATCGTCAGCTGTATATTATCTCGGGGTGAATAAATTCGAACAGTTTCTTAAAAATGTACATCTCGACAAATCCTGTTTTAATAGGTGTTGACTTTGGTACATGAAAAAGTATGATATTTTCCACAATAATAACAAGTTATATTCCAGAACTTCATGTATATACATGAACACTTCATGTATACAAAAAATCTACAGATATTACATAAAGTGCAACTATCTCATGGCATTGATAATGTAATCAGACATTTCGGGTAATAAAAAACAGGTACATGGAAATATCCATCTATTCATCCATCCATTCGTCCATCTATCCATCCATCCATCCATCCATCCATCCATCTATCCATCCATCCATCTATCAATCCATCCATCCATCTATCCATCCATCCATCTATCCATTGATCCATCCATCCATCCATCCATTGATCCATCCATTTATCCATCTATCCATTCATCTATCCATCCATCCATCCATCTATTCATCCATCTATTCATCCATTCATCCATCCATCCATCCATCCATCCATCTACATGTAATTTACATGTAATTTACACTACATTACAATTTTTAACCGCAGATGTACACTTCATTTCATTCGGAATTATTCAAACAATCACAGGCATATCTCTACTACACCACAGTGGCAGTTGAGTGCGAGTAGCGTTAGTTTCGTGTGTCATCCAGCTAACTCAGACCTCTATACCCATCTAACCACACAAACATATACATTTTTAAAAGAATTTTCAATGCTAAAAGGATATCTCCTACCGTATACACCAATGTGCAGCATTCGTTAGCCCCAATAGTTTTTAGGACAGCATCGAGCCGAACATCAGACTCGGATTTGCCAATCTGCAGAATTTCTTCCCACTAAAAAACACCAACCCATGTCGTATAAATTATTTTTCAAAATATCGTTATCAAATTATAACGACAATTATTGTGGCTGTATAAAATACCTAAAAACACATATTTTGTTGTAAATTATTATAATTTTTATTGAATCTTCACGATCACATGTACCTAACGAGGGCAATGAAAATATAACTAGTTATACGTTTCTACTTTTTCACATAGCACAAAGATATATTTCATAAAAAATAATCGTATCAATCACCATATCTTATTTCTTTAGGAAAAAAGAATAGAGTACACAGAAATGTAGTTTCACGAATCTAAAATAGTTGCTTTGATGTGTTAATAATTAGAAAATAAGATATTGTTATTGATGCAATTACTTTCTATCAAATATATCTTTGTGCCAGGTAAAAAAGTAGAAACGTATAACTTGTAATATTTTCATTGCCCTCGTTAGGGTTTTCATTACCCTCGTTAGGGCTTATGTAATCACACTTATTTCTGGAACTCAATAAACTCACACTGTATACATCTTTTTCGTTCGAACTTCCGTCGCATTTGACGATCGCTTTTAAATGTGTCAATTTATCCCGGATGCTCAATATCTTTTCCAATTGTTTATTGTCCTCGACCACGAGAATATTAGCCCTACTATTTTCGGCACAGTATTGGCAAGCGTCTGCCGAATTCGTAGTGTAGATGCCGGTTGCGAAACCTCTTAAAATAAAACATTTTGGTCTTTATTGAAGCTGCGACTTTCGGTTAATGCAGAAATCCAGATCGAATAAAATTGAGCAATAATGATTTCCGATGTATAGACAGCATAATAATGTCTATTATTACTTTCGACAGTTTTTTTCATATCTGTCGAATCGCACATTCAAATAGAATAAGAACAAAATATATAAGATTTCGTTAATAAAAGAAATCGCACATTCAAATAGAATGAAAACAAATTATATAGGATTTCTTTGAGGGGCTATGCCAGTGTGACACTTTCAAAGAATCCATTTTTTTTTGCTTTTTTCGACAGTTTATACTTTCAAGAATATGGGATAAGATTTTTATACTTACAAGAATATGAAATGAGATTTTTCAAATTTGCTGACATTGTAACTCAAAGAGCAATTATCCGAATGAATTGAAATTTGAACTGAGTACTCTTGAATATATTTACTCTATAATGACGTAGGATATTTTTGATCAGATGAAAATTGACGAGTTGGCATTGAAAAAAACGGCCATTTTATAGGCAAGAGAACAGTCTTTTTTTCATAACTACGCCATTTTGTTGGATTTTGCTATTTTTCGAAAATCCTACGTCATTGTACATGAAATACCTTCCAGTTTAACGACATTTTTTCCTTTTTCGGTTTCAGCTACTCAATCGGCCGGAATCATGTCAGCAGTGGAGGAACTTTTTTTTGGGGCCTCCAAAGGCAGCGCATAAGTCGCTTGGATCTCAATATTCTTCTATGAAAAAATTATGTAATATAGGTCAAATATAGCCAAATATATTCTTATTTTTCCGATACATTTAATTGAGTACTTTTCTTCCAAAAAACTCCCGAAAATCATCCAAATTTTTAGCGTTCACACTGGCACCTTAATAAAAGAAATCCTATATAATTTGATCTCATTCTATTTGAATAGGCAATTTGACAGATATGGAAAAATCTGTAAGTTAAGGAAATATCCTTAGCTCTCTCCGATAAACAAATGATTATATCCTTTAAAAATATATTACCCAGCATATATTGCAGCAATATCTGCAATGAACCATTGTGGGCTGTTGAAACCAATTATGCCGACGCTGTGATAACGCTGGAGGCCCAATTTCAAAAAAGCTCTAGCAACTGTTCTCACCTCTGTCTCGTATTCCCTGTATGCCACCAAAAGTGGTTAAATTAGGACCAAATACAATTGTGCAAACAGATGATAATACGAATAAAAATCGATTGAATTGTTGAACTTTGTATTTTGGATTAATTGACAATAACAAATTGAGCTCTATTAAGAAACTATTAAAAAATTGTAGAAATATTTTAACTTTGACGCTCATGAATATGATAAGGATAGTAGGACAACTATGAATATTGCCAACTCAAAACTTATCCGATATTGCAGGCATGACAATCAGCCAATGTTGTGAATAATTAGCTTACGGAGCATTATTTAAATGTTACTAATCGAATTAATCTCGAATCTATTAAAGCGAGCTATAGAAAGTTAGAATGCCGGTAAATATTTAGTTTCGACCTGAGCATTAACGGAGGGAGTTCAAAGCAACTCTAGAAAAAAAATTCCAAATAAATATTTTCCCATAAACCGAAAATATATACTCTATCACATTATCAGTGCAACAATGTAAGAATTCAAAGCGAGCCTTATTCGAAACTAGAGTAGCATCGTGAGTGGTATCGTGAGCATTATAGTAACATTATTGTAACGACCAGGCATCGAAAAATCTGCAATTTTTTCGTATTTTTTGTATTCTGTTACTACAATATCTTCCAAACATTTTGGCGCAAATAAAACTGAAAAATTCACAAAATTGAGCTCAGGAGAGAAATAAAATTCCAATACTCCGCTAACGGTTAACGGCTGGTTGAGACAAGAGATCGCAAGCATCGACAAAAGAAGCTAGGATGGGAAAAGACCGACGTTCTGTAATTGCCGCCACAGAAAAAGCTGAATCAAGAAGTCCTTCTACAGCACCAGCAATTTCTAACGTACGCAAGTTGCAATTTTTCGGCCGTAATACTGCGCGAGAACTTAAACACGTTTTTCTCGAAACAGAATTTTGTACTAGTTTTGCCGCGATAAGTCAAGAACGATTGAAGATATCGCCCTGATTTAAAAGAAATGAAGATATCAACTTTCTCTGAAAAATGAACCGAAGTCGATGTAAAAAAAACCAACTTCTTGTTATTACAACAAATGTCATCCGTTTCTTCGATGTTTTTCAAATTTTAGCCGCCATTGTTTTGAGTTTGCATGTTTAAAAAAATATGGTATGTCCTAAGTCCATGCCGTTTATACCATTTGTCGGATATTTCGTTCCAGACATAACCTCCATGTTTGTACCTTATATTAAAATAAGAATATTCGTACTTTTCGAATATACAATACGTTGAATTAATAAATGAAAATGTCGGGTCATTTTGAGACACCCTTCGGTTCTACACAAATGGCATTTGATTTTTTCCCCATTTTTTGCCTATTTTCGCTGCCTAGTCCCCTTAAAGCTGTTTCGCTCCAATATCCACATGGAAATATTTTTCATCGTAAGTCTACGGTGAGGGCCTATCGTCAAGTGCAGTTCCTATTTTTGTAGAAAATCTTTGTAATTTTTAAACTTATCAGTGCAGTAGAATCTTTTATTTTGAAGTGTACCAGAGAAGTTTGTCTCTGCTTAATATTCCGATTGACTAATTTAATTATTGATTTGATTGGTTATTTAAAAAATATGTCATATTGAAATAACAATTACTGTTTAAAGATCGCAAAAACAACTTTCACGTTTGTTCCGGTGTTTCACACGGGTGTCCGAAGTGGGAACAAGGATTCAGGACAATTTAAATATTTCTTAACGCGCCCTCAAAGTTGCATTCTCTTTATAAGATCTGCACAGCTTATTGTAAATCAAGCATTAAAATCATCATCGGCTTTATATTTTTGTCATAGGGTATCTTCAACAGCACTGCCTCTAATGCTGTGTAAACTGTAATTAAAAGCATTTTTCCGTCGATAAAAAAGTACGTGTTTATTTAGAGTTCGATGAACAATATGATAGCACAAATTCAACGAAATTGAAAGGGAGTCACCGGAAACGTTTTCTTGTTAGATACACTCAACAAGTTCAAAACATAAGAAACAATTAATTTAGAGTTTGTAGATATATTTTGGTTTCGCCCATACAATTTAAACACAGTGAAATAATTCCGATCACGACATTCAAGTAAGGGGTACCTTATCCGTTCGAGCTTGCTATTTCGCAGAAGTGTAAAAAAAAGGTCAATTTTTATTTTATCTGACCGTCAAAGTAATACTTGCTCCATTCAATTTAATCCCTTTGTCACCCCTTTGAGGTAAGAGAAAGAAAAATAAAGAAGTGATTCACCCTTCACAATTTGTATATACCCATAGTGGATTTTTCATCGCTTTACTGAAAATAATGGCACGCTCAAATGAGTATTTCCACCCCGCGAAACCATTTTAAAAACGTGTCTACTCGTTTGTAATGTTGTACCCGATACATGCATTTCAACAAAATCGGACACAAAAGTGATGTTTCGTGTTAACACGCCTTTATTCGTCTTTCTAATCACTCATTTTCCTCTTTCGTTGCCACCTATTCCCTGATCGATTCTTTCTCTCCGAATCACATTCGCTATGGTATTTACCATATGAGTAGGGAAACTGCGGTAAACCTGTACCGATACAGACGATTCTAAGTTCATTTCACGCTCATGTTTATTTTCGCCAAAACTACAAGATTTTCTTTAAAAAATGTTGTTACCTTTAATGGTCAAGAGCCCAAGGGCGAAGTTTCCCATAAAACTGCAATGTTTATACATTTTAGTTCATTTATGTCAAATTAGCTATGCTGGATTCTAAAATGTTAATCACGGATGCGTATTCAGCGATTCAACAAAGCCCTAAATACAAGCTTCTACGGAATTCTTTCGAAATTCGGAGTGGTTTAACTTCTCCCACCCAGCACATTGAATCAATGGGGCTGGGTTGAAATTCCGAACTTTGAATGATCGGAACGCTTAAAACACCGAAAGAATACTACTCCGAAAGAGTTTTACACGAAAGACCAAAACTCCGTAAATCTGAACACCGTCAAAATAATTCGGCTATGGAAGTTTTAAAAGTTTCAAAATTTTCAATAAATCGACGAATTATTTCAAGACTTTTTTAAACGTCAGAAGCGATTTTCCGTCAATTTTAAAATTTATCTAGACAATGTTATACGTTCTACATCATTTTGTGTCAACTGTATAGACTTACGCTGGCGTGATCTTGATGAACCTTCTAATTTCGGAACATTGAAATTAGGAATTTTAAACTGTCGGCGCATTCAAAGTTCGGAATTTCAACCCGGCCCCGGATCAATCACATCGAATTTTGAAATTCTGAAAACAAATTCGTATTGCAAAGGCCAAACTGCATTAGAACACCATATTTGACAGAAATCGAAGGATTTTTTTTCCTCCCAAAGGATTAATATCGAATGCAAATGGTCCTGTATCAAAAGAATTTACTGTTATTCGAATGAAAGGTCATATTTTCACAATATGATTTTTTTACTGATTTGTATGTGTAAATATGTGTAAAAATGAGGGTCATGTGTTCACAATTATAATTGTCAAAGTTGATAACAGAATTTCTCGTAATAACCACTACGCTCTTTCCTCTGCACAGTAGACCGTTAGTGTCAACTATGAAAATACAACATATTCATTCAATCTCGTGGAACTATCATACTCTTGCTTTGCCATTTGTTTGATGTAAGTACTTAGACCTTCTGTGTATCGATTGTACTCAGGTCCGTTTAGTAATACAAAATTCAACGTTGCAATACACCATTATAAGCACTTCATTTTATATACGCATAGACATGTGGAAGGCATTCCAGGTCAAATCGACAATTTCGTGATTTTAATATCAGAAGATTAGTGTGCAACTTAAAAAAAATCATTATTATAACTATAAAAAGCTTTAAGTTTGTTTCCAAAATTCCAACTAGCTGCTAATTGACAAACTACAGTAGATTAAGATTCTAAGAAATCACTCTTAAGGTAACGCTGCTATTTACACACCTAGCTCAGAATCCAAAACATCAATTCTACTATTTTCAAAGGTCTAATGATTTGGCAGGGAAATGAAGGCCCGGAAGCCCCTAATGGTCCATGTAAAGTATAAAGCTGAACCACTCTCCGAAGACTAAAACACAGTCAAGGATAGTTGACAATAGCTGGCGTTACCGACTGAGCGGATTTTCATCTCACGTTAATATACGCGGTAGCATTTTTTCTAGAGGACGAAGGGTTCTCCCAAATGTATGTATCTTTCGAGTGGGAAAGAAAACTTTGTTTTACTGCCTCTTCCACTTCAGTTCAGTAATTTGTGATAAGTACATATATTAATTATAACAAAACTTAGTTTTGACAAACTTGCAATCGCTGTTTTGCGAATATCCAGTAGCGGCGGCCCCCAAAGTTCTGTTTATGAAGAGTCTTAACTTCGCCTATTTTTGGAATTCGAAAACACGTATTAAAATGTAACACGATTAACATCCTATCCGTCGTGAATATGCAGAAAAACGTTTTTCGCAAGTATTTCTTCGATAAATGTGAAAATGTCACCGATCTATCGATTTGCCCTGGGATGCCTTATGTATGCATCGGTAATGAACAATTATTTTACAAACTTCCAAGGTTGGTGGCAGGAGCGCAAAAAATGGCGAATGCGGTATGGGGGGTAATGAAAAGGGCAAGGGTAAATGGCTTGAAGGAACGGCTACAGCTGTTTGACTCACTGGTCAAAGCGGGAGCGCTATACGGAGTCGAGATTTGGGGATGGAAGAGAAGGGAAGAGATAGAGAAACTGCAGGGAAAACTGGTGAAAATGGCGCTGGGAGTGGCAAAAAATACGCCCAGCTATCTCTGGAAGCTGGAAGCAGGCAGGAGGAGCGTGGAAGTGGAGGCACGGAAAAGGGCGGAAGATTATTTGATCCAAATTCTGAAAATGAAAGACGGGAGGTGGCCAAAGATTTGCCTCAGAGAGGAAATGAGGAATGTCCTGAATGGGCACCCATCAAGGTGGGGGAAGGAGCTGAAGAAGGCGATGGGGGAGGTGGGGGATGGAAGGGTGATAGGCGGGATATGGTCAAGCGCAGGAAGCTGTGAAAGGATAGGGAAATGGCTAAAGGAGGGGACAGAAAGGAAAAGGGAACAGGACATGCAGGGAGACTGGGTTAAAGCGGATTGTTCCTCCTTCTGCCCATGGTACAAGGAGATAAAGGTGGGGTGCGAGCGAGCGGAGTATTGGAATGATAAAGAAACGGGGGGAGAAGTGAAGGAGCAGTGGGCAAGACTGAGATGCGGAAATGTGGGGAAAGTTGGAAAAAGAGGGTTCGGTAACTGGACCTGTGAAATATGCTTGGAGGAGGAAGGTCTGGAACATATCTGGAAGTGTGAAACAGCGAGAAACGGGATGAAGGAAGTCTGGGTGAGGGGGGTGGATGATTGGAGGGGAGGGAGAGTGGGCGAGGAGTTGGAGCAATGGACAAAGGATACGCTGAGGGGAAAACCGAGAACGGTACTCTGCGAATACCTTAGGGCATTCGCAAAATTAAAAAAGGCAAAAGCCGAGGAGCACCGAGACGGGGAGGAAGGGGACAGTGAGGAGGTGACGTGCGAGGAATAAGGGAAAGGAGAAGAACGTAGCAGAGTTAATATATCGCGTAGCCTTTAGGGTTAGGTTAAGTTTAAGTTTAAGAATTGTGATTTAGATATAAGAATTAGAAGATAAGGCGAGAGTCGGGAGGATGTAAAAAAAAGCAAAAGCTGTACAAGAGGAATAAACTACTACTACTACTACAAACTTCCAAGTCCACGTCTTGCTATTTCCATCGACGCCGGGAGTCGATACCAGTGCAATAAGATCACCGTGGTTTTTCGCTGTTCTTGTCAGAACTCCGGGTAGCGATATGACCTCGGGATTACAATCGTTGTCATCGTATTTTATGCGAACCCTTCCGCAGGGCTCACACGTCGTATCAATCTCCGATGATAGAACTTGGTCTGGGCCTTTTTGTACCAACGTATTTAACTATTAATATTGCCTCTTCGAAATTAAACAAAAATAGTTATGCCAAATATTTAAAGATATCTGAAAGCGCTAAAATAACACGAATGGAAAACTTTTATTTTAAATGCAGCAAGAATGGCACCAATTTGAAATGGAAATGTACGTGACCAATAGATATGTACAAGTATGTTATCGAGTTAAGGAAGAAAATTTACAATTATGCTCAAAGACCGCAATTTTTATCGATTTAATTACAAAATAATCTGTAAAATATAATCCTCATGTGTTCCGTGTAATATCCGAAATCTTCAAAATCTTCTAGTTAGCATCACAGTATTGTTGAGGTTTCTCACATACGAAGTAATTACTATTTTTTAATGATTTTTTAATTGCCCATTTTCATGAACAAAAAGTATCGCAACTCTTAAAATTAAAGAATTCGAATGAATATTTCAATACACTGAAATCTAAAAACTATAACAAATTAATATCTGAAATTTTACGTATATCAGAAGATATATTCGTCTTGAAAATTGTAGTACGATAGCTTGAATCGTTCTTGAGGCCTATTATAGATTTGTATCGAATTTTCACAGAAAATCAAATTTCGGAAATTTAACAGAGTTTGATATTTTATATAAAATGATGTACAAATTATCCTTTTATATCGTTCGGAAATGGTCGGGCTAGGATATAATAAGCGGCTACCTTGGTGACTAAAATCAAAGCGACATCCAATTCAATATCAAAATTTGAATTGATTTGTTAAGAATTGTTAAGGCTGGATTATCATAGAATCTGTGAAAAGGTACACAATAAATCAACTTTACTTATACAAAGAGAACTTTACTTATACAAAGAGAAACAATCGCACTTATGTCATCCTGGTACATGTCTTGTAAACATAGAAATGTAGAAGCACCGATATCGATCATTGAACTGGTGCATGCATGACATTTGTCATGCATCATTAAAAATTACATATGTACAGAATTAAACTTACCATCAAAACCGGTTTCACTCGCGATAGCATATCTTGGAAAACCGACGAATTCCCCCATCTGAGAAAGATAGTTTAGTTAACTTCCTAAAAAAATAGTATTCGCAGTTTATATTTTAGATATATTAGAAGCATCACTGCTTTTCTCTAAATATAGATGCATGCCATTGTTGAATATAATACATACAAGAAATGTAGCGATGCTTGTATGTTATTGTTTTAATCTGCATTACATAATTTAAGCATCGAAATTAATACATATAATCATATAATTTTGATTTTCATATAATTTAAGTATATTAATTTGATACAATATTTTTAATAATAAAATTACGCATGAATAAACATAATGTGGGGGAACGCGCGGCAAGGCGAATAACGCTAAGGTCATGTTCAAATGAAACAATACATATGAATCAGTCAACTTTAATTATACTTTTAAACTAATGAACATTGATTAATCTTTAAATTAGAAACCAAAAACATCAGTCTTTTCAATTGGTAGCATACAATATATATTTTTAATTAAACTTTCATTTTTCCCATCTTACCCCATATGGGGGGCAAGATGGGACACCACATGGGAGCATGATGGGGGACGAATTATTGGCATCTTTCGCATATAAAAGTGGTTTCATTCTCAATACCAGCAATTTGATAAGCTAAGAAGTTCTGTAGCATTTAGTCCGAATAATCTTGCTTCCATGTAAATTCAATCATTTGTAAGTTCTTCTTCTTCCTCTGATAGAAACACCGGTTGCAGAGAAACCGAAGGCTCTACTAGCTTCATTTGCCCTTTCTAACGTAGATAGTGGTACGTTGTAAAATATTGCAGCTTTGTGATAGCTTGTGTTCATCTCGCCTCATTAGAGGGTCAACAAATGAAACAAAAAATCACGCAATAACCTTGAACATTTCTGATAAACCGTTCGTATTATATTAACAATTCGTACTTTCATTGTGTTTACTTACCTGTCTGGAGACCGATAACGTAACGTAATCTTATTATTAAAGATGTTGTATCAAATTAATATACTCGACTGTTATGAAAATAAAAGCTAGGTTAAAATGTTGAGGTATAAAAAAGTGTCGAAAATAAACGTATAACTGAAAGTAGCTAAAAGTTATAAGTGGTGGCGAACTTTTCACCACACCTCTCAAATGATGTCAAACCACCTCCCCTCCCCCCAACTTGCTGCGCCGGCTAAAAGGATGCCACAGGCGAATGCCCGATCCCGGTAGAACGTGTCTCACGACGTCGTATTGGGCGCCAGGTATTGAATACCGCCGGTTCACGACCGACTTAATTGTTTGCGACACCGTGTGGACGAGGGCTATGAAAACGCAGCAAGAGGGACGCTGAGGACTGCGGGAGAGATGGCTAACTCCTCTTATTCCTTTAGACATGCCTTTTGGCAAACGAAAAATTATAACGGGGTCTTCTCCCCAATACTCGCAATAACAATTCGAAAGCGGAAGCCCATGCACGCCAGGGGCAAAGCGTCCCCCAAACCGCTCGGTGGGCACACAGTCTACGCCGAACGCAAAAACCAACACCAGCAGCCCGCCGCCTCCCACTGTGATCCCATCACGGAGGCGCCGGTATCAACGGACCGCGACGCTCGCGATGCCGGCAGGATGGTGCGGCGCCAAGGCCGCGCAGTCCGGGGGGGGGGGGGGGAACACGATATGTAGGTCGTAAGCTAGCGTCCCCTAGGGCATCCCTTGACCGTGACCACTGATGTCCAGTGCTCGCCTTCCCCTATCGAAGTGAGGGAAAATCCGCGTGTACTCTCTTGGGTCAACGCGCGAAGAGGACAATGACGCCCGGACTCGCCACCTCCCCCACCGCCGATGGATAGGAGAGAAGACCTCCTCGTGAATGATCCGCGTTATCCAAAGGGGCGCGGGACGCCATAGCCGTGGGCTCTCATAGTTAATCCTAATTTAATACAATTAGTTGAATAAAATTGACTTACACTCTGAGTACCGAGAGCACGCCAATTAGGTATGGTTATCCTAGGCCAGCGTGATTTTTGGAGCGTTTGAGCTCGCGAATGTCTGGCTATCTAGTCCTACGGTGGGGCCATAGCAACACCATCAGGTAATACTGCAAACACGCGTCGTCCCGGCCCCAATTGCATTTGCCAATTTTGGCAATTCCCTTGTTAAACGTTTTTAATTTTGTAGCTTTTTCATAGGCCTATTTAATAATGCAGTTAAATTAGTTAACATGATCAATCATATGTGCGGTTTAATCGATTTATTAAATCACACTCACGCAACACTCTTTTTTAATGTGATCCTATTAGGAAAGTGATTTCACTGCTTAATATGAGTGAACACAATCAATTACGTAATGCAATAGCTCAATTAATTATTAAATAAATCAGATAAACTGGTGAAAAATACTAAATAGCGCGACGACTTTACTAAAAATCACGGTTGCAATAATCGTAGAAAACTGCCCTTGTCGTCAGACAAAAATCGGTTTATAAGTTCGCTAGATATACGATGTCCCAAGAATGTTATTGACTCCAGAGGTGGGGGGGGGGGGGAGGGGAACGTACAAAAGTGGTACAAAATTCCAAATCATGTACGGAAATTAAAAACATTTTTAACTTTTATTTTCTTGTTATTCAATCAGGCTTCTATTTTTGTGTTAACCCTTTGTTGGATTTCATTCGCTGCTTATATGTGTAGTGGCTGGCAATTATGGCTGCGTCATTTGCCAAAGAATAGGTTTTTGTGTTTACATAAGTTGGTATGTCGGCTGTGTATAGTGTGTGGGCCTCTATAGGTATAGGTGTATGTATAGCCTCGGCCCAAGTGTTTTTGAGGAACACCTGCGTTTATTTCTTTAATCTTAGAGGATGTATCTTTAATTTTTACAATTAATGTCCTGTCTGAAATATGATGTCAGTCATTTTCATATTTTTTTCGGGAGATGGGTTTCGATTACGCGTATTAATCGTATCTACCAAACCTTGTCGTAGGCTTTTTTGATGTCCATGAATAGTACTGTGCACTATTGCTCGTTCTCCAATGCAGTAAGTATTTCTGTTATTCTGTGGACGGTTTAGTGTTTGTTCCGGAAAACGAATTGATGTGCTGGTGTCAAGTTCTTCCCTTCTATGATGAGTTGTGGACGACTGAATATTGTTTTTTTCGAATATCTTCGAGAGGATTGGTATTATAGAGGCGAGATAGGGCTATACTATGTCGCGTGGTCGACGTACTTGGCTGAATTTTTTAAGCATAATAATTTCCGCTAATTTCCGTAAGGAACGAAAGTATTGGAGACCTAGCATTGAATATTTAGTCCACTCAAATTAGACCAAAAAGGGCAAATAGGAGAAATAATTTATAAAGAGTTCAAATTTTGTGTACAAGCTCGTGGTGTAAGCAGAAACAAATATCCGAAGACTTCCCACCTCCCAGGTGGGCGCATCATCCCCTAAATTGAGAAAAACCACGCCCATCAGGTACTTTTTTTTTTCAATTTTGCCAACGAATCGTTGCTCAAACGGAAAAAATGTATGCAGACAAAAATATTTGTCATAAAACTTTACATAAAAAATGTTATATTAACTTTTTAGCTAATCGTCACTTAGCTCCCACAATTAGCGTTTAAAATGGGGGGTAGTTCAGAGCGCCCAGTCAAAAATTACTTTAAACTATTTTTTGACAGCAAATATCACGAAAACGGTTTGTTTGGCGCGAAAAATGAATACGAATGAAATTGTAGAGCGGAATCCCCGCTTTAAACGGATGTTTTTCGTTTTTGTTTATAATAACTTTCAAGTGGTTTTTCTTTTTCATTTTGCAAATATGCATTTGTTATTTTTATCTATTTTTTTATTTTTTCTACAGTTTTGGTGATTTTAATATTTTAGAACGTACTTTTTATATATTTCTGTACACTATCTCCTTCGAACATCGGTGATGGGTTAGGAGGTACGCAGAAACGACCGTTAGGCTTCAATCAATGCGGTTTTACCGGCGCGTTTTTGCCGGATCTATAGTGTAATATAAGTCTTAAATTATGGATACATTATAGATCCGGTAGAACCTCATATTGTGAACCTGGCCTTCGAGAAGTTGCTCCAATATTCGGGGACCTGAGGGAAAGCAGAGGGGACAGGTCGTAAAGGGTCCCTGCTAACGATCTCGACGCTCGTCACTCGAGCATTTGTATTAGTTGTGAAGTAATACGGTGCTATGTAGTATGTTCGAAATTTCAAGTGAAAAGGCTTCGCTTGCCGAACTTAGAGATGCACGAATTCAGAGAGATCAAGAGGATTGCGGATAATTTATACTATGGCTAAAACAACACTTTCCTCTCACAATATCGGAAAATTTTATTTCACTGTCGAGCGGTCTTGTTGCCTCTGATAGCCTTGATTGCCTTTGATAAGCTCATAAAAGATGGTAGCACTTTCCGAACTTTAGCGTTGAAACGATCGAATATGGCGAAATCGACTTCCACGACTAAAAATGCTATCAAAATTAGAGATAATGATGTTAATCAAATTGACACGACGCAATTACTCCAAAGAATAGTCTGTACTATTCTCTCTCAAAAAGATTTGGAGTCATGTTTCGACTTTGAACTTGCTCTAACCTCGCTCGCTATATTTGATGCAAAAGGATTGATGAGAAAAACGAAGAAATTATCTTCATATGAAACTTTTCATATACTTGAAAGAAGACCTATCGATATCGACAATTGCTCGTTCATTGTTGACGGAGGCAATTTAGTTAAACGTGTCATATGGCAAAGGGAAGGCACATACAATGACATTGACAATTCATATGTAAAGATTATTCGAAAAAATTATGGCCAAAAAATAACTCGTCTTCGATGGATATAATAAAAATGCATACCGTACAAATAGTATCGAATGAAAGCAACATATTTTGAATCGAATCACTCCGGAAATCCTTTTTAATAGTGACACGCGTATAAATGATACGCAAAATAATTACTAAGCAATTTCGGAAATAAAGATCGATTAATTTCTCAATTGGTGGAGAAATGTAAGCGGAAGGGGATTAAAACATTCACTGTTGTTGATGATGCAGATGTGTTCATTATTCAAACTGACATTGACGAATCCCATCGGAATGAGACAGTCAACCCAAACAAACACGACCATGAAACTTCGTCTGCAATAACTGCATTGTTGCGCCCACAGTGTGGCAGGTTGCACGTCTCTGCAAAATTTTCACCATTTTTGTAGTGAACTTTCACAATGCTATGCGTTGCTCTATCGTGTTATTCTCTATGACTAAACCTCAATACTTTTTTATGCCAGTAGTGAAAGATCAGTACTCTATGTTCGCCACAAAAAATGGTGCGCAATTAGAAATGTCAGGTCATTTGGAGACACCCTTATATTCCCAAGGGATCATAGTTACTCAAAAGAAGTATAGAGGGGTTGCTACCTCTGGCACATTAAAATAAATTCTTCATGCCCTGACAACTCGATTTTTTTTAAATCGATCTGACTCATGTTCACGCCGATAAGAGCGATTGCGATGGGCGGGATAGCGCGTAAATGTAGCCACAACGATATTGTACCAACACTCGCCCTCAAGATCGTCGTAGGGCGAAGGACGTAACTCTAATATCCGTGTTTTGGCTGACAAACCGAGAGCCTTCATGCACAGTCGATGCTTTGGGGCCGCCACCTCCTTGGTCAGCAAATCCGACGCCATCGCCGACGTTGGAATGTACCCGATGACCACCATACCCCCGTCGAGCACCTCGCGGACGAAGTGGTACCTCATATGTGTTGCAAGTGGTTGTGAAAGGCCGTGTTCTCTGCGAGCTTGCGTGTCCTGTTATTATCGCAAAAGAGCTTGACTTTCGTGAGTCCGGTCAAGCGCAGTTTGGTGAGGATCTGCTGGAGGCAGGTCGCTTCTTCAACCGCATCCGTCATTGCCATATACGAGGCTTCCGATTTCTTACAGTTCTCCGCTTACGGGATTCCCAAGCGAGGGGAGATCCTTCCAAAATGAAAGCGTAACCGGTGTACGGTCTTCTGTCGATGACGCAATTGGCCCAGTCAGTGTCGACATAACCTATTATGGATTTTCCAGTTCTTCTATATTTAATTCAGACGTCAGTAGTCTCCTTTAGGTATCGAAGGATTCGTTTCGCCGCAGGCCAGTGATCCGGTCCGTGACAATCGTTGAACTGACTTACATTAGTCGATTTACGATGTGTGCGAAGTCCGGACGAGTGCATATAGCTAGATACATGTTTGATCCTATCATCTCGCGAAACGAAGAGGATTTATTTCGCTTTTAGATCGAACCCAACTTCAAGTTGGGTTCGATCGAAGTCTTCACAGCGTTTGATTCGCTCATTCCGAATCTTTCGAGAATATCACGTACGTATGCCTTTTGTCTCATGCTTATGCACTCCCGACTGAATTCGATGCCAAGGTAATACTTCGCGGGTCCTAGGTTCTTGATATCGAATGCCTAAGAAAGTGCCGCTTTACCGCCTCCAATTTATTCCTTACTCTCGGACACGATCAACAGATCATCGACATCGACGATCGTGTGATCCCGGATTTTTTCATCACGTGACAGATTCGTTCGTTCCAGCTTCGCCTTGCTTGTTTCAAATCGTATAGTGTTTTCCTCAGCAGACATACCTTGTTTCCACTCTCGAGTCCTTCGAATGTTGGAGAGGCTTTTTCTGCAAAGTGACTTCATTTCAAGTCAATTAACATGATGCGACTTAGCCTTTTTGTATGAAGTTAGGGATCTCCATGATCCGATCATTCCTCAAAAACACCGTAGAAATATGCAGTCGTGATATCGAGTTGCTCTATTTCTATCGACTTTTTGGCTGTGACTAGTCGGATCGTCTCAATTTAAGCCTTGTGGTGTTCAAGTTTGTCTTTTTCGCTGTATTTGTTCCTTAGGACAACTTCGCTCCCGGTTATCCTTGAATTCATCGGTCTTCCCACTATGTTTCCCACTATGTTTCGTTCTACAGAACGCATCTCAGCTCTTCGGCTATCGCCTGATGGCATTATTTGGCATTCTGCCCTTCTAGGGCACTCTTCATAGAAATCTCAGCAACGAATAACAATACCTCTTTAAATAGTGAGTAATTTGCATTCACATATTATTTCCTTGGTTTCCCACTCAATCTGGTCCGGACGATGCGCGGTCATCGGCGAGATTCTTCCTACCTTTCTTCGCTTTCGGATACTGCGGGTCGTCCCCTTGATCTGAATTACTTCATTCCCAGTCCGGTCCAGTACTAGTAGGCGATAATTCAACTTTGATCTCCTTGGTCGATGGAGTCGGAGAGTCAAGATTTGTAGATGCGCCCTCATTCGGCTCATTCGACTTCTCGTGAACATGATTTATGACTTTCACTCATTGTATGCCATACTCGGTAGCCTTTGCTCTCGTCCGAGTACCCGACGAAAGCTCCCTTCTTCGTCCGATCCTTGAACTTGTCTTTTTCGGGTTCCTTCCTCAATACGGCGAGTTCACACCCAAATGCGAGAAATTGTGCGACGCTTGGAATTTTACCCGTCCATTTCTCGAATACTGACCTGCCGCCGCGCCTGCTGTTTGGACATCGTTTTCTGATTAAGTAGGCCATATTAACGGCTGCTGCCCGGCGATATCTGCGAATCTATGATTGGCCAATCAAGCAGCAGGCTGTCTTAAGCACCTTGCGATTCCGCGTCTCGGCCACACCGTTCTGTACAGTCATATGTGATACAGTCAACCTTCGTTTTATCCCGTGTTGCCTCAGGAATTTGTCAAAGCCGTCGTTTCGATATTCCATTTCGTTATAAGACTGCAGACATCTTATTCACATGCCCGTTTGGTTTTCCACCAGAGCCTTGTTCTCCTGGAATGTAGACAGGACGTCGCTCATTCTTTCGATTAATCTTACCTCGCATCACCTGGAAAAATCGTTCGTGAAGGTAACAAAATATCCGGTGAAAAGCTAATCCAGTCCGGTTGCCATGTTCTCTCGTTCGCATTTCGTGAGATCCCGGAAGTTGAGATGCCCCATGTATCGATGCCAGGTTTCAGCCGCATCCTTTTCCTTCGTTCCGCTATCCCACTGCGCGTTGGCATTGGACTCTGAGCTCGCGGTCGGCCTGGCTCGTTGGTAGTACAGTCCGCCGATCTGATGATCTGCTTTCAGTACAACGCTTCCGGATTTGTCGATGATTTTGGCATCGTTGCGATTGAACATTTTAGCTGCGTTTTTGTATAATTTGTTTAACTTGCTGTATTATTTACCTAAACAATTGAGGAGTCTATTTTTTGAGCGTCTATGTTTATCGGTGGGGGTTTACAGATGTGAGGTTCAAACTACCCGAGCAGAAATTGAACTAGCCGGTCTGAGTTGAGGGGTGAGGCCACTCTAGAGGCCGAAAAAATAGGCTTTTTGGCGATTTTTTTCAGAAAAACTATAAAATAAATCGAGATTACAAAAAAGGTTGTTTGTCATACATATCAGTGTCTGTATATAATCATTTTTTGGAAGCGATTAATTTAAAAACGGCGGCTGTGCAGCGTTTATCTCAAAACTGCATTTTTTAAGTTGGCCGGAAACATAACTCAGACAATTTTCAACCGATTCACTTGAAATGTTGAATATATCTTGAAAAATACATTGTCTATGGAAGTACTCAGGATTTTTTTATATTGCATAGTTTATTTGTTATAAACAATTACCTGACGATTTTTTAGGCAATTTTTTGGAAAGTGAAAACGCTGAAAAATCGCTATTTTGAAATTAATCGCTTCAAAAAAATTATTGTATACAGTCACTGGTATGTATGGTAAACACCCTTGTTTGTAATCTCGATTTAATTTGTAGTTTTTCTGAAGAAAAAAAATCCCCAAAAAGCCTATTTTTTCGGCCTCTAGAGTGGCCTAAGGCCTTAAGTGACTAGCTCGTCGAATTGACCTCATACAAACTACCTAATGGTCGCCTCGCTATGAGCTAGTAATATTCCGAATGTTTGGTTTTCCAGCTCTTCGGTAGTCACTACCCAGCCGATATTGGGCACAAATGACAAAGTGTGGTTACGGGACTACGTGTAGTTCCATCGAGCAATGGGCTCATGGCTGGCTAAGCAACTTGAGTTATAGATGACGTTACGAATGAAAAAAAAAACCATAAGTCAGTATCTCGCGATGCTCTAGCCAACACTAGCCAACTGCGGCTGTACTAGCCAGAATAAATGATCGGACAAATACAATGTGAGGTTATGCTATTTCATGCCATTATCGCTCTCAATGCAAACGAACTTAAGTCATCGATCCGATAATGTTATTTACACTTGTTAATCCACCTATTTTTCAATAATCTAACTTTGTGTATTGTAACATATACAGATGATACGAAAATTCAGAAATGAAACACGTCGAACTGGCTCAGTGGACATCACAACTCATCACCCAGAGGTCCCGGGATCTAAACCACGTTACGCGTAAGCGTTTGTCTGATATAATTTTAAATTGAATCATTAAGGCCTTATATACGCGAAAAATTTCAAAAAATTTTATTTTTTAAATTATTTTTTATTTCATTAGCCTCAACGGTTAGGAATATTTTAAGCTTCACAGAATTGAAAAAATTCAAAAATTATTAATGTTACAGCATTTAGAGCGGAAAAACTTTTATTTTCTTGGAAGCAGGTAGGTAGCGGCAGTATCCGGCCGCGCTATACGGAGACAGGTGCGCTAGATCGGCAACTACCCTTTTCTATTGTTCACTTATTATCACTACAAAGAATCGTATAACGGTAAAGGTAACGGGTTTTTTCGGTTTGGTGTACGATAAAAGTGACGATTTTTTTCGGTTCGGCACAAGCATAAAATCAAGAGGAGGAAGTAAAATTATTTAGTCCGAAGTGAGACATTGTAGAGGCAAGACAAAATTGTGAGCTGAGATAGTTATATTCTAACATGAGTGATTGTGAAGAAACCCATACTAGTTTAAGACGGAATGACACCTCATCGCGGTCGGTATGGCAGAACAATTATAGATACCCAAAAATCTCTGAAAAGGAAATTTTCTGAATTGGAGAAAAAAACGTACATTGGCTTATCATAAGCAAATCTACTTTTTTTTTCTTAAATTTAGAAAATCTGAGGGGCAGACAGCTGTTCGTCTATCTATTTGACGTCGTTTGGCAAAGTTTCGACGGGATCTGAAGAGCCGTTTCAGAGATTTTTGGGTATCTATAATTGTTCTGCCATACCGACCGCGATGAGCTGTCATTCCGTCTTATGTAGGAAGGGTTCACGATTCATGGGAGGACGCCCAGGCATTCGTAAGGAACGTATTTTTCACGGCAATCAGTATACGAAAAAATCGGAAGCCCAACTAAACACAAGTGCGTCTGCAAAAAAAATAAAATTGTCGACAGCACTCGACGTAGATATTGACCGTGCACATGGCTACGTAATCGTAAGTTTTCTATCCGTGTTCACTACAATTCCTTCTTTCGTAAAGTGCAAAACTTGTAGCAATGACATCAAGTTCTCTGAAACACGAGTTAGAGAATTGGGATTTTTACCTTAGTTTTCAAGTGCAAGAAGTACGAGCAAAAAGAGATAAGTTCGAGTCCTTCGCCTAAAAGTTATCGTTACGAAATCAATCGCAGCTTCACGTTCGCTATGCGACGATTAGGTGTTGGATTGACGGGAATGAACATTTTCTGGGGTATTATGGATCTTCCAAAATGCTTCAGTTAAACACTCTACGACAAAATTACCAAACAAATACGAGATGCAGCCAAAGAAGTTGCAGATTCGTCTATGCGAATGGCAGCTGACGAAGAAAAAAAACAACGGAGAAAACGAGAACACCGAAGACGCTAATCGAATCGCTGTCTCCGAGGATGGTTCTTGGAGAAAAAGAGGTTTTTCTTCGCTGCAGGGTGTTGCGACACTTATCGGAATTTTGTCTGGGAAAGTTGTCGACATTATCGTCAAGTCGTCATTTTGTAAGGCCTGCCAATCGTGGAGTGAAAAAGGGAACAAAAGAATATGAACAATGTTACGGAGAACATGAAGATAAATGCACAAGTAACCACGAAGAAAGTTCTGGAAAGATGGAGGTAGATGGAATAGTTGAAATGTTCAGCATATCCGAAGATTTACACGATACAAAATATTTGTATTTTGTTGGAGATGGCGATGCAGAAACATTCAAGAGCATAACAGAATCACCTATCCGTATGGAAAGAACATTACGATACGTAAACGAGAATGCATTGATCATATTCAAAAACGAATGGGCAGCAGACTCCGCAACGTCAAGAAGCAAACAAAAGGTCTCGGAGGAAGAGGCAAATTAACTGCAAAATTGATTCACGAATTGACAGTGTCTTATGGATTGGCTGTGAGAAATAATTGCACGTCTATCGATGACATGAAGAAAGATATCTGGGCAACATATTATCACAAGTACTCAACCGATAAAAATCCTCAGCATGACAACTGTCCTTCTGGCAAAGAAAGTTGGTCCACGTGGCGACAAGCCGAAGCTGCAAACACGCTCGACTCATATACCCATAAGCCTACACTCGATAAAACTGGCAGAAGCGATCAAACCAGTGTATGAAGCACTTAGTAACGATGAGTTACTGGAGAGATGTTTAGGAGGCTTTACGCAAAATAATAACGAGTCTTTGAATGCTAAGATTTGGAAAACTGCTCCGAAAAATTCATGGAGTGGTTTAACGATTGTTGAAATCGCCGCATATATTTCGGCTAGCACTTTCAATGACGGAACAGTCGCCTTTCTCCGAATTATGAAAAACCTTAATATTACGATTGGGCCGACCGCGATGGAGACTTTTGAGCATCTGGACGAATTAGGCCTTACTGCCACTGAAATTAAATCTGAAAAGGCAACAAAGGAAGCAAGGATTGCCGCCATAAACGATAAAAAAACATGTTGGAGACATTTAGATGCCGAGGAAGGCCTCACACATAGCGTAGAATGCTATTAAATAAGGTAAGATTGTATTTATAATCGATACCGCGTGGCGCACCCGACCGCCAATTTCAAAGCCATTTTTCCACGATTCACTTTTTTGAACCTTGTGAAAGTTGTGAAACCTCTTGAACGAAGGTTCAGATCGCTTTGAAATTTTTACAACATATTCTTACTATAATCACCTATCGTGTGAACCACAAAAACAAACATTTCAATGACACAAAGAATATAAAAAATAAAATACCGACAGAAAATTGAATAAAAAATGTTAAGTTTCGAATTTTTATTATTATAATTTTTTTTATAATATTGATGGTTCACACTGAAGATACATTCATTATGCAACTATATATATGTTCATTTTTTTCAGACATCCACTTCGATGCCGAGAACTTTCATCATCAACGCGCGCGCAAAAAAATACATTACTTTATTATGTTATATCTCCGCTATTTGTTAATGTTTCTGATTTTTTCACATACACTCAACCATGTGCATAAATGATCTGCAAAAAAATGTCAATATATGCATCATTTTTTTTAATCAGCGAAATCGCGTATATAATATATTTACCCTTAATATATTTACAGCGAAAATATCATAACCGTGTAATTAATGAACAACGAAATATATCGTAAAAGGGTGCAATGATGTAAATAATGTGCAAAACAAACATGAACAATATATATATATAGTCGATTTTTTTTTAATTTAACCGTCACCATATAATTTTTTGTATTTAGTTACTAAACGACCAAAGCATTACAAAATTGGGTAGACAATAGCTAAAACGGCTAGCTAATAGCGATTCGAAACATAACTTTCAACTCGGGTTATTAGTATTTTTTGAAGAAGCTTCTTCTATTAATATTCCATATTGAGCGTAGTTCTGGTAGAAATTGCGCGCTACTGAAGAAAATAGATTAATGCTTGCTGTTTGCGTAGCTCTTCTCACATCTCTCATTCGGTATAGGTAATTCCCATTGCTGAGGTTTATTATGTCTGCTTTTACGGTTAGAGATGCTTGAACGTTCAGTTCTAAGTCTATATATTGTTGAATGATTTAACACGTGTTTTTAACACATAGTGATCACCCATCGTAACTACTTTTTTTTCCCCCTAGGTTTTTTCCTAGTTTTTTTCCTCCACTGTTTTTACTCCTTTTTTCTCCATCTTTCTCTCTGTTCCCCCCTCTTGCGGCCGCAGCCGACTTCCCCCTCCGTATTATATTCATCATGACATTTTCTGTCATGGGTATAGGGAAACTGCGGAAAACCTATACCAATACAGCCGGTCATCGAGTTCGCCCCCCAGTCGTGGAACTAGTCTTATTTCGCCGCGAAATGCCGAAAAAAAACATTTCACGACGAAATGTACGCGACTGGGATTCGAACCCGGGACCTCCCGGTCCGCTGGTTTAGTGGCGAGCACGCTAACCACTAGACCATCGCACAGATTCCATCGTAACTACTTTAATTGGTGGTAATCAATCAAGTAAGGTGGTAGGTTTTTTTAATTTGTAACTTCCGTGCCACAGGCTATTTTCAGCCTCTGGCTACACCTTAAGCACCGGAACTCCGCTTATCTCCCTTGTCGTGTTTACAATACAAGCGCAATATATTATAGGTCCGCTACTTTTGCGTGCTCAGGTAGAACTGGTGAAAGTACTACTTATTCATTTCCTTCAAAAATATTCGTTTGCTTGCTTCCAGTTGCCGAAATGTTGAATCGCGCGTAATTTGTAATACCCCGATTCACTTAGCTCGATTTATGTTTAATTGTGTTACAACTGAGTTGTACAATATTCCGTTGTACCATATGTTCATTCATGTTTGTGACCACTGGAGGAACGCACAGTGTTTTCCGTTTTAACTCTCGTGGTACCAATTTCTGCGTGCACTTTCACGGACACTTATAAATAGCTCACAATAAAGCCGCTCCCAATGGCACGATCCGGCTTCGTTCAATGTGTAATTTGTTATTCTTCGTCGAAAACCAATAGATTTTTTTTGTTATCGACCGAAATGCGGTTCTAAGGGGTGAAATTTTTCGTCAAATTTAGACACCACTTCACTGCAATTTTTTCAGTTTCGCATATTTTTCGTGGATATACTAAACTTGCACCCCACGATTCCACACGTACATCTGAGGATCCCCTCGGCCACACTAGTATTCCATTAACGCACTCTCCATACGTAAATGAATTGTCGATCCAACGTGAAAATAAAAAGTCCGCTTTATACCGACCACGAAAACGATGGGCGACGTTGGGGGGGGGGGTGGAGTAGACGCAAATCCGCACAAAGTCTATCACATATAGGTATAGCCAAAACTGAGCCTATTAAGTAGGAGCGAGATGAAATAAATAACTTTCAAAATTCGCTATCTCAAAAAATATGGCGAGTCGTCGGAAATCCTTCTGGCGGATCTCCTACAATGTTAAATGGAAGGTCTGTGCAAAATTTCAGCTCGATCAGCGGGTAAACATTTTCGGAACATTACTCATGTATTCCAGAAAAAAATATAATCAATTCATCGATAAAAAAAACCTTGCAACGATAACAGACCGATACAAACTAATGATAAGTTTAACTTATTTGTCATAATTTTTCAGAGATATTTATCGTCAATGACTCATTCGATTTAGTGAGATAGTAATTGTCCTTTGGACTATAAATGCAACTACCAGTATGTATTATATTCGTCCTCGCGATGTTATACCATGCTTCAAACGTTCCTGAATTTATTATACACGTATCATAGTCATAGTCACAACGCGTGGACTCTATCACACGTTGATGATTTAATTTTTAGTTTTTTATAACCTTCTATAAGTACTCCCGCGTTAGTTGTTATAAACCGGTATTTGCACAAAAAGAACAGCTTGAAATCAATGCTTTTATATTTTTCATTTCGAGTTAACTGCATACAAAGTCACTCTTGTATAGCGTAATGAAGTAATTAGGGAGGTAAAAAGCTGTTACGTACATTTGTTTACATACTACTTACCATGATTTCTTTTAAATTGTATGAATTTTATAATTTATTTAAAACTATATCGTGGTATCCATCTGATTTCTATGATAATGCACATTACAGAACGTTTGCCAGAGAGGCGTGAAGCTTTCAGCAAAATGATAAATAATGGATTTAAACTATGTTCAATAATATATGAGAGGTTTTTTTCATGGCTGTAGGTATGATGCATGTAACCTTACAAACATTTATGTGGAAGTAACGTGCTTTGAGTGGAACAAACAAGAAAGTAGCTCCATCAACATACAGTGGGTACAAAAAGTATTTTTACACCTCGTTTTTCTGAAATACCGCTTCGAAAAGAAGCAGAATATTTGATTCGATGTCCCATTTCAAACACTAAGTCCGTCCGTTAATGGAAGTCCAGAAAAAACATTTGCAAAAAAAAATTCAATAATAACAAAGATTCCATAGTCAAATAAAAATTTGCACATTAACGCTTTCAAGGTACCTTTTCATGTTAATAGTTAAATTCATCAAATCAAAAGTTTTTAATATTTGGTATGAGTTCAATATTGCCGCTTTCAAGGTACATTTTCATGTTAATGGTTAAATGCACGAAATCAAAAGTTTTAAATATTTGGTATGCATTTAATATTGCCTAACTGCAATCTTCTTAGCATTGGGCCAACTAATTGTATCGTTGTTTCTTTCGAAATCTGTTGCCATTTTTCAACTATTAAACGTTTGAGGTCTCTTTAATTAATATTTTGGGTTTTCTCTCTTCCAAATTCAACAAATGCCATACATTTGCAATTCGATTGATTCCTGGTGATTGCGGAGGAGTTACCAGCGTTTTACAAACATTGTATAACAACCATTCTTCGGGTTTTTTTGGTTATATGCGTTGGGTTATACTGAAAACAAAAAACATACCCAATCTCGATGCTTTGTTCGCCAAATTATCACTCAACACCTTAATATAGTCTATAGCTTTCATTGGGCATTCGATAAAAGCCAAATTTCCAATGCCACTAGCAACTATAGAGTTCCAAATCATTAAATGCCCACCGTCATGTTTGACTGTGGACTCCAGGTTTTTCCGTCTGATTCGAAAAGATTGAATTTACTTTCGTTGGAGAATATTATATCGTTCCAAAATTCTACAGGCTTGTTCAGATATGTTTTAGCGAAGTGGTGCCGTTTCAATCTATTCGCCTTGCTTATAAAAGTTCTGGCACGTAGTCCAGCATTATGGAGAACATACCGTATGATTTAAGCACAAACGACCTTGCCCGGTGGTGTAGCAATATGAGCGGCTGCATTTTGTGCACTCGTGAAGAGTTGATTCCTCAGAAGTTTTATAATTTGTCGGTGATCTCGTATACTTAGTGTTTATTTGGACGGCCAGATCGTGGTTTATTTTCTGGACTACCAGTGTCTTCTTGGTTTTTTTTATCATGTTATACAGTTGAAAAATTGCGATTTCATTTTTGCCCAATTTGGCTTTAACTTAGACCTTTACTGCGTAGGAATTTGATGTTTCTATTATTGCTCTAGCAATTGTTATTGTCAACTGAACCAGGTCGTCTTACTAGAATCTTTCGACGAAAACTTTATTTGGATTTGCCTGTGAGCCTCTGATAATCGGCTTATGAATGAACTACTAGTCGAATTCTTGACGTGCAAATACTTATTCGACTACCGAATTCCTGTTACTATTGAATTATTTTTTGTCAAAGTTTTTTTCTGGACTTTCGTTAACAACCATTCTTTTTGCTTGAAATGGGCTACCAAAGAAAAATTATTTGCCAGAATATTCTGCTTTTTTTAAGCGTTGTTTAAAAAAACGAGGTCCGCTAATATTTTTCAACGCACTGTATGTAAAAACCTAACAGCTATTGTAACTAAATATGCGAAGTTGTGCTAAGAACATCTTAGATCTTCACATTAGGTAAATAAATAACATATAAAGATGGGTCCGGTATATTTCGTACAGCGTTTCATAGATTTTTCCAGCGTCGTAATTGAATAAAATGTTGATTCAGTGACGCGGCAGTATGTTGGCGCAAACGAATTAAAAGGACAACTGTGAAGTGCGTATATTATTACCAGAGATCAAGTTGTTTTGATGAATAATTTAATTCAATTGTTATATCTAAAGAACAAAATGTATGAAATGGTGACCAACTGAATAACGACAATTCTTTTACTAGCAGTGTATACGTTGCGATTAACATTGCGAATTATGATACGAAATTGCAATTAACATGTACGATCAAGAACAGATTGCAATCTGTTCAATGTATCTCAGACATTATTTAGATACGTGCATGTGTCAAATATGAAAATCATGCGATGACGTTGCGAAAGTGTAATCAGAATATTGTTTACCGAGACACGATATATAAAAATAATACGCATACCTTGGTTTTCGTATAACACTTCGAAACTCCGGTACCGGGTGTCCAAATCGCGTAAAAAATAGTATCACGCTATGATTCCGTGTTTGCAGAAATTCTGTAATTATAGAACTTTTAACTTACCGAAAGTGCAACTCTACTTTTTCAACCTTTCCAACCGGAGTACACTTTGTCGTTAATAATACCACAAAGACATCATTCTCTAATTTAATTGTCTTAAATCTATTTATAACTTTCTAAGACCATTATTACTTAATCTTCATTTGCATTTTAAATCTTTCGGATTTTTGCATACGTCAAAAGTTTCAAATCGTGATTTACCTGAAAATATATTACTGTAATGATAACTACGTCGTTTATTGCTGTACCTCTTATATTATTATTTAACTATTTCAATTGAACAGATCCACTATCAAGTGTTTATAAAATCCAGTATTACGTTCGGTCGTCTAAAACGTAAACATTTTTGGGAGAATACACCAGTCCCAGAGTTTTCCAGTGCACTCAAGATCAAAGCGACGAGGGTACTGCTTATTCTCTCGGCTGTGCTCGGGTTAGTTCCTTTTTTTGTCCTTGCAAACTGTGACACGCTGCATTTAATTCTTGCAATCTCATATAACGATCATCCACGAAACGAAGCTGCAATAATTATCTTTCGTTGATTAATAACTATGTTCCATACTCGTTATTTACCCATCGTACAGCCTGCAACTTTACCTAAGTTTGAACAGGTTAAGGTACAACTCAACTTTTTTCGTTACGTTTTGAAGAAATTGACTTTTTCTAAATCATTGCCACATACGTTATGAAATTTTCTACATAAAGTCTTTACTCGCGCACAACATTATGTAACACCGTGTCCACTACATGCAGTTATGTGCATGTTGCAATGTTCGTGAAACTCCATACACCGAATCTGAATCATACGTTCGAGGGACTTAACTCGAAAGAACGTGGTATCAAAAAAATGCAACGTACCGGTCTCTCGTTACGACGTGAAGAATCCGCATCGCGGAACACCACCGGCTGTTCATTTTCATTCAAATGACTTCCGATGGAAACCGGTCGGACATGCAACCGCAATTACAACGACCATCTCATTAACCGATGTCTGTCATATCAAAATATCAGTCGAATTATGATAATAATATATTGAAAGAAGAAAGAAGAAAACCTCTGAGATACAATGTCCAAATATGTTTTTCCACTGAAACAATGTGAACCTACGCGCACATACAGCTCACCCTAAAAATGTGAATAGATAATCGGTGGTAAAATAAATCTGGAGTTCTAGATAAAAGACCCATTGTCGGTGTTATCATGAATGACAAATTTCAGAATATGTGCGTATTTGAGATCTTTATAATCCAATAGGAAATTATAGTTCTATGATTGCACTTAAAAGGAACAATGTTTCTTTTATAGAAGTAAATACAATAATCAATTTTATTGTCTGTTGTAGTATCGTTCTCAACATTATTCTCCGTATCTAATTGTCTTATTATTTTGAATAACATAAAAAAGATACCCCGATTTAATCAGCTACTGCTATGCGCTGTGTAGTTGATCTAGCTAAAATGATTCCTGCTTTTCTAAGTAGGTTCATTTTTTCTACTATCCAGCCTCTTTTGGGACCGCAAAGATCGACGCTCCAAACAGACGAAGCGATTCTCGTCACTTTTGCAGACAAATTGATATCCCTGTGGTGACTCTTATTTATTTCACAATGTTGTTTGAATCAAATGTCGGCATGAAGGGATTGAGGCTGTCAATTTTGTTTTAGATACTTGATCCGATACGTCTTTCGAATAAATTACCCGGAAATCAGGCTTTTGTAAATGAGATTAATTGTTTCCAGAAAATTTTCCAAGAATGGTGTATCTTTGTAGTAAAAAGAGTTGAGAGTACCATTAGCCTCATCACTATGCCGCTTACACCAACTCTGTGGGGCAGACAAAATTGATGTAGCGCATTTGCGTGAGAGGAGCTGTTCAAATTCATGGCTTTAATCGACTCAGAATATCTTACGATAGCCGTTACATTAGGTGATGTGGCTAATGTTTTTTCTTCAATTTTCTAGTCTTCAAACTTCGCTATCTGTTTTCCATCCCGTTTTAAAAAATGGATTTAAAAAATTAATTTTCATGCATTTTTCGTGCTGAAACAGTAAGATCTACTAAAAAGTCCTGTTGTGTACATTTATTGGTGTTTTTTACGATCATACAAATTTTTATAAGACATTTCGTTGAGTCGCAATCGCTGTGCGTGCTGGACCGCAAGAGGCAGCATATTTTCGCTGCCCGCGATTCCGCTAGTTTGACTGATCTGAAACAAAAAATGACCATTTACAACCCGTAGCTCGATCGCGTTGAAAAACTAATAAACTATTGGAATGTTGAATAAGTTCTCGCCGTTTTTTTGAGAAAATTAAATGTTTACTTTTTAAAATTATTCCTAATGCTTCCGAACGTTTGGATACTGTTGTGTGATCAACTCTTAATGATTCTGCAAGTTCAGCTAGCGTCTGACATAAGTCTTCATGAACTAATGCCTCCAATTCAACGCATCAAAATCATTACTTTTGAAGCGTCTAAACCAATCTCTGCATATTGTTTCCGACAAGGCATGGTCGCCGTAAGTCTCAACAAGAATCCCGTGTGCTTCAGCTGCAGATTAAAAAAAAAAATAAAGCAGTGCACTTAAATTCTCCGCAAATACTCTTTTTGGCACAAAATCTGGCATACTTAAGGTAATCCTATCGCCAGGCTTCAATTCATAGGATTTTCATAATCTTTTTTTGAGCTTCACTAAATATATTAATAATCGTCTCTGTCAAATTTCAGAATCAGTTATGGACCTAATTACAGAGAAAAAAATTAAAATTGCGTGTTTTTGTGGAGGAATTTCGAGACGACATGCAAAAACCCTATTTTCCGTCGCTACAAAAGTGTATATAATAGTGGAAATCTGCCAGATTCTTAAAAATAATCAGATTTACACTTGTAGTAATCCTTGTAATAACACTTATACAAAATAATGTAGTAATTCTTGTACTTAACACTTGTAGTAATCCAATGCTCTCAGAAAAAATTACGCTTATTGACATAACTTTTATGTAATATCAAGTTTAATTTGAACTTCCGGTATTGTATTTATTACCACTTGCTACGATAAAGAGACGTGATAGCAAGGCAACAGCTGACTGTAGTCCTAACCTCATCTCACTCATTCGATTCTCCACACATATTTCATTTTTAACCGACATATTGCGCCGACCCAAATTTTCCACGCTTTTTACCAGTTCACAATGCTTTATGTTTCCCGCACCTGACATTGTTTTGACAGATCGAAGTTGAAAAGCGTGGAGGTTAAACTCGCCTGGTTGAGTAAAAAGTGACGGAGATAGAACCAATGTTGCCAAATATCAAACTAGAAATACTGCGCGAATCGTCGAAATAACATTTTTTCATTTTTCTAATTAAATGTGAACATTCATAAAACAGTTTACACATGGAAAATTTTAGTTACAAATTATTTTTTTTGCATATGTTAAATATATGAATTGTGACAAGTCTCAAGTATGATCAGTGGTATGACTAGTGTGAAGCGATAAGATTACCTTAACACGGAGAAATAAAAGTTGTTCGCACTTCAGCGAAATAAGATACACTGAATTTCAAGCTTGCTTGTAGTACTTCTTTATTGATGCGTTACCATCTTAAATTACACGCACGCACTCTGGTAACGCCATCTGTTGGAGAACAGCGAGAACGTAAGAAATTCAACGTCCTAATATAAAATAGCGCCACGATAAAAAATTGTTTTTGCAGCGTTCTTCAGTCTTTTTAGAGATGTACAGGTCGGTGTGTTCTGAACAACCTCGCGAACACTTTAGGTTAATCGAGTCAGCGGTTCCTGAGATATCGTGGGTACAAGTTTCATAAGAGTGGTGGATGGTATGGTTTGGTAGAAATAATCGTTGATTTCAGTCACTTACGCTCAATCGGCTATTCCAGTACAACATTGTGCACTACTAGTCTCTCTCTCAACATTCCGTGCTTCTTGGACCCCGAAGGATGATCGTCTTTCAGCACGCTTGGCACGCGGTTCATATCATACCTGCAGCGCACCCGTTCATTCAAACCTCTATAACACCGCAAATTTTTGAAACTTTTCAATAACATTTGGAGAATATTTTCGAAACTATATCCTACATACGAATTTGCAAAAAAATCGATTTTTTGCTAGGAAGAAACGGTTTTGCCCCTTTAAAGCAATCGCCATCGCTGATGAACATTTTGGAATATTTTATGTTTTGTTCCGATTACCGCAGGCTTCGCAGAAGTGGGACTTTACAACTGCATCCATAACGTTCTAAAATATTTCTCGAACATTGTGTTGAAGCTAAATAAGTGCCGTGGCATGAAACAGTTTGACAGTCTTTATATGTATATGTATCTGGCTACTTCATTTTCTTCGATATCTTTGCACAAGACGCTCTCACGAATTAAGTGACTGCATTGATCATGATGTCCACAGATCCGTAATTCATCACTCAGACCTGAAATGTAACGGCCACAACATAAACTCATTTCTTGCCATCCCACAAGAAGTAAATCTCGACATACTTAAGGTATTCCTTTTGCGAAGGGCCGTATTTTGTGACGGCATAAGCAGAGCCCTTCTGAATAATCGGTAAGTTACAGTGGCTCTTAAGGGGTCTTCTCACTTTAGACGCTAAATTTTCATGATAGGTTTATATCACAGACATTGATATAAAAGTTGTTACACTTAATAAATAGACTTTCGAAATACATTTTTTTTAAATTCGTTATGTATTTATGTAACCCAAACAAACTTTAAACGCATTTTTCGCGTAACGACGTTTTTCGACGGCTTGTTGATAAAATCTTCGAAACTACTGAACCGATCCTTATGAAATTTTAACCACATATTCTTTACAACTATCGCTATAGCGCGCATCAAGGATTTTTTTAAATTTTGATATTTACTTCTCTTTGCCAAAAGCGGTGAAATAAAACACGTTTTTTGTTGTTGTTTTTTTTTCGAAAAACGTCCGTTATTTTGTTATTTTTGCATATATCAAAAATAGTATATGTGCTACAGCCATTAACATACTGAATCTAAAACCGTTTGATTTTTTTGTTCCGGATGATCCATCTCCGAGATTTCATCAACAGCGCAGACCTACGATTTTTAGGAAATTTTTTTAACTACCATTTTCGTCTATGAACAGTGACTTATATAAATAATTTTTTTTTAAATGTATTTCGCAAGTGAATTTATTATGTGTAACGACTTTTGTATCAACATTTATAATGCAAACCTATCAAAAAAAAATCACGAAAATAGACGTTTTTTGAGCGTCTAAAGTGAGAAGACCCCTCAATGAAAAATAAGTTACAATCGAATATTATACCCAAAGGTATACGGGAATAAAAAATTTCGCGCAAATTTAATAGATGTAGAAATTTTTACATTTTCTTTGAAACCTCACGGCTACGAAAATTCTTCTGCTAGTGAGACTTTTCCAAGTTTTAACACTAATATCTTCGTCAAACATTCGGTGATCCCCTGTTTGTACTGTCGCTTTCTTCTTCACCTTGAATCTTGCTGTCCAAAATTCTTCCCCACCGTTATCGCCTCTCATTACGTAGTTGCATTCTATTTCGATTTCGAACGGAATCGAAATATCTCACAGAAATAATATGCAAAAATGAAAGAGCCCTGTGACCACACACTTGTAGAAAGATCGGCATCGAATAATGTTCACAATACAAGAGTTACTGACCCGGAAAGTTTTCCACCCGCCACTAAAATACGTATTGAGTTGACGGTTTGAGCAGGGTAGTGATCAGAGTTGGGCATATTCGATTTTTTTATTATTCATGAATAATAAAGAAACTTATTCAAAATTCGTTCCAAAAATGAATAAAGATCCCACAGGATTCAGTATTCACTTCGAAATGAATAATGAATCCTACTGGATTCATTACTTATTCTCAGAACGAATACTGAATCGAGGTGGATTCATTATCGAAAAAAATGGCTAAGTCACATCTGACCCGACGACAAAATATCCGCGACAAAATATCCGAGGACAAAATATCCGAAAGACAAAATATACGAAAGATAAAATATCCGAAAGACGAAATATTCTCATGACAAAACATCCGCGAGACAAAATCCTAAATCTCGTCCACCACATCAACGGGGTCGCGCGCAAAACACCTTTGTGGGGTGTGTGAGATAGTGGGGGCATAATACGAGCTTCTTCATTGCACTTATTTCTTTATTATAAAGTTTTTGTATATAATATTAGTTTAATAAAATATTGTTAGCAATGCCACGCAAATATTGTATATGATCCATGTCATTGTACTTGGATACTATAATAATAGTATGTACTATAATAGGATGTACTATAATAATATTACATGAACGTTTCTTATGCTCAACACAACGCCAAGTTATGCTTGTTTTATTCACACTCTTTTTTGAATAAACATATCCGTCATATATTAATAATTTTGCTCCCTTCTTTAAACACTTTAAACTGTAGCACTACATACACAGCACACTTTAAACTGTAGCACATACATACACAGCACACTTTAAATTGTAGCACTACATACACTTTAAACTGTAGCACTACATACACACTTTAAACTGTAGCACTACAACGTCATTCCTTCAAGAAACATTAGCACTACATACACAGCAGAGAGAAAAACATTGACTGTCTCATGAAGCCAGTTGTCCTAGTTTAAGAGTAATAACGTTAATCATAGATTTAATTACCGACAGCGGATATAATATCGGCAGATATTTTGTCTTGCGGATATTTTGTCATGAGGATATTTTATCCTGCGGATATTGTGTCGTCGGATATTTTGTCGCGGATATTTTGTCGAGGATATTTTGTCGTCGGGTCAAAACGCGTGTTACAAAAAAAATGAATATCCATGTGACATGTATTCTGTATTATTTTCCTACTCGAATACTAAAAGTATTCGAGTATCTCTGGTCGTGATATTGCCCATTTTGATTGCAGGGTTCAGTAAACCTTCAACAATAGGTTATATGGGTGTTAGGAATAAGGAACGACGATCTCATTCTTTTTCAATGAAGGTTCGCCTCGTTGGCCCCGTTTTAGTTATACTTATGGAGTTTTGTAAACAATTAAGTGGCTAAAAAAAAATCCACCATCGACATAGATATGAAGTTTTGATTATGATCGCCTGTGAAAAAAAATCGCGTTGCAATTATTGAGCACGTAGAACTTTCATTTGCGAGCAGCATCATCAGGTGCAATTGTGCTTAATGATAAAGTTGGACCTTCCAAAGGATGTCGATGGAAGGAAAATAAGGTAAATCGTGTTGGGCGACTGGGAAAGAGCAACGTTGGTCAGTTAAGGCATCATCACAGTGTGAAATTTAAAAAAATCGATTTTTTTTGCATTACCCGATCGTATAGACGGTTATAAACATGCTGTTCAATTTTTGGAGCGCTATCCGAATTATTCCGGTTGTTACAGCCTTTCTCAGAAAAAGAGCTTCGACCAGCTGCGTGAGACGGCGCGGACGGACGGGTTTTTTCTCGAAATGTCGTTTTTCAAAACGGTGTACACTCTCAAAGGAAGAGTTTTCAAGCTATCCGTCTCAAATTTCGACACAACATTCTTCACGCCATTCTTTATCGTACTATGGAAGCTTTTTTTATCTTCATTATTTTTTTAACGAAAAACTCGAAAAAAATAGGCTAAATTCGATACCTTTTTTCAGACCGCCGCCATTGTTAATTTTAATTAAAAAAAACCCCAATGGCAAGATAGCGGCTTTCATACTGATTAAGGGCGGGGTAAAGTATTAAAAAAAAAAAATTCTCATTTAAAAAAAAAAAATTTAAATGAATGCATAATATATCAAGAATATTGTGTTAAAATTTCAAGTCGATCGGAGTAAAATTGACGAAGTTATGAGTATTTGAGCGTCTATTGCTCCATGCCGTTCTCTTCTCTTCTGCGTTTTTCAAACCGTTTTTCTGAGACTTGTCATATTTGAAGTCCGTGTGCACGATAACTCAAAATCTACTGGACCAATCGCTTTGAAATTTTGCACAGTACTTCTTCACATAATTCACCAGGTATTGCCGAGAGCTTTTTTGTTTTTTTTTTTTAATAATTACTAATTTTTCAACAACAAATTAGCCGATTTTTTAGCGAAAATCGGGTTTTTGGCTCCCAAGTGCTACGAAAAATCGAAAAATCGAAGAAAAAAAATCCTCCCGTCATTACCTCGAGAAACATCTCCTTTAACAAATGCATTTTGATTTTTTTGTTTCAAATGATTCTGTTGCGAGTTATGGTGCACACCGCAAACCAACTTTTTTTCGAGGCGCCTCCGGGGTTTAATTTTCACTCGCTCAATTTTGAATATTTTGCAATGCAAATTTAGGAGAATGTTGTTCAAATGTTACTTTATTATATGTACATTTTTCAATAAAAGAACGCCATTCGTTACGCCAAAAAAAATCTTAAAAACATGCCTTTTTTCGCCGAATTAACTTTACCCCGCCGTTAATACAATAATAAAAAATTAACTTTTTACAAATTTTGTACACACGTGTACACCGTGAGGACTCATTTGTTTCAAATACATTTTAACCGTTGAAAAAATCTGAAAAAAATAAACATTTAAAAATGTATTTTTTGTGTTTCGTGAGGGCTTTGATTCGACATAAAAAAAATCAGACTGATTAGCGTATTTTAACCATCGAAAAACAAATCGCGAAAAACCGCTATTTTTCGACCCGCTACACTGTGATAACCCCTTAAGTCTCCGAGGAACGTTCTACTTGTGCTAATTAGTCTCTGCTACCTACTAAAAAATCTAGATACTGTTCGTTTAATTTTTTCGACGTTCACTCGATTTATATACGTCGGGCGCAACGGGGATCGCCCATTTCGAGTTCATTCGTAACGGGACATGAGGGCTGCGAATTATGAGGCCTCGATTCTTTTACTTTTCTATGAAAACATTTTATTGAGTTGATTGTTATTTATTTTTTTTACTCATAGATTATTGTTACTTACACTTTGCCCGTTTAGCACTCGTATTTCATTTGTACCACCTATTCCGACGTATCCTTAATTACCGTATTATGCCGATGCGCTTCTATGAAATTATAAATGCCAGACACAACGTGACGTTACAGCAACTTATAATTATTGTTTCGCGCTCGTCTCTGTGCCAGATAACCGGGAAAATAGAGCATTCATGGCCCGATCAACACATTTTCGTACAATTCTAGCAATCAAACTAGCTGGCTATGACAAGAAAAACTTTAGTTCACGTTTCGCTTTGTTCTTTTTTGTCTTTCTTCCTCAAACATCAAAAGGCACTTTCTTAGGATTATTAGATTAAGTACACGCTCCTTTAACAAATCACTATGAGTCACGGAAAACCGAAACGTTCTTACAAATGAAATTCTCCGTTAGGCTGTTTGTAACATCACCTCATCGCCCTTTCAGATACACCAAAGTTATAATTCTAGCCATAAAAATTATATACATGATTCCCGACGAAACACCTGCACACACATTACACATATGTCTGTATGCGTATTACATCGTGATATAATTAACTATACGTATAACAGGGTATCAAGTGATGCACTTCGCTATAGCCAGAAATTAACTAATAACCTTGCAATTCAGACCAATTCAATTAAATATTATTTTACGATTGCGATTATCCTAATCGAATATCGTTATATTATGCCGTTTTAATTTTTCCCATTGTAATTTGAACTCAACAGAGCATTTTTATTTCTAGATTGACTAATATTTACAGAGTCGTGAAATCGAGATTTTTTTGCTTTGAGGCGAGACGTCGTTCATCGGTATATGCAAACACTGATAACAACGTTGGTCTATAGTCCGAGAAAACTATCCGTGGCGGACTTTTCATATCCGCAACTTCGGAAAGTGAAAATTTAATTATCCCATTTCGGTGTAAATTTATTGCCCTAAAAAAAAAACTTTTCGACCGTGATTACCATACCTGTATATTACAACAAGACCTTTCTCTCTTAATTCGCGAAAGTGTCTATTCAACTAAGCGCGTCTTACAGTTTTCCCGGAATTTTCGATCCACCACGTTAGGATTGCACGACTCCGGAATATTTTTATCGTAACAAAGTTTCTTTTCGCGTGTAACAAAGTTTCACGCAAAATATGCCGAACGAATTATGAATTCTCCCTTACAATACAAAAATGCGTATTGATATCACAAATAATGAACCGTAATAGTCGCCATCACACGTCTCGTACGTGTATATCCGATAATCCTAATGGCCCGAGAATCGTTATAATTTAAGCCAGTCTTGAAGCAGGTACCCGAGGAGTATGGACACTTCACCATCGTAATTACAATTCGCCACGCATGTGTATGGTTCTTTTTCTCAATGTACCTATATCCGCACCGCAGTCTCTGATCGGCATATCTCAATCAGCAACTCACACTTCAGCTCGCTGTCGTGCCGATTCATCGCGGCTAATCAATGGGGATTATTTGTACATTTCCTCGATCAAATCGCTATATTTCTGGGCGACGACGTTTCTTCTCACTTTAAGTGTTGGTCCCAATTCTCCGGTCGGTACCGAAAAATCATGCGGCAATATTTGAAACTTTTGCAATTTCTGGGCATTGCTTGTCGCCTGAGAGTTCGTTCGCTTCAGCGCTTCCTCGATTTCCCGGTAAATCTGAAATGAGAAAGTGAAATGAAGCAATGAGACAAGTCAATGCGGAGCACTGGTCTTTTCGTTTATAACATTTTAAAGACACAAACGAGCGAGCGACGTTGTGCTTTGGAGATATCATTGAGTCATCAATGGTATCACAACTGAACGTACCATCCGCAATTATCTTTGACGACTAACGAAAGTAGATTGATCGCCCATCGAACTACCAATGAGACTTAGTGTATTAGACAAAGCGTAATGCATGGCACTGAAAGTGCGGCTTTTCTGGTTTAAGTTTGACGTCTCATTTGATATACATGTTTGGTGATAAAAACTAACAAGAGGAACGACATTTTTAGAACATGGGCAGAAATATGTGCAGCTAGTGTACTTTACGGTATCAAGTATTAGGACGTTTAATAAGTTCTCGCTGTTTTCCAACAGATGGCCTTACCAGAACTGCGTGCGTGTAGTGTAAGATGGTAACGCATGTATAAAGAAGTACTTATAAGCAAGCTTGAAGCTCACAAGGAACATCCCTCAGGTGACGCCCTTCGATTTTGTTGAAATTTGGATATGTTATAAAGCACCGAAAAGTAAGCTATACGTATTTTTTTGTTATCGGCGGAAAAACGCTTTTAAGGGGTGAAACGAACCCTCGAAAATAAGGGTGTTTTTCGCTTTTCGTCGATAACGTTGTCGTTCTCATCTCCAATGTATAGTGCACAAAAAAATAAACATTGTTGCATTTTGAAATTTTTTAATATCTCGTACCGTTAAAACGTCATCGACGAAAAACGAAAAACATCCCCATTTTTGAGCGGGCGTTTCAGCCCTAAATACCGTTTTTTCGCCGATAAAAATTTCAACAAAATCGAAGGGTGTCGCGTGAGGGATGTTCCTTGTCAGTGTATGTCATTTCGCCGAAGTGTAAACAACTTTTTCTTCGTAGTATTTAACATGTCAAATTTCGTGACAGAAAAAGAGTATTTGCGGGGAATTTTACTGCACTTATTAAATTTTCAATTATTTTTTAAAAATCTGCAGCTGAGGCACACAGAATTCTTGTTGAGTCTTACAGCGACCATGCTCTGTCGGAAACAAAATGCAGAGATTGATTTAGACGCTTCAAAAATAATGCTTTGATGTGTCGAATTGGAGGCATTACTTCATGAAGACTCATGAAGTAATAATCTGCAAGTTCAGACGCTAACTGAACTTGCAGAATCATTAGGAGTTGATCACACAATAATTTTAAAACGTTACAAAGCATTAGGAACGATTTTTTCAAATAAAGCATTAATTTTCACGAGAAATGACTGATATAAGCTTGGAACTTGTTTATTTTCACACAATCGAGGTCTGCCCACTTTTAAGAAAGCAAACAACAGTAATTGAAAGTGATCACTTTTACATTCGAAACGAATCAGTTTGTTCCTTTTTTTGCTATGTCCGATATTTTGTTTCAACGGTGATCATCGCGAAAAAAATTCACGTAGTACATAATACTCTATTTTCATCAGCAGGTATTTATGAAATCCCTGCCAACGCTTTATCCAATGCAGGTAAAACACAGTGAACGTTACTATCTAGTATATGTAGCCTTGCTTTTATTATATTTAAAGGAATAGAATTGTGCTTGTATCCTACTCGGAGATAGGCAGTCAACTAATTGAATGCTCAACTCAGCTCAGGAGTATTGTGTGTGCCGTTTTCATTGTTACAGTTACCATACGGATATTATGAAAGACTCTCAATGCCTGGTCCAAAATAGTACATTGTGTACCAAGGAGACAAAGTGGGGCTTTGTCTCCTTGAAGGACTTTAAAGTGAAACAGGGGCGTCAAAGCCTCTGTCTTCACGGTGTCCACGAGTATTTATATAACAAAACCATGTTTTCTGAGCTTTTGTATTATTAAATGCATATGTATGCAAGCACGGGCAGAAGGTGTATTGCATACGAAAGCTGTATCGCACATGGAAGCTGTTTCGCACGCGCTGCGGGGACGTAAACACCAAACGTAATTTTGAAATGTATCAACATATTTTAGTATACTATCTTATAAATAATCTATAGGAAGGCGTTCACCGTTCGACGATGCTTTGTCGCGGTGTCACGTGGAAGTGAGGTTATGTTTCTTCCCGCAAAAAACGCGTCAACGTGCATAATTCCTCGAACTAACGACTGATGGCAGCACCTAACGACTGACAGCTGTTCCACAACGGCGTTCAATGACCGTGAGCGTGAGAAATGCGCACGCGCAAATTTTTAAGGCCGAGGCCCTAAAAGATCTCTTTTAGGTCCCGTTTACACGCACGAAAAAGCGAGAAAACCATGGTTGTGGTATATAAAACATATAATGGGTAATTTATCATTGATACTACGGTGTGTAACTTTTCGTTGAGAACCATTTTGTATAGGATCAATAATCATACGACGGAACGGTTTTTGTTAGTCTAGGAACTGGGTATGTAGACGTGGAATGCCACACCGGATATGAAATTAACCATGCCCTCCTTTGTCCCTTGCCAATAAGCACCATACTTTGTCACATTATTAATGGTAAGATCAAACATAATGTCTAATATTTTTCTTCGTTTTTCAAAAGGCGCTCGTGCCTCGAAAAATGAATTGTGTGTGATCGAATTCATTTACAGCGATTATTTTGCAAATTTAGCACAGCCAAACACAAAATATCCGTTAATACCAAATCCAAATGCTCTTCAGTTAGCCCCACCAAATAATCTTGGGCTACAAATGTTATTAAAGAACATGACAAAAGTTTCGTTATCATGAAATGAACTTTTCTGTTAGTGTTCTTATTAATAGTTTCATGAGTTCGAGTATGCTTTCCTTACCGCCGCATCGCGTGTCTTTAAAACTTCCGTGACTGTCGATGCTGTCGATCCGATTGATTTGGCCCAGAGTCGCGTAGCTTCTGTCAACGTATCCCGAGGTGCTCCAGTGTCCGGGTCCATGTCAGTCTGTAACGGAAAATATTGTTATTTGTTTGATTGTATCGTAGGCTCGGAACTGTTCTGTCTTTTCATCTCGATGTCGTGAAGAAAAATGGCGTTTCTTACCTTTAGCGTGACTAGAATCGTGAGGAACTTTCTAGTATCGCCAATCAACATAGCGTTGCTTAACGCCGGCAATTCGGCCAGTAAAACCTGTTCGATAGGAACTGGAGGTATATTTTCTCCTCCAGCCGTGATTACCAGTTCCTTTATTCGTCCTTGGTGAACAAACAAAAAATATAAACAATCCATCAACCAATTTGACCAGAAGTATAGCCACACTTCAGCGGCAAAGTACAGTATGCTAAATATAGTACTTGGATTTGGGGACTGAGATTTTCGTAACACTCGTGCTCTAAATGCCTTCTCAATAGTTTTTTTTTTTTTCATTGAATGTAAAAAAAAAATTCGATTAAGGGGTCTTCTCCCTGTAGACGCTAGAAAAGGCTATATATAAAAGTTGTTACCCTTAATAGTTTCTAAATAAATAATACTTTCTAAAATAAATATTACTTGTTTTAGGAAGATTTTATAAGATTTAGATATTATATTAACTGAAATAAACAATACTTTCTAAAACTTTCTAAATACATTTTTTTATTATTATTTTTATTTAAGTCACTATTTATAGACGAAAATGGTAGTTAAAAAAATGTCCTAGAAAAATTGTAGGTCGGCGCTGTTGATGAAATCTCGGAAATGGATCATCCGAAACAAAAAGATCAAACGGTTTTAGATTCAGTATGTTAATGGCTATAGCGCATAACATACGAATTTCAATATAAGCAAAAATAACAGAATGGCGGAAATTTTTCGAAAAAAAAAACAACAACAAAAACGTGATTTTTTTACCGTTTTTGGCAAAAAAAATAGGAAATATAAAAATTTAAAAAATCCTCGATATGTTCTATAGCTATAGTTGTAAAGAATATGTGGTTAAAATTTCATAAGGATCGGTTCAGTAGTTTCGAAGATTTTATCAACAAGCCGTTGAAAAATGTTGTTTCGAGAAAAACGGGTTTAAAGTTTGTTTTGGTTACATAAATAAATACATTTAAAAAATATGTATTTCGAAAGTGTAATTTTTAAGTGTAACGACTTTTATATCAATATCTATAATATAAACCTATTAAAAAAATGCATGAAAATAACCGTGTTTTAGCGTCTAAAGTGAGAAGATCTCTTAATTTCGGGTTATCGCAAACATTAATCTAAAACCGAATGATTTTAGTAAAAAATAATTTCAAACCTTATAAGATTCAACTCATAATAATGAATTATTTTTATGTTTCAGAAGAAATAACTACAGACATGAGCGAGCTTCGAAACCTCATATTGGCTGATCTAAACCACCAAAATGTGATTTTCTTACATCGCTAACCCTTTTTAAGACCTCATTGAGTTCTTTCTAATTTTCCTACCTTAACCCCCAAGCATTGGAGAACATTTCCTTATGCTTTCGTTGTTATTAGTTTTACTACGTGCAATGCAACTTTTTTCCCCAGAATACATTTTATTTAAAGAGCTCTTCAACTGCTGAACTTAAGCCATACATTCCGATTAAGATATCACAGATGTTGTAAAAAGATGTTAACGATGTTCTACTATAACTTTTTTTATAATGCGGCACTTTGCTACATTTCTATTTTCGTATTTTAAAACTATCCTTTGTTTTCGTTAAATAAATTCCGTTCAGAATCCCACATCGTACATTGTTTTGCTATACGGAAAATAATATGAAATACAATACGCGAAAAAATTAAGGGGTCAAAAAATGTTTCCATATTTTTCAGTGATTTGCACTGGACTCAGTGAAAAATGGCCGTAGGACAATGAAAAAAGGCATTTTAAAACTCGACATTACTAGTTGACGATTTGTTAATTCAATGTTTTTTATTGACCACCACTGGGAAATCATAAAAAAGTAGCAGAAAAAACATTTTCGATTTTTTTCTCCAACTTTCAGAAAGTGCATGGGCGTGGATAAATTTTTCCGCCAATCTTTCATTCAGAATCCTTGAGATTGATCTTTCTCTTTAATTTGATCGAGTTGTTGACGAGTTATCAACACTGAAAACAAAAGTGACACTTCCGACTTTGATGACTGATAACTCATGAACCGTACAGAGATCTAACGGACGGTATTGGAAACTTCGAAGCCTTCCTTATAAGATGCTTTAATTGTTTTTTATATTTTGTTCTCTCTCTATGTCAAATGAATTCCAAAAAGGTAAAAATGGCATACTTCCCGTTTTAACAAAGCTCATGATGTCATTGCGAATAATCGTTGCGACAAGGATCTGTTCGCTTTTCTTTTAAGGTCAGCGTGTTCAGTTTGAAACTTTACAGGCTAACAATAAGAAGCCTGCAAAGTTTCAAAACGTTGCGATTTTTTAAAACTATGTTCAGATCGATAAAAATTGTCACTTCAGCTAGAAACTAATTGAAGGATCAGTTTTATTTTTTAAAATTAATTCGATGGGTTGACATTTTTTAAAATCTTTTTTGTATCAGTAGAACTCAATTAATGTAGAAATAATCTAAGCAAATATATATATATTTTTAATTCCTTGAGACAATGTCGACACAGTTACGAAATGGTTTTAAAAAATCTTTAAATTAATCCGAACAAAGCATACCACTTTATTCCTTAAGGTTATTAAAAAAATGGATTGCAAAAGTTTTGTACCTTATTCCAAACACTCTACTTATCTTCTGCAAAATTTTCACACAAATCAAACATACTCGCATACTCAAAGAAGTGTAAATCCGATCGTGCGACCTTTACGTGTTTCGCTTTAAGCAACGCTACTGCCGGCGGTACAAAAAAAAAGTGGAAAGCTATTTTGGGATTGATCGAAAGAGTTTTTCTTTATTTTTCAACTGTGGGAATGTCGATTTTTAAATGGAATTGAAAAAACACCACGATATTTTCGATACTTTTTTCAATAATTGATATCTCGTCAGAGTATAAATATACCAAACAAGAATGACAACCAAAGTCGCCCTCTAGAATTAATTTAAAAGAATTAAACTGATACTGAATCAATTGATTTTGAGCGTAACAATTGTGATCGATCTGAACACAATGAAAATCAAATCGCACATTTTTAAAAAATTTCAGGCTTATTAAGGACACTTTCATCTAGCAGGAAACCGAACACCTTCTTGTTGCAATGGTTATGTGCAAATTAAACATGAGTTTAGTAGAAAACAAATCGGAAATATTCCATTTTTTACCTTCGTTGGTATCCATTTGACATAGTGAAGAAAAATAATGTACCACCGTGCCGATAAACAAAAACAGCATCTCACACAGAATACTTTTAAGTTTTCAGACCCATCCTTGTATTTCTTGTACAATCATTTGTTACGAGTAATAGTCGTCAAAGTCGAAAGTGTCATTTTTGCTTCCACAGCCGATAACGCGGCGACAAATCATCGTACGGAGCCTGCCAATCGATCAAATTCAAGAGGAAGGATCAAGCTAAAGGTTTCCGAAAGAAAATGGGTAAAAAATGTATCCACACCGGTAGACTTTCTGAAAGTTGGAGAAAAAATATCGATATTTTTCTTTTGCTGTTTTCCTTGTGATTTTTCAGTAACAGCCATTAAAAACATTGAATAAAAAATGGTGAACTAGAAACATTAAGCTTCAAAATATGTTTTCTCTCCATTGTCCTACGACCATTTTTCCCCGAGTCCAGCCCATTGAAAAAAAACTCTGCTAATTATATAGTTCAGTGACTTTTCCTGAAAATGCCCCTCGATTGTTTTTTTCGCGATTGATCCCTTTTTTGTGGTGTAAATAATGATGTTATGTTGGGGGGGGCGACGGTTTTTTAGGTTCCAGATTTTTTTACAAAAAATAATATACTCCAAATTATCCGGAAGTTTTGGGATCCCTTAATTTTTTGACTGGTACACAACTAAAAAACGCCGCATATATTGTTTGCGTAAATACAACGAATGAAATTTCTTTAAAGCTTACATCCATTTATTCTTGTTGTAACTGTGTAGTGTGTTAACGGGTTACACCTAGCTCGTGGTTAGAAAAAGGAGCAATTTTCGTGAATTTTTGCTGGAAAACGTGTGCAGTTTTTTAAATTATTTTTTTTACATTAAAGCGTATGGTTTTGAGTATCTTTTACAATTTTTTATTGAAAGATATTTATAAATGTGGTAAATACAATTATTCGTGCAAACCACTGTTTGAAAAACGTCTTCCGCGGTGACGACTGCTGCTCAGAAAAAAACCCATCTGAAATTAAAAAATCAAACGCGTTTAGTTTTTGCATGAAATTGTCTAGTGCTTGGACAAAGGGATGCAACGAAATATTGATTTTTGACAAAAATGACCGCTGTTCCAAGTGAAAAAATCTATTGTCGGTGAAAAAAAAACCCTCTATTTTCGTTGAAAAAAAAACTATTCATCGAAAAAATCCGTTCTTTAGGCACTGCTTTTTTTATATGAAAAAGAAGCTTGTACAGTTTTGAGGTGATCGGTGCAATGATTTTTGAGACATCATGGTCGACGATTTGGAAAAAGCAGTTTTAATAAAAAGGCGTTCAAAGTTTTAGGTCAGGTTTATACGTGGATAAAACTTAATTTTAAATACTTGCATAGAATTATCGATGCTGCCGATGCCAGGCTCATATGATAAGCCTTCTGCAGCAGTAGCAGCCTCCAGAATTGCAATGTGCTGCCGTCAGCGGGGCATTCTTCCTCCTTGCGTGTTACATTGAGCAGGGCGCTAGTCCGTCAGCACGGGTTGTCATCTTTTTAAGTCACGTATTTGTCAACGTTACGGCTGCAGTATACCCTCATCGTATGCAAGCATACTCAATAGCGAAACAAATCCTTCATTGAAAATACATGCAGCGACATGGGTAGCTATTTCCACTGGGATGGACCCACTCGGAAGAATCTTTGGGCTTATCTTCCAGATGAGCTGTCCACTTTCGTTGTTGTTTTGTGTGAAAGCACCTCTGCATTTTTCCAATAAGTTATCATTGCTCAAGTCATCGTAAATCGCCTTGATTGCTGCCGAGACATTTATAGGTAGATCATTATATCCACAGCTATACAGAACAAGCTCTCCGTTCACCGAGGCGCACTGCCAGGAACTCCTAGACTCAACTCATGTCGGACACTTGTCATGATTCGGATCTTCATCGGTTGAGCTGTAATGATCGAAGGTGGCCCATATCGCTTTTTTCATATCGTTGACGGAATTATGGTTACGACGTATAGCTGAACCATATTAAATGGTTAATCTGTCGATCATTTTTCCAGTTGGCTTGTTTCGCCGCCGATTCTTTCGTTTTTCTTCACGCACTCACGCAATCGACGTCGCATTCTTTTTTGTACATGCATGGCCGATGCATTCTTCTTTTTTTTTTTAGTAAACATTGGATTCGCACACTACATGAAGCGTTATTGGTGTACATGTACCGAGGGAACCGCTGTTTACAGTGCGTCGCTACTTCGTTAAGGCGAGAAATCCCTTGAGAATTTTCCAAAAATCGATTTTTTTACATATTTCGAAAGTATGATACCCATAGAATATACTGACCGAAGGAAAACTTGAAATATTGAATATTTGCGGAGTTATCGCATATAGTCTAGAGCGCGGGGACAGCATGCGGTCAGGTAGCGAGTCACATGTTGAAACTTTAAAAGCGATTATCTCGAAACTACTTTTTCAAAAACTGCTCGTGTCGTAGCTCAAGAAGTTATCGACCGATTTGGATGAAATTTTGGGAGGTTATTCTCAGTAATATAATTGGAAGGATATACCTAAAGTTTGAAAGGTAGCGTGTAAATAAATAATTTTTTTCGGGTCCAATATATCGAAAAAATGGTCGAAAATTCTAACTTTGGAGTAAAAAGGCTCCGAAATTTTCAATTTTACACTTTTTCATCATTTTTTAGGTATATCCTTCCCCTTGATATGTCAGTAAACGAATGACACTCATTAAATATTTTTCAGATCAACAGAAAAAGAGTGACAACTGCAGCACTTTTCGATGTCGCGGAAAACAGGCGTCCGAAGACCCAAATAACGCCGCCATTTTGTTGGTCATCCCAATTTTTTTTTTTCAAACATGACAGTTATAATAAAGTCATGTCCAAATTTGAAAATGATCAGATTATTTTATTCCCTCTAAAAAAAATTCCCGAAAAAAAAACCTATTTTTCACGCTCCCAAAGGGATTTCTCGCCTTAAGCATGCTCCTGCATAGAGGCCGTCCATATATTACGTCATCGATTTTTGCTGATTTTCGACCCCCCCCCCCCCCCCTACAATCATCCTACCGTCATTTCCTAATGACCCCCCCCCCCCTCTCGCAAAATTGACGTCATTACCAGTTTGGCAAAATTAAAACATTTGCGGATTTGAGAAAAATTGGGTAACATTAAAACATTTTGTTATAGAATCATCTTTTATTATTTTGTACTTTGGCAATGTTTATTAATATAATAATATTATTCTTCCCTATTCTTTAGTTTTCTTTGGATAGCTCCCACATTTTGTTATAGAATCATCTTTTATTATTTTGTACTTTGGCAATTTTCATTAATATAATAATATTATTCTTCTCTATTCTTTAGTTTTCTTTGGATAGCTCCCACGGAGTTTTCACCCATTCTTGCAAATCCTGGATCACGGGTCATATCTCCGTATCCTCCCCATATTCATTTTGGCTCGATCGAACTATTTTCATAGGTACGCTGTTATTCGAAGTTCTCGAATATAATGTAGACAAACCTTATGTAATAAATAAAAAATAATGAGTTCAATAATTAATACCATTAGGTACTTGCAAAATATTTTTCATCACTCATGCGGGGAAACCACTCTAGTTGTACAATATACTATTGTACATTTTGAAGTAACTGGTATCACAAGAATGACGTCAATTTCAAAACGCCCCCCCCCCCATCCATCATTTACCGTCATCCGCAGACGAACCCCCCCCCCCCTATTTTAAAATGACGTAATTTATGGATGGCCCCATATCTGTTCCAGCCGGTTCGCGGAACCTAACCAGCCCTGGATCTAGAGGGGGGGAGGGGGGGGGGGCAAACCGAATTACCTGCCACGGGCGGCAAATTTAAGGGGGCGCCAAATTCAAGTGTTTGAAAAAAAAACTTGTCTCACTAAAGCGCCTAGCATCCAGGGCGCTTTAGTGAAAGTGACTTTCGATCGTCTCGCGATCCTAGCAATCGAAAATAAAACTGCATATGAGACGAACTTTGATGAGGTAATAGATTCTTTCGCGGAAAGGAAAGCTCGACGTGTAAAGCTGTAGCAAGATTAGATAGTAAAACTTGTTGGGACCTAAAGATTGAAGGTGTGAGTACAGCCTGGCTTGTGCGTTTTCTACACTGGTTGTATGTATTCTATATCAATGTCACACATAAGGAAAAGTTATTAGCAAATTGGTATTGGGAGTACCAATAAGTCTCCGCCGTTTGACAAAAGATGGCCCCACCAGGAGGTTATGGTTGAAATTGTCAGATGTAAAACGTCATATCGCAAGGTTGGACATCTGGCAAGACCATAACCTTGAAATATTTTGTATCCGAGTTTTGAGCCGAATAAGCGTCATTTGCGGGAACTCTTGCTTTTGGCACGAATCTCCCTCCAATAATGCTTCCAATTCCGCTTCTTCGTTTCGACCTTCCACTACGTTCTTTGTCTTCGACATCAAACTCACCGTTGCTAAACTTTTGAAACCACTCGCGACAAGTTCTCTCACTTAAAGCAGCCTCACCATATACTTCTACAAGCAATCTATGCGCCTCAGCTGCAGATTTCTTCACATTGAAGAAGCAAACAAGAATTATAAAGTTCCCGCAAATGGCGCTTATTCGGCTGAAAACTCTGCCATTTTCGCACGAAAAAAATTATGCGATGCTGATACAAAATCGCTAATATTTCAAGGTTATGGTCTTGCCAGATGTCCAACCTTACGATACGTCGTTTTACATCTGACAATTTCAACCATAACCTCCTGGCGGGGCCATCTTTTGCCAAACGGCGGAGACTTATTTGTACTCCCAATAATAAAGAGCGCAAATTGATTTAAGGATTCTTATGATCCCGGTCACAAAAAATCCCACACAGTATATTTGTTTTGTGAGTTTTCTAAAATCATTCCTCTCAAATTCTGGAGGGGAGGGGCGCCAATGTCAAGTTTTTGGCCCGGCTCGGAAAAATCGTAGATCTGGGGCTGAACCCACCTGCAAACGCCCATAACGCTCTGAATCCGAACAACGAATCGACGTGAAATTTTCATCGAATATTTTTGACATGTTATAATTCGAGAATCCCTTCAAAACCAAAGACCGATATTTTCAAAAAATTCGACCAGGTGCAAGTCCTTAACGAATAAGCTACCATGGACGATTTGCAAAATAATCAATCGCCAACAACATGTATATAGTGCCAGGTAAAAAACCGTAGCAAAAATAGCAATCGGCTGGGAAGTTGAACCTTCGTGTATTAATAATATAAATTTTCCGTTTTGCAGCACGACGTGCATTGATATTATTCCCACCATTAACTTTCATTGACTGTTATTTGCAAAATATCTCGATCCTCGATGACCTTGTACTTTTTTTTGTACCTGTTACGTAGAGAAATCCAGCAGAGTCTATCCTTCCGCGATCACCACTGTGCAACCAACCGTTTTCATCCTTTGCCTCTTTCGTCTGTTCCGGGGCATTTAAATAGCCCATGAATATGTGGCGACCTCCCATGTAGATTTCACCCTCGCCCGTGCTATCGGGATTATCCAGTTTTGTCCGGAAACCTCGTAAGACGGGACCGACGCTTCCCAATCTAGAAGAGAGCAAAGAAAAATAGTTCAGAGACTCCATAATGGTTTATCCTTGATGGCCAAATCAGAATTACAGCATGAACATGCTATTCCTAGGTTAAAAATATATTCACCTAATAACAAACAATATGCAATGTCCATGATCTTACTTTGTAAATATGGAAGTAAGGAATTTCAGTCCATATTTGTCGACCGGTAGAAATATTTGTCATGTAAATATAACCCCTAAAATGTATTTAAGTATTCCCAGTTCATGGCGATAAACCTCGGAGATTATAATCTTGTTAATTTGTTTTTTTTTGTTTTAATACAACACCGAAAAATGTCGAACAATGATTAAGAAATTGTTCAAACCAGTGTTCGATAGTAATCGGACCAGCATTTTCAGCGTTTTTCATATTTGATGAATTTATAATTTTCTTCAACTATATATAAATATACTCTCCATAAATGTATGCCTCTTAATCCCCCTATGATTTCGAGAACATTTTTCTCGAGTTTTAAACGCTTTATTGGAGTAAAAAAATACATTAAGAAAAAAGTGTGTATGTGGGCGAGATTTTTTTGTACACATAAAAACTAGGATAGTTTTTAAGATACCTGCCTAAATTTTCTCCCACCATTAGTATATCAGAGGATGTATGGTCTAAATGAATTTAGTGAAAGTCGAAGAAACGCGTAAGGAAGTTTTCATTTTCAGAAACAATATTTTTTAGCGCCGTAACATTCACATTTTTTAAGTATCTGATTATATGATTTGGATCGTAATAGATTATTATACAGTGTGTCCCTCTTATCTCTGCCACCCGAAATAACTCGATAATTATGGTCATTACAAAAAAATGTTCCAGACAAAAGTTGTACGGTGTGAAGTAGCCTCAAATGGGACCAATTTTTTTTTAAATTTCGGTGGAGGCACAGACGCACAGTGAAGGTCACCTCCACTTTATTTAATGGAATGGTTGAATTTTTTCAACCTTCTTATGGAGCACCTCAAGCCGCATAGAAAAAATTAGGGGGTCAAAATCGTTCAAGGTCATTCAAGGTCAGTATCGATGATACAAATCTTAATATCTCGGATCATTGCCAAATATTTGGTAGTGTTCCGAGATATTTAGAAAATATTTAGAATCCGAGATATTTAGAAAATATCTCGGATATTTAGAAAATATTTAGAAATCCGAGATGGTTGAAAAAGAAAAATGTACCATTCCATGCAAAAAAGTAGAGGTGACCTTCACTGTGCGTCAGCGCCTCCACCGAAATAAAAAAAAAATGGTCGCACTTGATGGCCCCCTTCACACCGTGCAACTTTTCGATAATTGCCGAGTTATTTCGGGTGGCAGCGATAAGGACACCCTGTATAAGGCAGGGTTGACCGGTCGACAGCCTACTTTCTGTCAGAGCTTTGTAAAACTAGTTTAGAAGTATTTCATTGAACAAATATGTTTGGGTTCAAAACCGTTGCTGGCGGTAGACCACCAGGGATTTTTTGAATTGCTGTGTCGATCGACACTTCAAAACTTTAACTACCCCTAATATAAGGTATATTCATATGGAATTTTGCGAAAATTGGTGGAAGATTTAAGATTTTAAGGGAATATAAAAACTCAGGAAAAAAACCTTATGCTAAGACTTTAAAAAATATTGATCTACCTTTCATTACAATTTGTCATTACAATTAATTGTAGTTCTCCGAGACTGTTACTAAACTACTGTGTCATATCGAATATATCAAAATTGAATTCTGATGAAACTGTCGGGTGGATTTGGATTTAGAGTTTGGATTTTCGAAAAACCGTGTTCTTATTCTATAACATTCTCACAATTTAAAATGTCTGGCTAAATATTGTGCACACAAAGTTATACAAGATTTCGATTTGGTATAATGATGGCTACTAATGTTTAACAATGCATTTAAAAAAAACAATTTTATTTATTTAATTTTATTTTAATTAAAAAAAATTAAGGTGCTATTAAAAGCTTGACCATTGCTTCCGTATCACTTTACTCAGCTTCCAAAAGCTCCCACTATGAAGAAGCCAATTTTGAAATACCGAGTTGCTCATGCAAGATGCTTCGAGAGCGATATAAAATGATGTTGAACCGATGTGCATGAACGTTTTTTGCGCAATCTTTGGAAAATTATATGCAAGAAACAACTACATCTGTCGATTTAAAACTTGTTCATTTATCGAAGGCAGTAACCTCGTTTGGATCTTCGTTAACGTGTCGACGTGTGCGTTATCATGTGCAAAAAATTACCAACGTCTACAGACAGTAAAGATCATGGTGGGACTGCTTGAAAAAATAAATAAACATTCCGTATGTTGGTTGTGGTTCTACGTAGGAATCTATCACATTTTATCTCGAGTTCGATTGCCGGAATAGGGCTCGTCACGTTCTGCTAGATGGTCAGCAGCGCCACAGATGAAAAGCAGGCGAAAAAAACCGGACTTGTCCGAACAACGTAAATGTTTTTTCGTGCCTAAAAACCGTCTTTTTCGCTTGAAAAGGCCGTTTGTAAGCAAATTTAAGGTGTTTAGAGCCGGATTTGGTTCAACAAATTGTGGGAGGTAATGAAGATTTTTTTGAAGAACACGAAAGAAAAACATCCTTTTAGCGTAGTGTGGACAAGTTTGTTTTTTTTTCGCCTGCTCCTCAGATGGTTTGCACGTCCTATATCCAGTGTTGTGACCATCTCTCCATTCGCTTTCCATCTGCAGGATGTCGGTACCATCAATCAAACCCGGAACACGCGTATGTCATAGGTTTGGATCTACGTTTTTTCGTGTGTTCCGAAACATCACGTGCGCAGAAAAAGCACATGGAATTTTCATTGGAAATGTCATTGGTGCCGGTGAGAATAAAACCCAAAGAAACTCACCGCGTGTGAGCCCATACCGAGACTACTTTACTACTCGTCCACTACATTTCACTCTCATTCGTTCTGTTCTTACTGTACCTGTATTTTTTATTTGTACTGAGCGTATGAGCTCCGCTGCACTCGGACATTCCGTAAGCCTCCATGATCGGCATATCGAGGCTCATGAAGTATCTTTTGATATCAGTGCTGAGCGGGGCAGCTGCGGTTACGAAAATTTTACATCTGTCGAGGCCAAGAGTCGCTTTGACCTTGTTGAAAACAAGCCACTTCGCTATGAGATAACCCCAATGCTTGTAATCAGTTCCATTCATTTTATTCATATTGTAGAGCAAGCCCTGTGACTTTGCCCACGTTGCTATCCACGTTTTAATCGGTCCGTTGCTACGAGCTACGATCATCATCTTCTCGTATATCTTTTCCCATACTCTTGGTACGCCCAAAAATGCGGTTGGCCTCGCCAGAAGCAGGGTATCTATCAGCGACCCTTTCATAGCATTTTTGTCAGCAAAGTAAACCGTACCAGCGGCCAACATGGCTGTGAAAATGTCCACAACCTGGGAACACAATTATATGCTTCATATGGCTGTCGATGTTCCGCAGTACATTAATAAACTGAAGTTTTCGCTGAATTTTGCCAAAATGCTCTTACTTGCGCTGCTACGTGCGACAGTGGCAAGAAGCTGACGATTATCTCCTGCCCTTCGATGAACTCGACGGCCTCGAATATTCCATCGGTATCGTGCAATAAATTGTCATGACTGAGCATCACAGCTTTTGGCTTTCCCACAGTTCCTGACTGCAATTTGCATTGATACTTGATGAAAATTTATCATGAAAATTTATCAGATGTTAAAAATTCTATATATAAAAAATAAAAATTTACATAGTCGATAAGGTCGAGAGTCTTTTTAAATATGGACCGAAAAAAATTGGGGCGTTTCACGACATTTATCTGTGAAGAAGATGTTTGCTTCGGCGTTGGATTTTTGCTAAACAAATCGAATTTGTACTCACTAATGAACAAAACAAGTAGGCAAATGAAAAACTTGACGCCATTCATATATAATATTTTTAAGGCCGTTATCCCATGTGACAGGTCCGAAAAATCAACCGATCTTTTTTGCACAAATTGAAACAAATGTGCACGTGTTATATGAATCCAACATTTTCTTTGTGAAAATTGTACTTGAACTTTTAAACGCGTTTTTCTCAAAACTGTTTTTGTTTAATTTGCCTTCATGATATCTCAAAAACTATTGAACGGATTTCGCTCAACTTTTTATAGTATAGTCAACACATCTATAGTTCTCATCCGAAATAAATTATTTCTGACATCTGCTATAGTTTTTTTTTAAGCTGAAAAAGTCGAAACAATGACGAAACGTAGAACTCAAATTTCAAGGGATCTGCTCACTTTAGACGCTAAAAAACGACTATTTTCATGAATTTTTTGATAGGTTTATATTATAGATATTGATATAAAAGATGGTACACTTAAAAATAACACTTTCGACATACATTTGAAAAAATTTATGTATTTATGTAACCAAAACAAACTTTAAACGCGTTTTTCTCGAAACAACGTTTTTCGACGGCTTGTTGATAAACTCTTTGAAACTACTGAACTTATCCTTATGAAATTTCAACCACATATTCTTTACAACTATAGCTGTAGCACAAATGAAGGATTTTTTTTTAATTTTGATATTTCCTATTTTTTGCCAAAAACGGTGAAAAAAACCACGTTTTTGTTGTTGTTTTTTCGAAAAATTTCCGCCATTTTGTTATTTTTGCAAATATAAAAAATCGTATGATATGCGCTATAGCCATTAATATACTGAATCTAAAACCGTTTGATCTTTTTGTTTCGGATGATTCATCTCTGAGATTTCATCAACAACGCTGACCTATAATTTTTTTGGAACATTTGTTTAACTACCATTTTCGTCTATAAATAATGACTTGAACAAATAATTTTTTTTAAATGTATTTCGAAAGTATATTTATTAAGTGTAACAACTTTTATATCGATATTTATAATATAAACCTATAGAAAAATCATGAAAATAGCCTTTTTAGGGTCTCAAGTGAGAAGACCCCTTAAAACCGCGTCAAACATTGAATTTTCAATATTTTTACGATACTCTAGTTCCGGCGATGAACTCAGGTCGACATATTCAAATTCGGTTTGATTTTTTTTTTCAGATGGGCAAAACCTCCGAATCATGGCAGCCGTCAACCAATTTTTTTTTACACAGAGTGTCTTCCGAACGGTGTAAAATCGATTTAACTCGTTATTTTTATTTGATAAAATTCTGAGAGACTGTAAAAATGTTAAAAGATGTGTGGTCAAATTTCAAAGACAGTGTGTTTTAATGGTTCTTCAAAAAAATCGCTGTCACATGGGGTGGCCCCCTTAATAGGTTTCAGCCTTCCGCCCGTCCTCCAAGAGGGAGTTCGTTTTTGTTTAATAGGTACCTTTGTCAGCCACATAGTAGAACGGAGAAGCTACGGGAAAGTGTTTATTTTGCACCATTTTTTCTTGAATAATAAATTCAAAAACTTGGTAAGATCCGAACACTTTCACCAATTCATTTGAAACTCGCAACTAAACGTGCCAGTGTTACAGTCTTTCCTTGTAGTCGAAGCTGACTCGATTATGATACATTTCCGAGCATTATGTAAGTCGAACATTATTGAAAACAAGCGTTGAAAAACCATCAAATCTGAACTCTTGTCGAGGATCAAGAATTTTTAAAAATTACAATTTCCCCGCAATTCGAATCGTCGCACTAATTTTGAAAAAAAAAATAGACATTATTAATAAATAATAGACAGTTACAGCTTTGATGGCATGATAAAATTTCTAGTACATTTTAAATACGCATGCTCACACAAACATTCGAACTTTTCGCTGAAAATATAATTTCCTAGTGTACCATTTTAGTTAGCTTGACATACTTTTTTCCCCCCGAAAACAAAACCTTCTCGGTGCGAAAATACAACCAATAAATAATATTGTAATCGCTGGAGTGGCACTTTACGTTCGAACATTTTTTAGGCCCGAAGCTACGAATCGGACAATATCCTTCTGCCTTCTCGAGAAACTCTATTTTCCGACCTTTTTTGTTGTTAATTCAACACTTTTTCATGCATTTTTCTCCATTCATTCGTATATTGACGATTGAAAAAGTTGAGACGTAGTGAATTAGCCATTTTTTCGAGACTCAAATAAACAAGCCATGCGAATTGTTTTCGAAACGAGTTTAGATGTGGAATTGATCAGCAAAAAAAAAGTCAGATGCGTGTCGAACAAAACATTAATGTAGGATTCCGTAGCTTAATTAAAAGGCACGCGCATAATTTTACTATTCAATTTAAAAACTTGAATATTCTTTGACGCGTAGTTTTTGTCGAAAACGTCGATAATGTGGAAAATAATACTCTGTAAAATTAAAAGCCACGTAAATAATATTTTCGAAACGAATTATATTAGCGTATGCGCAATCATTTTACTTGCAAGTAGTCGTTCAATGCTATTTTCATTAATGACTTAAGAATTTTAAACGAAAGGGTGGAAGCAATAGGGCATGGATTCCCCGCTCACAGCACTCGATTGAAGTGATGGGCAAAAGAAAATTAAATGGCGTTGAGTTAGCTTTCAAATGCGCGTCCATAACAAGCGTCCACTTGCTGACTTTCATTACCATGTGTACTAAATTATAGGATCAACGAAACTATGACTGCCCATCGGACGGACGAACATGAAGAAATTATAGAAATTGCAGCATTTAAGGGGTCTGGGCATCGAAAAATCTCATCTTTTTTTTTTTTTTTTTTTCTTTCATTTTGTTACTACAATCTCTTTCAAACATTTTGGCGCAAAGAAAACTAAAAAAAATCGCAACATTGAGCTGAGGAGAGCAATAAAACTCCGAGTACGGAACGCGCGCCGTAGAAATGTGCAAGTTGCGGGACCAAGCACGCTTGTTGAGATCGCAAGTATCAACAAATGAAGCTATGGTGGAAAAAATCGACGTTCCGCGATTGCTGCCACAGAAAAAGCTGAACTCGAGAAGTCCTTCTACAGTTGCAATTTTTCTGCCGTAGTACTGCGCGAGAACCCAAACGCGTTTTTCTCGAAATAGCATTTTGTACTAGTTTTGCCGCGATAAGTCAAGAAGAATTGAAGGTATATTCTTGATTTAAAAAAAAATGAATTGATCAACTTTCTCTACAAAATGACCCAACGTCTATGTAAAAAAAATCAATTTGTTATTATTATTATTATTATTATAACAAGTTCCATCCGTTTTTTCGATGTTTTTTAAATTTTGGCTGCCATTTCTTTAATTTAAATTTTTTTATTTATTTAGGTTCAGTCTGTGGAGAGTGCATGAGACGCGTGGTCTTCTTTATCCGCCCATGCCCCCCTTAAATATTTATATTTTTGAAAACTTTAAAAGCCAAAAATTCTTTTAAAGTAAAAGTTATAAAGTAAAAGTTATAAAGTAAAAAGGCTTTTAAAGTTTTCAAAAAAAAATTTATGAAAACTTTAAAAGCCAAAGGAATTTAAAAGCCAAAACTCGAATAAAAAAGTCGCAAAAAATAAAATAAGAAAATAAGAAGACAAAAAAGAAAGTATGTATGTTGTTTCGGTTCTTGACAAATGCCATTTGAATTTTATCCCATTTTCGGCCTATCTGCGCTGTCTAGTCCCCTTAAATCCGGCGATAAATCACCGCGTAGTGAAAGCGGTCATCCAACGTTTCGAATGTTTTTTATACGTTGCAACAAATTTATGCTAGTTGCAATGAATGCGACTTGCAAACGTCAAATACAAACAAGACGAAAGGATGTCTTACCGTATAAACCAATGTACAGCATTCATTAGCACCGATAGTTTTGAGCACCGCGTCGAGTTTGTCGTCGGACTCGCCTCTGCCAATCTCCAGCAAGTCATCCCACTGTTAAATTCGAAAGTGAAAATTCAAAGTATTTGAATAATACACACAAAGAAAACTAAAAAAAAGTCGACGTTTCATTTACTTACACTATACACTCCTTTTTCCGTTGGTATACCATCGTACTGAATTATCGCTTTTAAATGTGGCAGTTTGTGCCTTATCTCCCATATTTTTTCCAACTGTTTGGCGTCCTCGACAACGAGTATATTGGCTCTGCTGCTTTCCGCACAATATCGGCAAGCCTCAGTTGTATTCGTAGTGTAAATGCCAGCCGCGAAGCCTCTGCAACGAATCACTTTTGTTTTTGACGTTTCCATGCAGAAAGTGTTCGCAATTTTTCTCTTTGTGAGATTTATTTTTCCTTAGCGGAATTTAATGAAAGGGTACCACAAGTGTGACTGCCAAAAAGGAGATTTTCGGGAATTGATTGAAAGAAAAAGTAGTGCATCGAATGTTTTGAAATTTCCAGGATATATTTGTGTATAAATGATGTATATGAGGTATTCCACGTGAATCCGGTGAATTTTTTCCCCGACCCCCGCCAATTCGATTATTTTTTTTTAAATCTGATTCCATTGACTCTAAAAGAGACCCTGATTTTTTTCTACATTTTTCGAAACAAACCTTAGTAAAAAAAAATCTCCGAAACAAAACGCCCCGATATAAAAATCTGAAAAAAATCCCAACAATGCGTGATTATATGTAAAAAATTTCATGCTATCACCCCCAGTGGAAGTATGATTTTTTCGGTGCTTTCTGAGCGGTTAACGTTAAAAAAAATCCGAAAATTCAAGAACCGCTTACTTCGGGCGGATACGTAAATTTTTTGATACCCACAATGAATTTTTTGACCATTTTTTAATAACCAAATCACAATCATGGACCTTGAACAGTTAGCAGTCAATTTTTCCGATTTTTTTTAACGTCAATCGCTCAGACAGCACAGAAGAAATCATAATTCCACTGCGGGTGATAGCTTGAAATTTATTACATACAATCACGCATTTTTGGGAATTTTTTCAGATTTTTAAATCGGGGCGTTTTTTGTCGGAGACATTTTTTTTACTAAGGGTTGTTTCGAAAAATGTAAAAAAAAATCGGGGTGTCTTTTAGAGTCAATGGAATCAGATTTAAAAAAAATTAATCGAATTGGCGGAGGTCAGGGAAAACGTCCACTGGATTCCTCATATATAGTAATTTTTTTATATGGAAATATTGAATTTTCAGCGACTTATGCGCCGTGTCCCGAGTCTCAAAAAAAAAGTTTTTTTCACTGCTGCCGTGATCGCGGCCTTCAGAGTGCCCAAAATCAAAAAATGTTAAAAGTCTGTTAACCTAGAAGGTACTGTCTGTACAATGACGCAAGATTGTGAAAAAAAAATTAAAAACCAACAAAATGCCGGAATTTTGAGAAAAGTTCCAAATTACGCTTCGAAATTTGATGGTTTTTGGCATGGCAAATTGACATTTTTCAACCAATAAAAAAACTGGAGGGCCATTGTATAAACAAACAAATACTAAATACACTAAAACAAGATTCAAGTCGATTGGATGATTTGTATTCGAGTTAGAAGTGCAGCAAATTTGAAAAATGTCGTTTTGAAAAAAAACGCATTGAAAGATAAAATAATTGATTTCATTGTTATAAAACGACAAAAGGTATAAGGTATAGTAGTAAGGTATAGTAGTACCCGTGAAAAACGACGCAACCGACCCAACCTCGAGCCAGCGTCACGCCAATCATATTCTACCATTGGCCGATGAACGGCAGCACTACCGGTTTAGTGTTGCGCCACGGTAGGAGTGATCTCTTCGGCCCAACGCTGGGATGTACGGTTGGCCAATAGTAGGCTTACCGGAAATCCTACCAGTTGGCCGGGTATTGGCCCAACGTTGGGCGAAAAACGGCGCAACCGACCCAACCTCGAGCCAGCGTCACGCCAATCATATTCTACCATTGGCCGATGAACGGCAGCACTACCGGTTTAGTGTTGCGCCACGGTAGGAGTGATCTCTTCGGCCCAACGCTGGGTTGTACGGTTGGCCAATGGTAGGCTTACCGGAAATCTTAACAGTTGGCCGGGTATTGGCCCAACATTGGGGTAAAGAGATCACGATCATTGGCTGACGGTTGGCGTGATCACCGGCCCATAGTAGGGCTAAGGTCGGCTTCATATTGTTGGCGCACTATTCGGGCTAGCATTGGCCCAGTGTAGGGTTGTCAAAATAACCTCAATTTTTCTTTCAGAGACAATGCATCGGTCCTTATTCCCGCACATGGATTAGATTCAGAAGTTTCTGTGCTCGATGATTGCTCATCGGGAGAGTTATTAGATTCACTAAACTCGTTATGCACAATCAATTCGTGGAATGTTTCCAAATTTGTTTCACTATTTATTATTTGTCCTTTTGTTTCGTTGCCTCTGATCCTAACCTGCTGTAAAGAGTCTTCTAATTTTTGTCGTCGTTTTAACACTCGGCGTTTCTTAATACTGTCATAATACCTCGACATTTTTTTTAATACACCACAAAACTAGTATAAATCAATTTTATTTTTAATAAACTGAATTTCAGAAAAGAGTAATGAGTTTTTATTATCACAGGACGTATAAAATTGCGTGCAGCAATAATAAAAAAATATATAATAACCCAACGAACACCCAACCTTGGGCCAAATATCGATTACCAACTGTCAGCCAACTATCGGGTCCCAGTGTTGACCCCGAACATGGGCCAATCGGTTGATCATGGGTTTGCCAGTCTACAATTGAAGCTCGGCACACCATCGAAGAGCCAACGCTGGGCCAGTACTAATTAATGACCATCGGCCAATCGTCGGGGCGAGCGCAGGCCCTGAGTCTGAGCCAATCGTTTGACCGTGGTTTTGCCAATGCTTTTTTACGTATATACGTATATACGTTTATACGTAAAAAAATGCTTGTATAGTCCATACACACACACACAAACACACACACACGCATACACACATACACACACACACACACACACACACACATATTACGTATATACGTATACACGTAAAAAAGCATTCTTGTATATATGTATGGAATATACCGTTCAAAGCCAGTGTTGGGCCAGGATTGGCAATTCGTCAGTTTGCCATGCTAAAAATAAGCGTTGGCAAAACCACGGTCAAACGATTGGTTCAGACTCAGGGCCTGCGCACGCCCCGACAATTGGCCGACGGTCATTAATTAGTGCTGGCCCAGCGTTGGCTCTTCGATGGTGTGCCGAGCTTCAATTCGAGACTGCCAAACCCACGATCAACCGATTGGCCCATGTTCGGGGCCAACACTGGGACCCGATAGTTGGCTGACAGTTGGTATTCGATATTTGGCCCAAGGCTGGGTGTTCGTTGGTTTGCCATGCTTCAAATGAGCACTGGCAGAATCATGGCCAAACCATTGGCCCGTATAAAGGACCAACCCTGGGTATTGGTGGTTGGTGCTGAGTATCGTACCAAGCGTCGGCCGCATGTTAAGCGCCGGCAAATTTTTCACGGGTATAAGGTATACTTGACGGTATAGACTATCGAAAAATGCAACAAAAAATCAATTTTTTTAAAGTTTTACTCTAGTGCCTCTTAATGTTATCTTGAAACCCACGCACTCCGATTGCGGTATCTAAAAACCCGAAAAAAACTCTATTACATAATGTAACGTGTTCGTGCAAAGCAAACCGCTAATTTGTGAACGAAGCTTCTTTCTGGGCAACCACAGTAAATAAGATTTATATATTTTTTTAATTAATGGGCACCTTATATATTTCTTGCGAGAGATGACTCAACTGAGCAGGTACAGGAATAAATACGGACACAACAAAAAAAGGTTAACATAAAAAGTAGAGGAAGGGATTCAAACTATAGAAAATCGTAACTATGATACCCACAAAAATACTGTTGTTTGTATAGTGTGTGAAAATATAATGGAATATCATATATATTTTTTCAGAATCCTCCATTTATGTATTTTGATTGTAATATTAATTATAATATTATGTTATTATAATATTAATTATAATATTAATTATGATATTATATTATTATTTATCTTATTATAAAGAAATTTTATTTATTTTCGGTAACGAAACCTCGTTTGTTTGTTTTTTTTTTTTTTTTTATATAAAAATGACCGACATTTATATAAAATTAGACCTCTCCATTTGACTAAAGTGTTACGTTATCACTTTTACGCTAAAGTAAACCCGAAAAATGAGGATATCCAGCAAATTCGGTATATCTTACCCGGCATATATAGCGGCAATATCGGCGATAAACCATTGCGGACTATTGAATCCAAGAATACCGACACTGTGATAACGCTCGAGACCCAGTTTCAAAAACGCTCGAGCCACCGTTCTCACCTCGACCTCGTATTCTCTGTTTGTTGTGAATTGTTATCAATGAATTTCGGAGTCAAGAACGTCGTTGATCTTTCAGCACAGGCGAAAGTAAAATTCTATACAAACTTGTAGGTCCATGTCATTCTTTTGCCATCCGGACCAGGCCTGGACACGAGGGCAGTGTGATTGCCATACTTTCTGGCAATTTTCATTAAAAGACCCGGAACAGATGTTACCGTGGGATTACGATCTTCCTTCTCGTATTTTATCCTAACTCTTCCATTGGCCTCGCTCGATGTATCAACGTCCGTTGCCAAAACTTGATCCGGACCTGCACATTAAAAAAAAAAAAACATTAATTATGCAATAGAAACGATCGGTCGTATCTCATTAAGTCATTCGCTTCGTGATATACAAGCGTTAAAAATCAATTTCCGCGATACAATGATTGATTTATGCTGCAGCGATAAGCTCTTTTTAAATTCTCGAACGATCGGAATAGGCACCACTCCGTACCAACGCATTGAATTATCGAATTTTTTAAATGTGAACAATTCTACTACGAATTAAAAATCAATCTGAATATTTCCGTAAATTATGCCCGCTCGCCCGCGCGGAAAAATGCATTTTTAGATTTTGGTTATGCGTTCGAAACACTTTGCCAAATCACCTAACGACTTTATTTTCTGAGAAGCAATATGTACATTTGGCTTGGAAGTGCCTAGTCACTGCGTTAATGAGTTCGTGTCGAGAAACGATTTTTTTTTTTGTTAGAAAAAAAGTAAATGCAAATTTTAATTTAAGCGGCAGTGGCTAAATAAATTCCGTGCAAAAGGTACACGCGCTAAACACGATTCTTCATTTCATAGTCAAAATTATATCGGTGAATGAATGATAAGAAAAATATTTCAAAACCGTAAACGTTGTATTTGTATTATTTCTCTATTAGAATATCTGTAATACAAAAACGAATATGGTATTGGAGTATATTCTACTAAAGTTTAGAAAGCGAAATGCTTTATCCGATCAGGAATTTAGGAGCTACTAAGATAATGGTAAGCATCGAATAAGTTGTTATTCGATGTTTAGGTTCAGATATTTTTTACGAATAATTTTTTTGAATACTACCATCAAGTCCGGTTTCACTTGGTGTTGCATATCTGGGCAAACTTTCGGACGGAGCTACCTGAAAGGAATTTGAAAAAAAAACTTGAAATAAAATCAATCTTTAGCTCAAAGGAAACAACGAGACATTCAACCCCCCAAATAGACAAAGCTCATGTGAAAAGAATACATGATGGTGAATATCGTTTAAACGGCACTGCAGTATTGCATTTACTGTAGATAAGACCCGATTCTAGTGATTTATTACGGAATTGTGCTCACTTGTTTCAACTTTTACGAATATTTTCCTCTTGTTCCCTAAATAAGTTATCTACACTATTCCCTACATTTTTGACAGCTTGTATTGTTGCCAAATCATTAATGTCGTAATTCGAAATACTCCATTCCAATTGCAATTCGTCCAATCTTAACTAATCAAGATCCCGTCTTTTTACCTTCGCGCGAATAATTATTGGTCTTATATTTTGAGGTTAAAAAATAATGCACGATATCTTTTGTTAACGGCGCGGTTTTTCTCTCAAAGCCTACAATTATCCTTTTTGAGAGGTCTAAACAATCCTATCTACGAAAAAAAATCTTTTTTGAACTGCAGTATATTTACTCATAGAAAGAAAAACTATCGAATAAAATCAGTGAGACGTCCTTTACATTTTTTTATTTGTGTCAAAAAATGTTGCTAATTTAATGTCCATTTTTTAGAACAATTTCGATTTGCGATGTAACATTGATGGGTGTCGAACATTATTACCATTTTCAGCAATATAATTAGACGTTGATTGGCAGAAAAAAATCAATTCGCTTTTCCGTTTGCACGATCCGAATTTTCTACATTTCTCCAACATCAACGTTTTATAGTATTATAAATTATACTGTATAATTATATAATATCCCAAATTTGAATTTTAAAATATACAATTTTGAATTTCGAATTACTTGCCCATGTCAGTATATTAAAAAAAGTAAGGACGAAATGACACAATGTTTAGTGGAGAATAATATCTCGACTAATAGTTCGTAAATAGACCGCGAAATTCCCGTTAATATTGCTATTACCAGTTCCAGAAGGCTGAGCTTGTCCTCCCGAGCGAATCCATTCAAGATTCCGTTCGACAAATGTGACTGCACTCCAGACATATTATCTATAAGAACAAAAAGAAGTCAGGAATAATTGTAGTAATTGTATTTAATGGAAATGCGTCGAGTTGTTCACTTGAGTTCATTCGAAGAACATGTTTTTATTATTATTAGATGAGTAATATTTTTATATTAATAATATTAGGGTGCATAATATTCCTCAATTCGACATTTCGCTGCGGCTTGTCAAAACGTAATAAATATTTCAATATGGAAAATGACAAACCGCAAGATACAAAATACAAATGATACCCAAGAATATTTATATATTGACTTTTAATAATTTTCCTAATTGCGCAATCGACATTTGGCTACCTACTGGATGCTTGCCTGAATATTTAGTCTCGGGTATTGAAAAACCGGTTGAGGGGGTTAGGCCACAGTAACGTGTATAAAATCGTGTGCGAATTTAACAATTTTTTTCGTACGAAAAAGTGATTCACTCATAAAATTAATTACACATCTATGTAGTATGAATATCAAACTGTTGCAATTTTTTTTCGATGTACAAAATGACCGACTACTCGAAACTTCTCGAAACAGCTTTTTTCTAATTGGCGTGACAAATAACTTCAACAATTTTCACTCGATTTACTTCAAATTTAAGTACTTTAGGAAGTACTGTCACTATAGTAGTTTCATGTAAAAAAAAATGCCATATTGGGTGTTTAAAAAAGGTATTTATTTGTACGTATGAACATGAGATATTTTGGAGTAAAAAAAATGCTCTTTATTTTATATAAATATATATAAATGCATGCTATAGGCTCTAACTGTTTCAAATTTAGCTCGCAAGTTGGCGTTGGGGTCCACTGGACCCCAGGTGTACGAGAATGGTTAAGAATAGTTACATTCGCCCCATAGCACACAAATCATTTTTAATTACTAATCGTTGGAAAAGAGCAATAATCTTCCATCCATTTTTCTAACATCTTGACTACTTGGATTGGATTTTTTTAAATTTGTCGTGTCGTATTCCCCGACAAACGGAAGAGAAATAAGGGGTCGAGGTAGAGGAATCAAATATTTGAAACAGCTGTACCCATGAAAACGTTGCTGAAGAAAATATATTCACATATCTTTGACAATAAAACACCAAGTAGTTTTCATCGATACATCACCCACCTATATCGAAGTAAATTTTTTTTCGGTATCAAATATCACTAAATTAAAAATGTTATTCGCCAACACTTGAGTTCGAATAATGATCTAAAAAACTACATATCAATCTCAAAAGTACAGGATGTCTGTAATCGTATATTGTCCGTGGATCGTGCAACGCTATAAGCAAGTGCTTCAAGCTCTGTGTACGCGAATTTCCGGGTACCAATAATCCAAAAACGATATCGGTTGGACTATGAATTGTCGAATGTTACAAGAGAGATAGCTATATGTTGTTGGTCGTAAGCGGTAACCTTGAAATGTTTCCGCTCTATCGTAAGAGAAACGAAAGAACCTTTCAATGATTTTCAGGACGTGAGAACAATGGAGAACAAAAAACAGGCCCATTATCTCCTATGATTATGGTTATCAACGTTTTTGCGGTAGACGTAAAGAAACATGATATAAAAAACGCATGTGTCAAGATATATTCGCTTTTGAAATAGTTATATATATAGTTATATATACAAGGTGTGCCGTTAAAAAACCGCGGATGTAATTCGCAAAGCGGAAACCCAATTTCGATCTAAAATTTGGCATAGAGCTTCATTTTAATGAAGAGGATCCTCTTCCCTGAAGAGGATTTTTGGCGACGCGCCATACTTTTCGAGATATCGATTTTTTAAGTTATTTTTTTACCGCGCTCCTACTATATCTATAGCTGACGAGGTCAGCGCTGGCTATACCTATACATGTTATCGGGCTGTCCGCTTTGTGTGGATTTTCGTCAAGTTTGGGCGGTAGAAACCCTCCCTCCAAACGCTATCGCGGCCGGTTATCAAGCATTATAAGGAAGTACCATGCAAGGTCAAAAAAAAATGTTTAACCATACAAAATGCAAAAAAAAATGGGAAAACCCATACAGAATCCCAAAAATTAAAAACTGGCAAAAACCCAAAAAAAAGCAGAACCTAGAGAAACAAAAACAACATAAAAACGCCCAAAAAGATTTAAAGCTAATAAATGAACCCCATTACACCTCCAAAAAAAAAAATGAACTGTGAATAAACAAAAAAATTAATCTACGATGCTCTGTATCTATCTCGAAATTCCACGCACATCTGACGTGACCCGCGCCCACACTAGTGTTTGACGCACCCCACTATTCCGCACGCACAAAAAAATCCTTTCAGGGGATCTCTTAAAATATTAAAAGGAAGATCTGTGCGAAATTTCAAATCGAAATTCTTTTCCCGCTTTTCGGAACTTTATCCAAAAAAGCGTCAAAATAAATCGCAATGATGAGGTCGTACAAACAAGTGCTTACTACAAAAATGTCATAGTTTCGTCCCCTTCGAGACCATAAAACTTTTGTAGGAAGCACTTTTTTGTCCAATGGTAAAACAATTTTTTTCATCCTCGCGTCTACGAGGTACTCCGGTAACTTGGATTTTTTCAAATTGAAAGGCATAGTTTTTATTTTTTGTAAAATAGCTGGTTTTACGAGACGAATCAAACGGAAAGGAATTCTCCCACTCAGAAATGAGAGAAACTATGGCAGTTTGAAGTTTTTGTAAATATTACACGCAATTTCCGTATTCTCGACATCTCCTCTTTGTGCGATGCTTCGTACGCTCCCCACTCCTTGGTTGCCAGTGAGCCGCTAGAGCCATGCGAGGTCACGTTTAACGAACACACCGAGGCACATAACATTTTTGCATCTCGTATTTATCGAAAGAACCACGTTGCTCCGAAATGTTTGCGTTCGAGTTGTTCCGATTGAAGGGAGGTTCCGATATTCAAAATGGTCTCTTGCAGAACTTATCTGTCTGGACGATGCCCGATACGTTCCCAATGAAATTGTCGATATTCTCTTGACACTCGAGGCATGTCGACAAAATTATTATACATGCGAGCGGCAATCAGCTGTCGCTTAAGGGGGCACCTCCTCTAGATACCAATTTCTTTTTATTGCTTTAAAATATCATTTAGTATCTGAAAAATATATTTCCCAAGTTTTGAGCCCAACAGAAAGTCCTAAAGGTCTCTAGGAAGTCACCGTAGTGATTCCCTCCAAAAATATCGAGAGTAGGTAAACGAGCACGCGCCCTTTGCGGCCTCTACCTTTTAATTTCTTAGCCAAACAGGTTTGCTAGTTTACTTTTTCAATAATAATTATCGACAACCAGCATTGGTGGAGGTAAAATGTGTGGTGTGGAATTCTCAAAGGGTATCTGATTGGGCCTTTTTTCCTGAGTGGAAACGTCAATGGTCCGGTGTATTATTTATCCAAGATGGACGTATTTGACACAGAGTCAAATACGTCTTTCGAAATTCGCCAGTGTAATGTACGTCCAGGCACTTACAAATGGGTATATTCGCAAATCCAATGTTTAGTTTTGTCAGGAAACGAGGTCACGAGGCAGCCTATAATAGAATGATTTAGAGCTCGATAATTGATGGAGTCGGTCATAAAATCTGTTAATGTGATTGTTTACCATGATATGTGGATACGTTATGAAATATTATCGTTCAGGGCATTAAGATAGGATAAGTTTTCTGGTGTCAAGAAAAATATTTCCCAAAATGAGACGATGAAAAACTAAACCTCGGAAGAAAAGCGATCAACGATTTCGCTGCTCTTCCTCTCGTAATTTTCTGCATTTTTATGGGTAAAGCTGTATATATAGAATTTAAACTGTGTAAGTACAGCTTTATCTCTAAAAATATAGCTTTGCTTGGATAGCTATAGCTCAATCTCGAGAGAAAAAAGTTGTACAGTCTGAAAATTCAAGAATGCAGTAATCCTATATTCTAGCATAGTTAGATGATAAACATGTTACATTCGACTCACTAAACAATCTGTCTCATTTTTTGAGAGTCCAAAACACTTCGGGCGATCTCTTCATGTAAATCAAAATGTGTTATTTAATCCATTTTAACGACATAACAGCATAAATTCATTTCGATGCATCCCACTGACACTTTTCTGTAAGAAAAAGCTCTCGCATAAAAAAAAACAAAATGGGCGAATTTGGCCCCCTTGTTTATCCATTTTTAACCGACAAATCTCCAAGTAATTAAATTTCCGAAGGGGGACGATTTACAAATAATAAAAATGATAATATTATATAAACATGATTGGCATTTTTTCAGATATAATTCAACTGCATCATTCGAAGTTATATACTTGAAAATATGAATATCTGACTGTACACTATTTTATTTCATAAGCAGGCATTTTTGGAGCAAGAACATAAATATTCGTCAAACAAAATTAGCCTTGTGTATAATCTCTATGAATAATTACCATCAAGATGAAACACTATTGATCCTTTTTGTCCAATGCATTCTAAGGATTTTTATTACAAGAATATATACTAAATTTCCAAAAACAGTACTGACCACAAGAATTAGATTTGCATAGCAGTAACATTTGCAACAACTGTATTTATACCAAAAAAAAAATAATTCGGCCCAACGATTTTTAGGGATAAAAAAGAGTGTTACAATATTTCGAAAAGTTCACTTAGCACAATGATTTTTATCAGTTTTCGTTCCATTCAATATCAAAACACCCTTATTTCTACTTCATAAAGGTTTTAAAAAATCGACCCTATCCCAAAACGTGTATCACGTTCATCTAAACACACTGAAACAAACGACAGGAATTCTTCAACATATGTACAGATTCTAAGCCTCCCACAAAAAAGGGGAATAATTGAGTGTTATTATTGTTGTATGATTAAGACACTGTCAAACATGTATCGAATACACACGGATTATTAACACACGAGAGTAGCTTTTGAAATAAGGTTTTTCATTCTTGCCAATATATGCTCTTTTTTAACAGTTTGGTGAATGGCACTTCTTTTAAAAGATCATGTAAGCATCGGCTTTTTTGGCCAGTTGCGCGATAGATGGCTCCAGATCACCGTTAATTAATACCCGATGGAATTCAAATGCCGTTTTTGTGCTACATTAATATGGACAATGCATTCATTTTGACAACTCTTCGTTGTATTGTTGTAATTTTTTTCATTAATCTACATAAGAAATTATTGCAAAATATACAAAACCGATCTTTGAATTATTTAAATATTGATGCAATACGTATTTTGAATAACAATATCAAAATGTATGGAAATAAGATAAGTCCGAGCCGCAGTTGCCTACTCAGGATCCTGTAGCGCTTATACTCGGGATAAATTGGTATAGCACAATAAAATGCGCATCGTAATATAACTTTCCGAAAGACCATTATCCATTGATGATCAAACAATTTAGAATAAAACTACAGCCGTTATTGCGTTATTTAACTTTTTTCAGCTATTACTCACTCGACAAAGTTGTTTTTGTTAAATGTGGTTGCAAAAAGGTATATGTATAATTAAAGATTTTTACATTGAATGATTACAATAGTATACGTGTGGGAGATCGACAAATTGTCAACACGTATGTGAGGTCGTCCGCACGAGCAAACTTTTGTTTCGAAATATAGCTACTGCATGGTATTGACAAGGGGACAGTACGGCAGTCGGATTTTTGTAATTTTTCGTACTCATGGTACGTGAAGTTCAGAGCTCGAATATTAATATCCCAAAGCAGTTCAACGCCATATTCAGAAATTTTCGAGAAAATTGAGTTTGAAGTTTTCGAGCGCACCCTTATCCCACAAAGATGCAACGATATTCGAACCGGGCTCGTGGCGTACCCGGTAGCGCTCGAGTCTAGTAATCGCGGGGTCGCTGGTTCGAGTCTCACTTCAAAATATTTTTTTTTAATTTTTTTTTAATTCGCATACCTCCGTCGTTTAAATATCCCGATAAATTTTTGTTGTATATAATCACATATTATTATATATAATTAATATAATATATCTATATATGTTTATATATGGACAATATCCATATATAGTTATTTATGTACAAAATTCATTATAGTTATACATAATTATATATTTTCTCATATATGATCATATATTATTTATATATAACAATAGGTGATTATTTATAAAAAATAAATAAATAATCCCGGGATAAAAATCATAAAATCTATGCTAATTCACATATACGTAATTATAATTGTCAATGATAAATGCAAGTCTTATTTTTGATTATCTCTTGCTTGAAATTGCGAATAGGCGACGTAAAAATATCCAGTAATAATATTTACATAAACTCAATTACTGTTTTCCTTGTTTTTATGATGGTTATCACTCTGGCTCGTGTAACATTACACCCGATGTATAAAACAAACGAATACAGACCGAATAATAAAGTATTCAATTCCTTACCCGACGTTTTTCATTTTCATCCTAAAAATGTTGTTGGTTATAAATATTGATACTTGAAAATGTATGTTTATAATCAAGAGATAATTAAAAATATGACTTGCGTTTTTTCATTTAAAAAAAATGAAAAAAAAAAAAAAAAAAATTCGAAGTGAGACTCGAACCAGCGACCCCGCGATTACTAGACTCGAGCGCTACCGGGTACGCCACGAGCCCGGTTCGAATATCGTTGCATCTTTGTGGGATAAGAGTGCGCTCGAAAACTTCAAAGTCAATTTTCTCGAAAATTTCTGAATATGGCGTCGAACTGCTTTGGGATATTAATATTCGAGCTCTGAACTTCGCGTACCATGAGTACGAAAAATTACAAAAATCCGACTGCCGTACTGTCCCCTTGTGAGTCCCTTCCAAATTTCATGCACACTGTCAAGCTACCCATTACGAAAACGGACGTATGTAGACATTTTTTCTCAGTTTACGTTTATTGATGGGTTCTTACGTGTATCCGCATCGTAAATTTAATCTTGACCAGACGGAAACTACGATATAGAAGACAGTGATGGATGAATAAATAGATAGATGGATAAAACTAATTTGCTATCATTCCGTATTTTGGAGCAACAAAATATAGCAACAAAAATGTATTCTTAATAACAAACTACAAAAAAAACGGTGAACATGCCGATGCTTTTTTGTAAGACGACATTCATTCGCAATGGAAAAAAGTGACTTCTATGACTGGCGACGATAGACGTGATGACTAGAGAGAGAAAGAGAGAGATATCGTTAATTAAGCAAACGTAAACTCACGCGATCCCGGAGCTCGAAGTTCAAATGACGTTAGTTGATAGTCTTGGTAAAGAAAAAAAAAAAAAAATTTGTACGTCAATCGATGAGATGACGATTGCCTTTTATGTACGATGATGGTATTTGCCAATTTCACATTATTTTATTATTGACTAGCTGTCGTACCCGGTTCCACTCGAGTGCGTACGATTTTCACTATTTCTCGCTATGCACTTCTTTTCCGCACGCACACTGTTGCGACCAAGTGCGGATTTCCTTTTCGACATTGCGAAAACATTCTATTAATTTCTGTGATATTCAAGTACATAAGTGACGTCGTCTGATCACGAAAACAGAAACAGTACACTCGACGTGTCGACTCGCGGATTCTTTCGCTGTCAACATTTTCTTTCAGCGAGTCTGACATTTTTGTTCATTGTTCAGCCCCCCGAGAACCCACGGTGATGATAGGTAACTTAAAACCTGCACCGGAAAGTACGGCGTACACTGGTGAAAACCGCATCACGATCGGAGCAATGGTTCGGAAGTTTATCGGGGACAGACAGAAAACCGACTTTTATTTATAGGCTTAGAGAAGAGATTACAGTAAAGAATATTTGCGAAAGAACTAAATTGCGAAAAATTATGGTAACGCAATGATAATGTGAACGAGCAAAAGATGATGTGCATGTTTCTGTATGTCTACCCAGTCTTCCGCCATTTGGTTTTTTCGTTTTTTTTTTAGCTGGAAATGGGAATGAATTTAGTTATTGATATAATTGATCTTGTATTTAAGTCAGCAAGGACGGCTCCCGAGCCAGCGAAATTCAAGTCACTGGCGCAATTAGCCATAAAATAATTCGAATCATTTAGTGATAATGGCAATCCGGTCGGTTCACATTAAAACAAATTAGTTACAACTTCCGTCTCAACTATGATAATACATTTTTATTACGTTCAACTTTTAATTTCGTTATAGGGTCGATTTTATTGCTTTTTCTATTATTCCTTCAGCTCGTTCCATTTACTGCCGCATTGCCGTGAATTGGTCAAAGTCTAACGCAGGAAGACTAGAGGTAAGGAGTACGAACGCCTCTGGTGAGCCCGATCCAAAAGCGTCCGTGAAACTGTGGATTTTAGTAGTTAGTGTTTTCACGGCGTGCGTCGCTAGTGCATGACCGCACCGAAGTGAACTAAGCGACAAGAACACAACCGACGTCATGTGTCATCGATGATTCCCGCTCGTCGTTTGTGTTGGCATAAAGCGTGTTCGGGCTAACCAATTTTGCGAATTGCGTTAGATGTAAAAAAAAATAATTGTCTCTGTATAAAATATATTTAGTGATCTGCGGCGAAAACAATCAATCGTAGGTAAGAAAAATAGTACTTACATTCTTAAAAATAATGGTTTCGTTTTATCGTACCATTATCGTACCGAGTGAAATTAAAATGATCACAAACGCGAGATATGGAGCAAGTGTCCCGTCGATGAGACAAAAAGTGCAATATATGGATTTTTTTCGTCTATTGCACGTTTAGTCTCATTTCTCGAAAATAAACAAAATGTTTATTTTCGAGGCGTGAAAATGGGGAGTGAGTGGGTGAGTGGGTGAAATATCAATTTGCCATTTTCATAGAAAGTTAAATTAAATAAAAGCTTGTAATATTGTTTGAATTGTTGCTTTCAGTGCCCGAACGCGAGACAAACTTGGAGTGCAGCGATCGATCGAACTGCCGTTAAAATTAACACTCTCCATCAAGTTCTCGACAAAGTTTCGGATATCAAAAATTTAGAGTACGTGGGATGCCAAGCACACAATGAAGAGGTCACGAAGAAAGTGATAAACTATTATCTCGTCATGAGAGGACATTTTCTAGCGCGATCAGTCAACGAAAATAATCAGGCAAGGAAAATTAAAACGAAATACAATAGGAAAAAATAAAAACTGTAAGATCGATTTACCTATACAGCGTGTCATAATGTGCAAATATGATGTGTGATAATTTGTAAATCTTTTGTTTGCATTCAAAATTCTTATGAATTTTCATGTGTCTATGTTTTTACTGCTTCCGCAACGAAAAAAAAAAAAACATTGTATTAATATCTGTATTTCGTTATTATTCTTTATCCGTACAGCGTATCATAATGTGTAAATATGAGATGTGATAATTTGAAAAACTTTTGTCTGGATTAAAACTTCTTATGAATTTTCTTGTGTCTATAAATAAATTTCGTTTGTTACGGTTTCCGCGAGGAAAAAAACTGACTTTATTTCTGTTTGTCGTTATTATTCTTTATCTGTACAGCGTGTCACAATGGGTAAATATGGTGATAATCTGTAAATTTTTGTCTGAATGCAAATTACTTATGAATTTCCTTGTGTCTGTAAATAAATTTTGTTTGTTACTGGTTTCGCAACAAAAAAAAACTGAATTAATTTATGTATTTCGGTATTCTCCAAAACAATCTATATATAAGAATCCTGTGTATCTATATAGAAATTGCCTTCACCAACTGGTTGAACAACTAATTTGATGAAATGATCGCTCCATATGAAGTGGCAAAGGGTGCTTTTTGCATATCGTACGGCACTGCCTTTACAATTCATTTGATCAAATTATCGCTATATGAGGGAGCGTATCGTGCGGCACTGGTTTGTTGCTGACTTCACTTCGGTGCGGTAGGAGAGCAGCGCCGCCTTTCTCGTCCTCACTTTTGCGGACGTTTCGACGCCACGGCGTTCGTACTCCTTACCTCTAGTCTTCCTGGTCTAACGCATACTCGACGATTTTGTCATTGGAGATGTCCATGTCCGGTTGGTATTGAAATTTAAGGCCGAAATATAAGAGCCAATTTTAAAGATGGAAATATCGTTGGCTCGTAAATTTAAGTCCACAGTACAGGAACCCGAAAGCTTCGAACTGGCACGTTTGTTTTCTGTCTGCCAAAACGATGAAAGTGAAAGCATCAAGCAAGTTTGGTTATGTCTACATGATGTTTGTGCAGTAAAATGACCGCGACTTATCAATGCTATGTTACATATTGAATGCCTGTAAAAATAAAAAGTTGTTTATAAATTGGAACTCCAATTTAAATCTTAACGAATGGCGCGGAAACCTTTGTTTCTCATACCATCAGCTAAATTTAGATTTCATACTAAATCAAATTTGGGTGGATTAATGCACGAAACTGTTCGCAAATGCATCAACATTAGCGTTAAAAACTTGACAAAATAATGTATTCCGCGCAACTTTCTTCATGAGGAACAAAATTATAGGAATAATGGCATAATAGATTGTAATAACATGAACAATAATATTTTCACACAATTTGTAAACGCCAATGGTTTGTAACTTTTACCACTTCTTCTCAAAATAAAACACTAAATTGGTTGAAATTGGATTTTACGACTGTTATTTAAAGCTGGTTAAACAATTTCAAAGTGCTGAACTTGAGAGTCAGCACTTTGTATGTTACTAACTGGATTTTCGCAAAGTTATCAATTTCTGTATTTATTAAATTTTAGTTCAGTTACTGTATTCAATCACACTTATGATATACAAATATGTATATTTATAATTACGGTACTTATTTACCAAAAAAAAAAACGAACTGTAAAGAAAAATCTACATACAGTGGGTACAAAGAGTATTTACACTACTTGTTTTTTTTTTTTAATAACGCTTCGAAAAGAAAGCAGAATATTTTGGCAAAAAAATAATTCAATAATAACAGAAATCCCGTAGTCGAATAAGTATTTACACGTTAAGAATTCGATAACTAGTTTATTCATAGACCAATATTTACAAGGAACATCACTTGAGTGTCCACCTTCGATTTTGTTGAAACGCATATATGTGATAAAGCATTAATAACTATTAGACACCTAATTTTTTATCGGCGGTAAAACGATTATAAGGGGGGAGACCAATCCCAAAAGTAAGGTATGTCAAGGGGTGGTTTGGCAGTTTCACCCAGAACCACTCCACCGATCTGAATGAATCAAAAACTAAATTTCTTCTAATGTAAAGCGATGAAAAAGCTACTACAGAAGTATTGAGAAAAAAATGAAGGGCTGACCGCCTTTCTTTGAGAAGAAAGGCACTAGTCTGGTTTAGAAATTTGACAAAACCCATGCAGAAATTTTTTGGGGACTCCCCAGATCCTACCAGATCCCTATGGGGATTTGATAGGGACGCCCCAAGTAAGGAGTCCACACTGGAATCCAAATGGATTTGTTGGGGATTCCCCAGGTTCTACCAGATCCTTATGGGGATTTGATATGGACACCCCAGGTAGGGAGACCACATTGGAATCCAAATGGATCCTGGGCTGTTTCCAGATTAACGTGGCTTGAGAATTTTTTACTAGAAATTATATAAAATAGGATTTCGCGAAGCTCTGTAAAAAATTATTCTTTGATGGTCCCGTGCACAGATTTGCTTAGGAGTTTCAAGATGCACCAACGTGTTTCTAGGAATTTGTTAGGATATCGAATAATACAATATATAATTATATTCTTTAGTAACTTCTTTACTTTAGTGCTTACCCATATTGTATATTTATAGTTTGTTATGGGCTAGTATTTTTTATACGAATAAAAAAGCTTGTTATAAATTTTAATATGCACACTTTTTGAATTTTTAATACTTGTGCGCATAAAAATTTGTTTTGGACGTGACGGCAATCGGGTTACGATTGCGTCTGCGGTTTATCGCTGTAGGTGTGGAGTTTTGTTAGAGCGGCTTAAATGAGGTTTTAAAACAAAATTAAATGTAAGTATGAAATCATATTTTTATAAACATGATATCTATTACACATTCGCTTAAGTTTGTAGCCCGTAACATCAATTTCCACCCGACCCGGTGGATTTTTCATCGGGATCCAATAGGGATTCCCCATCGGGATCTAACAGGGATTCCTTGTCGGGAGCCAATAGGAATTCCCTATCGGGATCCAATAAGGATTCAGAAAATCACTTCCGACAAAAGAAAGACGTCGGGCGATAGAACATAAGCGGCGCAGGGTACATATATATTCGTGTCGTCGTTGAAAAGCGCGCGACGATCGAGTTACTGCGCAATCGCGATCGTAAAATTTATTTACTCCAAACACGCATTAATGTTTGTTACATTCCAATGATGCAAGCATCAACCTTATTAAAGTGTTTAAATTTTATATAATATGAAAAGTATTCAAAGAATATCTCGCCCATAACTGCACAAGTATTTGTGCTTAATAATAGTATAAAAAGTGTATAAAAACTACGTTACAGCATAAGAAGTATTTAAAGTATTTTTAAAAAGTTCATAAAGTATAAAAAGTACTCGAAGATATAGATATAAGATATAAGTATTCGAAGAATACTATACAAAGCACTATAAATATTCAGTATGGGTAAACAATTAAAAAAAAAAACAAAAAAAGTATATTGTGGTATTCGATATGTACTCCTTTGTAAACAATAAATTGATCACTTTAGTGTATCGATGCTTTTATTTTTTGTAGCATTTTGGGCTTACAGAATGCGATATGATCGATCAAGCATCGTATCGGATTCCGTCCAATACTGTGGGGAAGCTTTAAGATTCTTACATTGGATTCCGATGGGAAATCCCTATTGGATCCTAATAGGGAATCCCTATGGAATCCCTATGGAATCCCTTTTGGATCCCGATGGGAATCCCTTTTGGATCCCGATGGGGAGTCCCTCTTGGAATCCAATGTACGAGCGTGACGTTTCCTGATAGGGATCCAATGGGGTGTCCCGTTGGATCCCTATCAGGGAGTAGGGAGAAGTAGGGGAATCCTATAGGATTCCAAACACAATTTCTACCTGGGAATCGATTTTTTTTCACTTTATTATTCCTTAGACCTTTCTTAATACGCTCGTGAAAACCGATTATTGATGTTTCAACAATTAGCAGAGTAATAAAAATTATAAGCAAGCCGGGCGCGTTTATCTCAGAACTATGTTTTTCAAATCGGCGCCCATGATATCTCGATAACTAATTGACCGATCGAGCTCAAATTTTGCAGATACCTTCAGTAGCCTCTTTCTCAGGACTGGTAGCAGAATTGAGTCGAACAATAATATTGCCCACATTTTATAACTCGTCGAATACCCGAAAATGTATGAAATATCGTTAATCAAAATTCAACAGGCCATTTTGTAACAAATTTTTTTTAAGTACTACTTCTGCTACCAGTGCTCAGAATACTCATACAGATTGAGAATATTTTTCTTTTCAGATGCATAAAACATCACCCAGAGTGGGCACCGATTGAGGCGGTTTTCGGCGGACCATGTTGTAAACAAATAAAAAAAACTACATGAAAATGTTTAAAATAATTTTTTTTAAATGTAGATACATTCTTAAAGAAACAATAAATACATATGTAAAATTTCATCAAGATAACTTCAACGGTTTGAAAGTTATTCCAACCCCAAAATGACGTCAAAAATCTCGCTCTAGACCAGACTACTGCCTTAAGGGGTAAGGCCACTGTAAATTTTTTGAAAAATCGATTTTTTTTTATTGGCTTAAAAAATAGTTTAAGTTTAAAATAAAAAATAGTTTAAGTTTCTCCGAAACTTCTTTTTTAAATTTTTTCCAATAAAAAACTATTCGCAAAACTTTAAACGCGTTTTTCTCGAAACATGGTTTTTCAAAATGGCACGCAGCATAACTCGAACAATTTTCATTTTTTTTACTTGAAATTTTAACCAGATGTGAACATTTACATTATCTTGAGAATGTCGATCGGAATTTTCAAGAACTTTATTTATTGATTTTTTATTAACAAAAAACTTGCCGTTTTTTTCGTCAAAAATCAATTTTTTTTTTCAAACGCACGCCAAATCCACAAAAATTGATACTTTTTAAAATCCGATCGACATTCTCTAGCTATAGCCCTCTAGATTAATGGTTTTTTTTTTTGTTCTAGATTCAAAAGTGCACCAGTAGTGCTGCGTGCTGTGGAACCGCCATTTTGTTTTTTTTTTACTGTAAAAAAATTTTATAATAAAGTTTAATGTATGCCCGATAACACCATTAAAAGTTTTTTTTCAAATACCTTCAATTTCGGGAGCAAAAAATTAGTGAAAAAACCTTTTTTTTTGGGCCGTTACAGTGGCCTTACCCCTTAAACCCGTTTTTCCGCCGATAAAAGAAAACGTGACTACTAGTTTCCAATGCTTTATTACATATATGAGTTTAAAAAAAAATCGAAGGTGGATGCTTAAATGGTGTTCCTTGTTGGAGGCTCACAGGCAAATGTAAACAGTAAAAATTTATACCTAAGATTCTACCAAGATGACCTGGTTCAGTTTACAATTACTAGGGCAATCAGGTCGTCGAAAAAATGTGAACTATCCGTATCTACACAAGAAAAAATAACTTTACTACGTAGTGAAAGTCTAAGTTACCGGCATATTTGGAAAAAAAAACTAAATCTCAATTTTTCAACTGTACGATACATGATAAAAACAGGAAGGAGAGATTGGTAGTACAGAAAATAAACGAAAATCACCGACAAATTATAAAATTCGTGAGGAATCAACTCTTCACAGGTGCTCTGAGTGTAACCACTCATATTGCTACAACGGCGGGCAAGGTCGTTTGTGCTTAAACCGTAAGAAATGTTCTCCATAATGTTGGAATGCATGGCGGAACGGCAAGAAAAAAGACCTTCATGAGCGAGGCGAGTAGATGAAAACGGCTCCAGTTCGCTAGCATATCTGGACAAGCCTACACAATTTTGAAAAGACCTAATATTCTCCAACGAACGTAAACTAAATCTTTTCGGATCAGATCAAAAAAACATAAAAAGATAATTTGGTGAACAGTGCATCGAGATTGGGTGAAAGTGGCGCTTTTCGTTTCTAGCAATACAACGACCCAAAGCACACAGCCAAAAAAAAACTAAAAAATTGCTGTGATACAACTTCCGTTGAATGCTGCTGATCCCTCCGCAATCACCAGACACCAATCCAAATGAAAATTTATGGCATTTGTTGAATTTGGAAGCGAGAAAAACCAAGGTTAAAAAACCAATAGTTGAAAAATTACAACAAATTTCAAAAGAACCAACAACAATATGAGTTGCATCGATGCCAAGAAGATTGTAGGCAATTTTAGACGCTTACCAAATATTTAACACTTTCGATTTGGTGAATTGAACCATTAACATGAAAACGTATCTTGAAAGCGTTTATATGCAAATATTTAATTGACTATGGAATTTCTGTTATTATTGAATTATTTTTTGTAAATGTTTTTTTCTGGATTTTCATCAACGGGCATCTCTCCTCTTTGCCATGGGCTATGGAATGCAATTATTTGCCCCAATATTCTGCTTTTTTGTAGCGTTATTACAGAAAAACGACGTGTGCTAATACTTTCCATACCCACTGTATATTATAAATATTTATAATACAGATTATTCAACTGGTGTCCTGATTTAGAGGTTAGCGTGCTTGGCTCTAAACCAGAACGTCTGTAGGTCGGGGGTTCGAGTCCCAGCCTCGGAGTCTCGGAGAAAAATAAATACGGGCGTGACGTAGCTCCACTTGTGCACGGATGTCACGCACACGGACCGGCATGTGGGTATGTCGTGTGTGTATAACCTGTAGCCCGTGATTTCATTTCCGACGAAACGCGACGTAGCTCCGAAACTGGAAAGCGAACCTGGGACAGCGGTACTTATATAGGTTTATCGCAGTTTCCCGATACCCGTAAAAGTGAGGATAAAAAGTGATGTATAGTGGGAATGCAGTGAGGGCGAAGAACCTGTACTGTGTAATCTAAAATAATAAAATAATACAGATGATTCGCCTTAAATATTAATATAAATCACACAATCCAATACAAAATAGCAAGATCACGAATTGCAAATTTTGCTGCATGTTTCAAGAAAACAGGAATGCATTTATTCTTGATACAAATAGTTTTGTATCTGATTTCGAAAGTGATGACAATCGGTCCGCTCAGTAGATGATAAATAAGTAATGACCATTCTTCAAGGTCAAGAATCCACACCGTGGTTTACTCTATCACGCGATACTGCACGATAATCGATGATAGCTTTAAAATACAATTTTCCAAATCTTAGACTCATTGGAACGCTATACAGTGTTGCGACTAACTTAATTCACGATTCTCTACAAGCTTCTCACATAAACTTTATATGAATTGGCTTTCACGAAAATGGCCCCAATACAAAAACGATTGCCTTTCACTACAAATAAACACGAATTTAAAGTGTGTCGCTGTAAACAGGAAGGAAAACAATCGTTGACAACCGATGTGTGCACAGTCATTTTTTAACTTGTATGAAAACCGATTTGTTTTTTAACGCCACAAGCTAAATTTTTTTATCATAGACAATGACATAAAGAAATTACATCTGCCAGACAACGATAATCACCCTATCTATCCAAGTTTGTATCAAACTTTCAAAATGTTCTAGTGGAAGGCCAATATAAAAGGAAGAAAGCCACCTGCGACGATAGCGAAAAAAAATTGTTGATATACCCGTGAATTTCGTAATTTTAATTTTTTAATTTTTACTGACACATAGCACGTTTTAATATGTACCTCAAAAGTAAACTGACATATCGAATTATTTTCAGTGCGATTATTCCTATTGATGAACAAAAATTCACCAATTTTATCGATATGTGAATAATAATAGTAATAATTCTGCTAAGAATATTAGTTGCAAAACACGCAATATCGGATGTCTCTGGGAACTCCTAGGGTTTCAGGTCGACCCACGGCAATACTATGACGGCCTGGCATTTCGCGAGTCATCCGTTCGCACATCAAAAGAAAATAATTTATTATAAACATTTTCCAATGTGACTTCCGTTGCACTGAACTGTTATTTATCCATTGATTTATTTAAGGATTTTCAACACTTGTCTCGTTACCTTTGTACACCAGAATTACCATTGCCACTGTACTGCGATCGCGTAAAAGAACGTTTCATTCGCGTGTCACCGAGTACACAACGCCTCGGACTGCAGTCCCGAGCCGTGAGAAATCAATAGAGGCCCCTCGCGCTGCCATCGCTGCAGCTCAAATGTTCTCACATACATAGAACCACGCGACAGAGTCGAACATTTCGTGGCGGCAAAATTCGAGAAAGAACTTTACATACAACGTAGAACACCCCGCGAGGGCAACAAGACGGAACAAAAAAATCGCGCGAATTAGACAATTGCACCTCGCCTTCTCATTGTTTGAGGTCACCAATTGTGAGAAGGGTTTTCCTATAATAAGCCGTCTTTTTCTATGGTGTGTTTCTTTATTCCTTGTGAAGTTCGGTAAGCGAGAAATTTGATCCCGATATCTCTTAAGGGAGGACACCACTGCAACTACGCATTTTTCGACCGTTTTTTCTGGATTTTTTTTTAAAAACAGAATTAAAATACATGCGCAAAAGAACCTTTAGGATTTATGAGGTATATATTGAAAAATGTAAAAAAAAATTGTTTCATCAAAATAATACAAAATAGCTTATTGGTTGAAAATAAAACTATTTATAGTCGGTAACTTTTTCCCCAAAGATAACAGGCTTGCAAGAGTCGTGAACTGAGTCTACCGGCATGGCATCGCCGAAGGCGCTTTTCAGCACTCGGAGACTCCCATAAAAAATAACTCGAAAACCACTTGAAAACTGTTTTTTTTCCAGCTATAAACGAATATGCATCATATTTTTGGAGGCTCAAAGGATTTTTAAAAAATGTTTCCAAAACAACGGTGTTTCGAAAATTTTACGGTGGTTGATTTAAGGCGGTAATCCCATGTGACAGGTCGAGAAAATCGAAAAAAAATCTTGCACAAATTGCACAACCTTTCTATGCTTGTTATATGGACCAGGCATCGCAGACTAATGGGGAGTCAACATTTTCTTTGTGTAAATCGTACTTTAACTATCAAACGCGCTTTTCTCGACACTGTATTTTCCAAACTGGCGTTCATCATATTTCAAAAACTATTGAACGAATTTTACTCAATTTTTTGGGGTATAGTCAGCACATTTATAGTTCTCACCCGAACTAGAATATTTTTTATATCTGCCATAGTTTATTTTTAAGCTGGAAAAGTGGAAAAGACATGGCGAAACTCGGAACTTTTAATAGTCTGCCAAAAATTCAATTTTCGAAATTTTTACCTTACCTCATTTCCGGCGATAGCCTTAGGTCTACAAATGAATATGCCGTTCAATTTTTTTAATTTGAGGTGAACAAAACCTCCGGAATCGTGGCAGCCATCAGACAACTTTTTGGACACGCGAGTTTCATCCAAACCGTCTTAAGGAGGTTGGAGCGATTCAGTTGAGTCAAATGACGGTTTATTCATTTTTTTTTTCAACGAACCTCAAAGAAATGCATATGAGGTAAAGATTTATTCTATATATGCTCTTTTTTTTAAATATATAATTAAAGGGCAAAATTATGCATTTTAACATTTTTATTACGTAAAGTAGAAAAACGTTTGTATTACTACCAACTTGAAAAAACATAACATTATCGACGATTATTATGAAAAAACTACGACAACGAATGTTTTATACAATTCACAATGAAATTTTGAGTAATTCATAATTATGCCTATTCATATTTACGTCACGAGATTATTGGCCCATGGTTTACGATGGGCAAGATGAGAACTTTTCTAAATGTTCACAAAGGTTCAGTCTGCGTTAATCCGTTGTTAGAAATGGTTTGTCTTGGTGCTAAATAACAATAAAAATTACATAACCTTTAGTGTGAAAGTCTTGCCCATCTAACCGCACGTTAAATTACATACATTAAACTATTTTTTATCTCTGGTGTTTGGTGGTGAAAAAAGTTCAAAAAATTCGTAAAGACTCAGTATAGTGTAAACAATAACACGTATTTTTTTTTATTAAATTTAACCTTTGATTGTGGCGAACGCTCCAACCTCCTTAAGTCTATTCGACTCGTTGTTTTTGTTTGATAACATTCTGAGGAACTGTAAAAATGTTTATAAATGTGTGGTTAAAATTCGAAGATAGTGTGTGTTTAAAGGTTCATTAAAAAAATCCCAGCAAAAGCGAACAATCATAGCTGCCACATGGGATGAACTCCTTAACTAAATCGAAACGTTTACTGAATTTTCTGGAAAATTCAAGATTTCATAAAATATGAACCTTTCCATCTATCCTCGTCAAATTCTATTCTACGTTTCCTTTATTTACATTCGTTGTGTGTTAAAAAATGTGCGTACATCTCAAATTTTGTGAAAATTAGAGTCGTTAATAATTTGAAAAAAATTGATAAAAACTGAACCATCTTACCGATTTTCGGCAAAGCAATCTCAATGGTGCTTCAGTGGTATTCTTCATCTATATCATTCCGATATGGTAAGTCATTTGAGTTAGAGAGTGTACAAACAAAATGCACACACATTTACTTCGAGACATTTTCTAGATAATTCATTTTTCATGGTTCCGTCTATAAGGAAGCGAAAAAGAATAAATTCCATTGTAAGATCACATTCCGAAATTCTTTTATTGTTTCCAGTCGACGTTGAATTTCACGTAAGTTAGCCCGATTAAAAATATATGTGAGCTTCGTTTTCCGCGAATGCAACGGTGACTCCTTTGACCGGATATATGCTTATCTCGTTCGCTGATATAGATCGAATGCAACGATGAATATTTCCGGAATAAATCGGGTTGAGATATTGAAAATAGAATACTTATGATATAGGCACAATAAAAACAAAACCAAATAAAAATATCCCATTACAACTACTGTCAGCAAAATAAACGTGATTATTCTAGTTTTTTGATAAGATTAGGACTAAAATCTCCTATAGCCAATTTATTGGAATGATAATTAGTATGCAGATAAGCCTCATAAGCTTATTAGAAAAAATCTCGCCATTGCAAGAAACGAATTTTGAATAGATAATTCACGAAAACAGCTTAGTTTATATGAAATTTAAAATAAATCAATTTTGATTAAATAATACTTATTTTTTAAATAAGTATTATTTAAAAAATAGTATTTTTTAAATAAGTATTATTAAAAAATAGTGAAGTTAATAGTTTTTTTTTGTAATTTTGACGTCAACCACAGACTGATTTTCAATTTCCACGTCAATTTCGATATGGTTATACAATCGCCTCTTTGAAAACTGTAACGTCGTATTCTCTGCTGTTCGCCTTTAGATACGACAATTTTTAAACCATAAACATCGAGTTTTGCACATGTCGGTTAACTTTTTTTTTCTTAATTAAGAACATAATTATAGCTATTTCCAATATTCCGTGGGAAAAGTTTTTCGTTAGTTTTCTTTATGCATCGTCAGGACTCGGTCAATTATCGGTTTACATGACTCTTCAGTGGGTCATAAACGCTTGAGCTGTTCATTGCGAAGGTGAGCGATAAACCAAAAGACAGATGCCCAAAGGTCTTAGTGCAAGGCGACTAAGAATGGACGACGAAGGCAATTCCGCCTTCAAGCCTCGAGGAGAACATCCGCGATCATTGTCTCGAAGTCTGGCCTATATTGTTGAATCTGTCAGTCAACCAAATATTGTAAAGGTCTAAACATCCGAGGAGATTACATCACCGAGAACTATCGTTCCAAAATCCTAAGATTCTAGCTATGATCATTTTTTCTGCGCTTCTCAATTATGCGGTATAATTAAGAATTATTTATTATCAATTTCTATCTATAATTGTATGTTTGTATCTATAATTGTATTAACCACCGTCGGCGCGATTGATCCACAATATACATTTGTAATGCATCGTAATATCGATTAAAACTTGACAGTAATCTAAGCATTGATGCGAATGTGATCAGCCTTATTTATCGCTACTGCAACAATATTTTATAAACTTCAGAAATAAGTTTCATAACAAAACTTCAGCCATGAACCTAATGAAAAAATAATACAAAATTATCGGTACTGAATGTTCATTCCGTGATTTTGTTATTAGCTAGCACTTTGGTTTTCGTATGGCTGATATTTGAAAATTCCGGCCACTGTCGCGACGTAACATTATTTCCAAATCTGTGGCTCACAATAACCATTATCATTGTTATTATTCTCATAAAGATAAATTAACCAAAATTCTGGAAAATTCGTTTCGAGTAGTTGCAAAAACTTGGGTAAGTAAACAAAGTATTCAGCAAACTCATTACATCATTTCCTCACTCTGAGAAGCGAGTCTTGAGGATGAAATTCTTCATTTGCATAATTCGAACTCCCACGAGGATGAGCCGGCTCGACCCCAAAAATTAGAGACTCGATAAAAGTCACGGCTAAAACGAATAACTGAAGATCATACGATAACGTGGAATATTAAGACGTTAGGCCACAGTAACGGGTATAAAATCATGTGTGAATTTAACAATTTTTTTCGTATGAAATAGTGATTCACTTATATAATTAGTTACACATCTATTAGTATAAATATCAATCGGTTAGAAAATATATATGTATATATTTTCACTTCAGAAACAGCTTTTTTCCAATTGGCGTGACAAATAACTTCAACAATTTTCACTCGATTTACTTCAAATTTAAAAGTTATGTTCCTAATTGCATTTCGCAAAGAAATACGTACGGAATTTCTGATTAATCGAAAACTTTTCATTTTATGAGCAGTAACAACGAAATTTTTCATTGAAAATTCATTTCTTAAGTTCAAATACCTACAACTTTTGAATAAAACAATGTTTTTTTCAAATTCCATACGTACTTCTCTAGGTATTCTAATGTAGATTGACGAGAATTTTTGTTTTTTGTTTTAGGTAAAAAATTGTGGATGCTAAGTGTCACGACGCGGAGCGCCTAAAAAAAGATAACAAAAGAAAATATTAGTAGTCGGCCATTTTGTATATCGAAAAAAAAACATATATATATATATATATATATATTCTAAAAGCTTCATATGCATACTAAATAGATGTGTAATTAATTTTATGAGTGAATCACTTTTTCATACGAAAAACAATTATTACATTCGTACATGACTTTATACCCGTTACTGTGGCCTAAGGCCGTAACCGAACGTGCTCCCCTCTCATTTGAACATGATTAATGAGAAATTATGATCGTTCAATTTATATTCGATGTTGGTACAAATTATTCCTTGGTCTGGTCTCCGTCTTCGCTATCAAAAGTTGCATGAGACCGCCGTTAAATGTTCATTAATCGGTGAAACCATACGGCGATCCTTACGCGACTGCGGTCAAAGTCACTCGATACTTCGTAACCCGACTCGATGTTTCGTATACATGAATATTCACGTATAACGTCGATGAAACTGTGCTTTAAGTGCAATGTGTAATATTGTCCTGTATAGTGAGAGTTCGTTTATGCGAGCAGTAGCAACGATAACGGTGTCAGTGGGACAGTTCGCGACGATAGAAACCATAAGAATATTTTAATCCCTGTCGACTACTCGTGTTTTGCGAAATCTACTCATCTAGCGTTTATCTTTAATCTCAAGTCTAGCAATTTCTTGAATTTTTTAAAAGCACATCTCTAATAAACCATCACGAAATCCGTAAAACTTTGACAACGAAAGCAAACATCGTGGACTGAAAAAAAAAATTCGTTCATCCATTCACAATTCAGTTGGTTTAACGAAATCGTATATTTAAATAAGTTCATTTTGATTTTTGATTGGCATAACAAAACAGTATAGTTGGGCAGTAACCAAAGATACATTTAAACTATCTGCTTATTTAGCATGTCTGAGCAACTGTTAAAAGAACAAAATTTCGAGACAACAAAATGCATTTTGCACATTCAACGATTCTTTTTTCTCAGTGCAGAGTTTTCAATAAATAACAGTAAAATAAGTCGCAAGAATGCAGTACGGGAAGTTTCATAACTTTCGTATTTTATATGCAAAAGAGGTTTCCTTATTTCCGCTGATTTTAGTCATGCCTGTGCAGAAGTTGCCGTAGGGATCCAGTTGGATTCCCATACTTATGCCTACTTTCCGATAGGGCTCCAATGGGTGATCGCATTGGACCCAATACTAAAACATTACGCTCGTCCATTGGATTCTAATCGGGATTCCCCATTGGAATCCAATGTGTGAATCCACTCGAATCCTATTGGTTACATTATCGAACAGAATCCGATATGATTCTTTATGGAACTCATCACATTCTGTACCTTGAATTTTCTAAACAAAATATGTAGATTTAGACAATATGAGTGGATTTTAGGGGTTATATACAATTAAAATTTCAGAAAATTCGTAAAGACTCAGTATAGTGTAAACAATAACATGTATTTTCTTTTATTACATTTAACATTGGATTGTGGCTAACGCTTCAACCTCCTTAATGTATTCAATGTATTAATTAATGTATTAATGTTACTTTATATCCACGAGCACGTAGTTCATTATTTATTTGCCATCCAATCTTTTTATGTGTTTTAGATAATGCATATTCGCGCGTGTGTTTAAAAAGTCAAGCAATGTGACCAGTCATTTCGGCTAAATAATTCATTTTAAACATAGCAGATTGAGAGTTCTTTCTTGCGGCGAAGATGCCATGGCCGTCCTCTTGATCAGTTTCATCCATATTCTGCTATCAGATGGATATATGAACACAAGGCGCAACATCGTTAAGACATTGCGAGGACTGTTGTGATGAGAGTTTCGTAACTAACGGCAGCGATTGATCTGCGAGAGTAGGATCCAAGCCGAACCGAGATAGTAACGCTATATGAATTTGGAACTATATACCGGTTTACGAGCCAAGCTAAGTCGTTATGCGAGAACAACAGCTCGAAAACAGGTTAAAATCCGTGAAATTTGTACCCGAATGAATAATTTGTAAATTTATAATCAATCATTGAAATTGTAGCAACGAATTTTCTATGTTTAAATTTATTTTACATTTATTTTACATTTTATAAGACACATTGACGTGTTGAATTTTTCTCCCAGTCAACCAATATGAGCCAAAACGGTCGAGGCTCAATATTTTAATGCTGGTGAACTTTGCATCGTTGGAATGCAGCAGAAATTCTTTTTTTCTCCCTTTTCTCCATTTTAAATGTTATCCAAAATATGTTTCGATAGAATTGGGTTGTATCTCTCTAATAAGGACCTTAAAAAAAGTTGATCGTAACTTTAATCTGTCAAAAAAGTTTTGCAACGAAGAGAAAAAAAAATCAATTGCATTCCAACGATGCAAACTTCAATATCATATATTTTACGATTTACTAAGCATAGAATCAAGTGATGTATTGCATTTGTGAAATTCTACTTTATCGTATTACGATTTTTCACATTAGAATAGAGATATTTGAACAATTTCACAGTGGAACTCTCTTTCGACTAGTTACCGTGCATATACTACCTAAACTGTTGGACAACTGAAATATCCTAAATGGTCCACGATTTTAGTAATTAATTTTAATAAAATGTTCACCATATTTAGTATTTTGTTTCGAAGACATGCTCGCAATATTTGTTTTAACCCTTGTCAGTCACACCTCCAGATTGTGACGTTGGGGGTGTAATCAAGCCCACTCACTTTGAAGAGTGATAAATAATTGAAAAATTGAAGAAAAAAATACTACTATGCATTTTCAACCCTTGCGTGTAAGACCATGCCGATTATTTTCAAGTCGTGTAATTTTTAATATAACAAAAAACTCTGGAACGTCGAAAAACAGCTGGGGTTGATTCAACCCCGATGACTGTTAAGGGTTAATAAGACATTCAAGCTATTTCGTAGTAGTTGTAAATTATTTTTGGTATACTCTGCAAAGGTGTACACACTTGCACCCACCCCCCCTTACATATTTTGTCTCTTAGTTGTAATTTTGGCATTGAGATTCACAGCAAATTTACCAAGATCATATCTGCTCCAAGAGCCATTTAACTCAAGCCTCCAGTCTTCCCATTATTTATCTATTTATTCTATCATTTAAACCTACCTTTCGAGTTGTTTAATGTATTCGAAAAATGATTATTGTTTATGAAACATAACTAGTGTTGTTGGTTTTCTGTTTAGCTGGTCATCTAACTTTCCTCTTTCTTTTTTTTCCCTTTTTTTAGTACTCAGTCATTTTTCTAGATTCTTTGTCGCTTCGTTATTTATTTCAGATTTTATCTTCTCACACTCACATGCACCCCTCAGCTTTCTTCCTCTTCGTTGAATAATCAGCACTCTGTTTCACGGTATATTTTCATGAATTCCCGTTCAACATTGCTCTCACCTCTTCTTCAATGCACTTTTTTTCTATCGTGTTGAAGTTTGCATCGTTGGAACGCAACGAAAATCAATTTTTCTCATTTCTCAGATTTCCTCAGGGAGATTCAGCTGCGAAAATACCGCAAAGATTTTTGAGGATTCTTATTTAGCGATCTGCGAACTACATCTGCAAAAGATAAATTCGGACAACAATGAAAATAAGAATATTAAAAGGAATTTTCGTTGCATACCAACGATGCAAACTTCAACATCGTCTTTTTTGGTCACCCCACATCATCTATTTACAGAACATCTGCTATATATATTGCGGCTCTTCACTTCTGCTTTCATATTTGTCTAATAGTTCTCTTTTTATTCACTCCCCATCTCTATTTCATACAACATTCCACTTTTTATCTCTATTAAACTACCGAATTAACCCTTTCGACGATACCCCACGTGGCACTGATCGCTTTATTGATCTTCCCTACTATATCTTTATATATTTCCTTCTTTATATATTTTATATATTTATATATTTTTTATATATTTTCTTTATATATTTTCCGAATCTATTGCCCGTGAAGAACTAAACCTTTGGATATTTGAATTCTGTAAGATATTTAGTATTTCCTTTCTAAAACTCTTTTAAAGGACTATACCAATGTGACACTTTCAAAAAAATAATTTTTTTTTGCCTTTTTCGATAGTTTATACTTTCAAGAATATCCTATAAAAATTTTAAGGCCGTATCTTTATGATGTTATCTTGCAAAAACCTATAGTTAAATCTTTAAACGCGTTTTTCTCGAAAGAGATTTTTCAAATTTGCTGACATTGTCACTCAAAGAGCAATTATCCGATTGACTTGAAATTTTAACTGAGTGGAATATATTTACTCTACAATGACGTAGGATATTTTTGATGGGATGAAAATTGACGATTTGTCATTGAAAAAAACGACCATTTTATAGGCAAGAAAACAGACCTTTTTTCATAACTACGCCATTTTGTTAGATTTTGATTTTTTTTCGAAAATCCTACGTCATTGTACAGGAAATACCTTCCAGTTTAACGACATTTGTTCCTTGTTCGGTTTCAGCTACTCAATCGACCGGAATCATGCCAGCAGTGGAAGACCTTTTTTGGCGCCTCTGAAAGCAGCGCTCAAGTCGCTTGGATCTTAATATTTTTCTATAAAAAGAATAAGGAATATACGTCAAATATAGCCAAATATATTCTTAATTTTCCGAAACCTTTAATTGAGTACTTTTCTTCCAAAAAATTCCCGAAAAACACCCAAATTTTCAGCGTTCACACTGGTATAGCCCCTTAATCTTTGGAAACGCGCGAATAATTGAAATGATGAAGATGGTGTTATGTACAGTAGAGCCCCGCTTATTCGAATTAATCGAGGCCATGGACAATCCGGATAATCCGTTTTGTAGCCAAATTGAAATATTGCTAACACAAAATTGTACACAGTTGTATTGATACTTATTTATATGTGCACTAATACAAATACCAATATCGTGTAAATACTAACGTACTAATGTCATGTAAAAATTGTCCATCTTTCCATCTTTGAAAAATTTCCATCTTTGGAATGTAATGGAAATTAATATTTCTAAATCCCTCTCCAATTTCTTTCGGCAGACTTTTCTTACAATAATCCTTCGACCATCATTAAAGAAATTTATTCAGCAGAGTACAATATAAATCTATAAAAAAGATCTTGTATAACAATAAAAATATAGAAAATAAAATGTAAAAAAGAAGTGTCGTTGCGTTCTAACGATGCAAACTCCAACATCGTTGTACATACCTACGCGGTAGGATGCTTAGGTCTACAGAACAAGAGTCCGGATAATCGGGGTTATGCAGTAGGTGGAATGGTATAGGAAATCATATAGATGGAGTGGGTCTTAATTATTTACAACTATATGCACGGCGAAAGTAGCTATACGCTTCTTACTCTGAACGGTTCGAAGTAACACTTTATACTCATTAAAACATCTCAAATACGTGTGAATGGGCCAACGAACATAGGGAGGCGTGGAAAAAAACTTCTAAAATCTTACAAGCGAGGCGAAGCCTAACCAAGACTACATCTACTTCAACAAGAGCAAGATCAAGACTGGAATGTACAAGGCCAAGACCAAGACTTCCATAGTTTTGTCCTCGCTTTTGCTTATCACCGGTTGGTTTTGTTTAAGAATGAGCCTACTTTTTGTACGTCTATATTATTTATCGCCAATTACAAGCAAATAAAACACGCTGGAAAGGCCTATTTTCCATATACTTAACATTTTCTTTATTCATATCCATATATCATATTTTTATCTATACATAAACCCATATTTTTAAAGATGAAAATAGTTCGTGGATGCTTCCGAGTGTTCAAAAAAAATATTTTTCGAAATGATTAAGATTTCAATTAAAGGTATTAATATCAGTTCATTCTACAGGGTCTAGTACTTTGTTTTTCCTAAATTTTAACTGTTCCCCAGACAAATTTGTTGGGATAAATCAGTTATCTCGTTCGCATTCGTATGTCATGTGTTTTTACTATCCTCAATGCCCGAGGCGATGAGAGAGATAAACGAGAAAACTTTTTTGCTCTGAGTTCGTGCATCCTTTTATTTGCTGATAAAAGTAGTCGTTTGCACTTTAGACGCTACGGGCAGAACTCTTCTGCGCTGTCCGCCAATCAGCTATAAAATGAGGAAAACGTAAAACTGTAGACGTATTCGATAAATACGCTCGTAACGCGGAGAACTTTTACGGGTCAGACTAGCGTGATCCGATAATGTTTTTTTCCAGTCATGTTTCTTCTCTCCCATATTTATATCACGATGCAAAAACTCTTCACTCGATGCGGGAGTGATTTGTGCATATCATTCCTGGAGTTATTTAAAATTCAATAATGCTAATTGCTTAATTAGATTCATTAAATGAGTTGTTTAATTGGTAGACCTGTTCGACGCTTGTGAAGATACTGCAACTTTACTGACAATTAGTTGAATGTTCGAGATCAAAGATTTTTTGTTTTTTTTTTTCTCGTATCAATAAGTTTGGCAATTTCGTTGAGCTTTAGCAATTCATTCAACTTTTTCAAAGACATATGTGAATTGACAAAGTAAATGTTAACTTTTGGAGGATGATGTTTTTTTCTATA